>JAMPIV010022397.1:0-50087 GCA_024509875.1 Oreohelix idahoensis | reverse complement strand
GAACAGGGCGCAGTCAGGATTGAGGACATCCTCAATAAGGCAGAACGCTACACCAAAGCAATGGCCGAACTTCCCAGCACTAAACGTAAACCCACAGATGAGCCATCTCGTAAACAACATCTAGAGCAGTCATCCTATTATTCCAATCCCTCTCAGCATTATAACCAACGAGAAAATAATACCCCGAGACCTCTCCAGGAAAAATCGAAATTCTACAAAACCCATTTCCCCCAAATAACAATTCTGATCCACCCACCAAGCCTACGTGGCAGCGCGGCCATCAAGGTCAATGAAAAGAGAAGACCGGTACACCAGGGACGTCTGATCAGGGCAAGCACGCCGGGCCAAACCGCATCGGATGCCTGCATACAGCCTCGCCAGGTAGAGTCAATGTCAGGGATTCTCAACCTGAGGGGGTCAGACCCTCAACGCGAGGAACTGTAATTTTGAATGGTACCTCAACTACATGTCTCTTTGACACTGGATTAGGTTTTGATAGTATTGTCGCCAGGCACCTAGTCAAACCCGGTCAGGAGACAGAGGAAACCGTCAAACTTAGTGGAGTTTTCAAGAGAGAGGCACCCAGGACGCTTCCTATCGCACTGGTAGAAAAACACTCTGATTTTGTCACAGGTGTTATTAAAGCGGCCATAATGGACGATCCGATCAACCGAGTCATCCTGGGATGTAGATATGTGTTTATTGGGAGACTAAAGGAGCCGATTGTGGCAGCGGTAACCACAAGAGGGCAAACTAAGAAGGAGAGGGAGCCTGCGCCAAATTTGTTGCCGAACGAACTGAAGGAGGCACAACAAAAGGACCCTACTCTGGAGCCCGCTTTAGAAAACTGCCCATGGCTAAGGACCCCAGACACCACGGAGACATCTTTTCTAAGGATGGCGTATTGTATCGTAGAACGGGCGACCCTGATACAGAGAATAAAAAGCTCCTAGTACCGACGCAGTACAGAAGCCAGATCTTAGAAATGGGGCACTCTCTTCCCTTTAGCGGACATATGGGATAAAACGCCACTATTCAGCGAATAAAAATCCACTATTGGTGGCAAGGAATGAACTCTGAAATTATCAGGTACGTGAATTCCTGCGCCCAGTGCCAACGGGTAGCACCAAAGCACTTGACACCCCCAGTACCTATGGGGCAAATGCCAATAGTAGGTACTCCATTTGAACGGGTTGCTGTCGACATCATTGGACCCCTGGAAAGGACCAAAAGAAGGAACAGGTTCATCTTGACCTTAGTCGACACTTGCACAATGTGGGCCGAAGCTATACCGCTATAATGCATGGATTCCAAGCATGTCGCAGAAGCCCTCGTGCAAATTTTTACACGGTTGGGATTCCCTCAACAAGTTTTGACGGACAATGGATCCCAATTCCGTAGTCTGTTAATGGAGGGGATCTTTAAGATCTTTAGGGTCAAACATATCCACACAAGTCCCTACCATCCTGCCGGAAATGCGCTCGTGGAACGTTTTAACGGCAGTCTCACCATGATGTTACGTAAGCTGGGTCAGGAGAAACCGGAAGACTGGGACCTATATATATCTGCTGCCTTATTCGCCTACAGAGAGGTTCCCCAAGCGTTTACGGGTTTTGCGCCAGCTACACTTTTATTTGGCAGACCTATTAAGGGGCCACTAGAAGCCTTACTTCGGTCCCTGACAGACCAAAAGGCTGACTAAACAGTCGTCTCTGCAAGCAAGTATGTATCTGAGCTCAAGGAAAGGCTAAAGCTAGGATGAGATCTAGCTACGACCAACCTTAAGAAAGCCCACGCTAAACATGCTAAAAGATACAACAAAGCTGCAAAAGAGAGATAACTACAACCAGGGAAGAAAGTTTTGTTGCTACTTCCAACCGGAAGCAATAAACTTCGCATCGGATGGCAAGGACCGTTTACCGTCCTTAAAAAGATCTCACGCACCAATTACAAGATCTCAATTAAAAGAAAGGAGAAGGTCTTTCAAGTAAATTTCCTTAAGAAATTTTTGGAAAGACCACTGCCACCTCTGAGCATCTCCTGGCTGTCGCAATAGAACGGAAGACGAGGAAGATGATGATGGTTGCATGGAATACCCATTGCAACCCACAGAATCCTTTAAAGATGTCAAGTTCGGTGACAATCTCTCACCAGAACAACAAACAGAAACCAGGGCGCTACAAAAACAGTACAGTGCAGTCTTAACGGATGTACCTGGTCGAACAAATCTCATCGAATTTGATATGAAATTAACAAACGAGACCCCTGTTCGAACCAGAGTTTACCCCATTCCGTACGCAAAAGCTGATGCACTTCGCGGAGAAATAGACAAGCTGCGTCCGGCAGGAATTATCAGTGAGTCTACATCTCCTTACAGTTCGAGTGTAGCGCTATTGCAGAAGCCCAACAAGGAAGTTCGGCTGTGTATAGATTACCGGCTACTAAACGCTGTAACAGAATTCCAGCCCGAACCTCTCCAAACTGTTTCTGAGTTGTTCACCAAGCTCAGCAAAGCAAACATTTTCTCCAAGATTGACCTCAGTAAAGGTTATTATCAAATACCAGTCAAGGAGGAAATTAAACCTTTGTTAGCTTTCAGTACTAGTGAAGGACAATACACATTTAATGTGATGCCGTTCCGATTGCATAACGCACCAGGAGTGTTCACCAGGATGATGAGGAAGCTTCTAGAACCTTTGCAAAGTCCCTATATCCATACTTTCATGGATGACATATTAATTGCATCGGAAACCTACGACGAACATATTGCTACGGTTGCTATGCTCCTCAGGAGACTACAGGAAACTGGTCTCACAGCCAGACCTAGCAAATATCTCATCGGGTTTGAAACGCTAGAATTCCTGGGGCATAGTATTTCTCACGGCTGTAGTTGGCCCGTTAAGAAAAACGTGGAGAAAATAATTGCAGCTAAAAGGCCCCGAACCAAGAAAGACTCTCGTTCCCTCCTATCACTATGTGCATATTATCAGAAATACATCCAGAACTTCAACGGACTGACGGCACCTCTGACTGACCTCACAAAGAAAGATTGTCCTGATAAGGTCATTTGGGATCAAAAGTGCGAACACGCGTACAGCACTTTGAAAGGACAGTTGTCTGCATACCCCATTTTGAGGTTACCTGACCTCAAGAAACATTTCGTACTGCGGGTCGACGCGTCAGGTCAGGGCATCAGTTCAACGTTACTACAAGCCGAGGACAGTGACCCGAATATGCTATTTCCAGTTGCTTACGGCAGTCGGAATTTAAATAAAGCTGAACGGAACTACAGCGTAGTCGAAAGAGAATGTCTCGCTCTGATTGACGGTATCAGACGCCATCATGAGTTTCTCTATGGGACATCTTTCACGGTGCAAACAGACCACGCTCCATTAGCTTTTCTTGGTGCTAATAAAGAATTTAACGCACGGATCATGCGTTAGACTCTTCTTTTAAGTGTTTACTCTTTCAATGTGGAATATATTCCGTTAAGACAGAATGTCGGGGCTGATTTCCTGAGTAGAAACTGGACTACGGAGGAAGAGGAAGAAGTTGACAATACCAATCATCCAAAAGCTACCGATCAGGGCAGCTTCATTGTCATAAATCAAACATGAAAAGATGTTTTCATGTCTCAAAAGAGGGGACGATTGTGACGAACAATAAAACTCAGCTGGCCCAGAATTATTTAGATGATATGGTAGACACCTCGTAGCATCAGTGCCCCCGAATATTGTTGTAACTTTTCGTCAAACGGGTTTTTTCCACCTGGGCTCATTAGCGATGCACAACAGAAACGTGGACTAATTAGCGTGCAACCTTTCCACGCAGATTGTCAACACGTTTGCTGATTAATATGTGGACAGTTTATCTACCGTACATTCTGGTCATCGCATTGTCTCAAGGGGAGGTTAAACCACACCCACTGCTATATCTAGAGCAATCAAGAGCAGTTATTTTCCTTACCTTGGTCAGTACGCCTGCCTTAAAGGCGTTGCCAGAATCAAACGAAAGTAGCGGCACACGATCAAACAGGCACTGAGGGATCTCAGGAAAAACGAAGCGGCATGCTATCAAAGGCAGTAGTGGTCCCTGAAACAAACGACGCAAGTTTCTTGCCGGCATTTCGCATCTCTGTGTTAACCACAGAACCGCTCGCAGTGGACACGAACGGGAAAGCGGAAGCGGACGCAGCGAACGGAGATACGGAAAACCAGGGGCGGCATCTCTCTTTAGTCTGGCGGTCAGAACCCCGAAAGTCTCCTGAGATCTAAAAAGGTGTCAAATTCTAACATGTCCCATCGATCTGTCATTCAAATCAATATAAATAGCGACCCTGAAGAATGCCATTTTATCACTCGTTGCCAGACATTTTAAAGTTCACTAGCATATAGTTGAATCCTACTAGAATTCCCTCTGGATTTCGGCTATATTGAAGTGTAGTTATTCTGTGCTAAACGGTATGATATATATTAGTTTCTAGTGATCAGTGGTCTAGTTCATTCATTTTTATTTCACTGGATTGTGTGTTGATTTAAATCTATTAAATTAAACCTATCTCAAAAGTTTCTAGTTGAAAATTTAAATGATATATCTATTATAATATTTCCAAAAATAATAGATGCTTAAATGCTAAAGTAACTTTTAAAGTCGCGAAGGAATTTATAACTAAATTAATTTGGTTAAGCTCTATATATATACGTGTGTTTTAACCATTTGACTCGCGCAGTGTTTTATTAACTACATAATTAAATACGCGAGGGTAGATTATAGTCTTAATGGTAAATTTAGCGCGCTTTAGAATGTTATTTGATTTTTTGGTACGTATTACATGTTTTTATCTTTTTATAGGGTGATCTCAACCTTTGCATCCCAGCAAAAACATTGTATTAGAGTAATCCAGACTAGGTTTTTAAACCTCCAGATAATTGATGAAACATTTTAAATTTAATTCTTGTGGCGATCCTGTTGGGGTCCCGCTCTCTGAATTACATGAAAGAAAGCACACCCAAGAACATTTAAATAAACCATCAAATTAAATTACAATCTGTAAGATAAACTGGAAGAAGAACATTTGCCAGTAGCAATATTTTATTTACTGCTCTGCTGTGAGAGAGTACATATTTACCTGAACTGTGACTGTGCCTAGTTTTTCCTCACTGGATTTAAAACTTACCTCACTGGTCAGTTGCTATTAACACGCATTGAATTAATTTTACCACCAGCGGCGAAATTAAATGAGACCATACCATAGTCACCACCTAGATATAAGACTGTGCCATCCCGTAGAACCTTTCTTTTAACCTAACTAAAACAAAGAACACTTAGTCTTCACCTTCCAGCGATTTCGGGACTGTACTAACTCATAAACCCTGATAATCTGGGGCTGGACACAGAAGAAAAGACGCCAACTACGTCAGGTGTTTAAATTGATGTGTTGTATTTCTATGGAGTGCCAGATTCTACAATCGGTAAGTGTGTGTGAGAATATGAGTATGCGCCCTCACGAGCGTGCATGAATGACAGGAGATTTAATTTTTGCAAACCATTTGTTAACTTGCCTACCGGGTAATACTTTTACTGTATACCCTGCATTGTTCCTTGAAGTACGATTTTTTGTTAACTCTGTTCACCCCCCACACCCCTTTTCATTTGCTTAGTAAAGGGAAAAACAATTGGGAATAACAGGATTTTTTCCACCACCCATACCTAGTATTGTAACACCTCTTTTCAGAGTAATTAAATTTACTGTTGGGTTACATTACCTGTTTTCCTGATAACTACCTATCTTGGGACTGGGTTTATCCTTGTCTAATACAAGCGAGAAGGGCGTAGTTAATACCAATCTTCTTCCCCCCCCCCCCCCCTCACCTTGTTATTTGTATTTTCTGTACCTATGATATTTTGCCTGTAACAAATAATAAATGTTGTGACTGATTTTAATGATAATAAACAGCATAAACTTATTTAGTACTGTGTTGGAATACCAAAGTCCAAATTTCCCATATCTGTTTAACAAAGTTGTATTTACGTAACTTCCGTGAGTTTGAAGCACCAAATCGGTGTGAGCGTTTGAGTGTTTGATAACTGGCGATAATTGTTTTAGCCAGGAGTGTTTTTAAGGAGTAGATCTGAGAAAAACAGATTGTCGTAAGAGTCTGTCCTTACTCTCCCTAGCACTCTGTGAAGCAACTATTTACTTTCTAACCCTTATTATCACTGAGCTTTCACCATCATTCTCCACTCTAAACAGGACCATTATTTCTAAGATTCTTTCTCTCAAAATAAATTTACGACAACCAGGTTACTTCTCTTTGGCCATTATAAAGTGCTACATTAGCTCACTTATCCCAAAAAACATTTATCCCTTGGAGAAATGTTTCTCCTGAACTCTTCTCCTATGCTAAAAATCTATGTACTTCTCTTCTTCTATAACCATTTACACGTTTCTGTTAAAATACCATTCATCATTACATTACGTTATTTTCCATCATCGTACAAAACAACGTGTTTTGGGGATATACAACCTTTTCCTATTACCTTTCCTTTTACATACATATTCCCGTTTATGTTTCAAATGTATCCTCACATTACTAGTAGATCATTATACCATATTTAATCATCATTGTCAAAATTATTTTTTGGTGTTGTATGATTGATGCCACAGTGAGCTTTATTGTTATGATTTTTGCATCAGATAGGACAGAAAAATGATATTGCACGGACTCGTTTATTTATTACAGCTCGTTTTTGAGCATACATATAGCAAGTAAATAAATGAGGAGCCTGCTGTGAACTAGTACGGAAATAAATAAATAAATAAAAGCATATATATATATATATATATATATATATATATATATATATATATATATATATATATATGTATATATATATATATATATATATATATATACAGTACTTTGCAAAAAAATGGCAGTCATATTTTCGCAACGCAGCACACTCATAGAAGCAAATAATAATAAAAACTGTATGTCCAGAGGAAGATTGGTATCTCCCCTATCTATTAACAGTGGTTTCGGTACAATATAATGTTGCCTTCTCCAGCAAGGCAAGCCTGGATGCGGCGAGGCATACTTCCCACAAATGTTTGTAGGTAATTGAGAGTCAGACTGTCCCAGTATTTTTCAGCTACCTTCTTCAATTGTTCAACGTCTCTGAGTCCATTCTTTTTTAAATGATTCTTGAGTAGTGCCCAAATGTTGTCAATTGGGTTTTGATCGGGACTGTTGCTGGGCCACTTCAGCACTATCACATTCTTCTCTTGCAGCCATGCTTTGGTGGTATGAGCTGTAAGATTTGGGTCATTGTCATGTTGAAATGTGCACCCATCGGGGTACATGACCTGCATAAATGGCAGAAGGTGTCCCTCTAGTATGTCGATGTACCTTTCTTTCGTGAGAATTCCTGTGAAAACACACAATGGGGTGGCACCTCTTGCTGACACCCCTCCCCAAAGATGGAATTTCTAGGTATGTTTCGGTCGCTGGTACACAGGCGTTACAGAGCCTTTCGTCCAAATATTTATTTGAGCAGGATAAGACCAAAGAGAACATTCATCTGAAAAAATCACATTGTCCCATGACAAATTTTGGTGTTCGTGGCACCAGTTCAAGCGCATCTGTTTGTGAGTCTCTGTGAACAATGGTGACGAAATTACCCGCTTTTTTGTGTAATTCATCCTGTGTAGCTCCCGGTTGACAATAGCATTAGATACCTCTGGGCTTCCCAACTCGATCATGCGCTGCCGTATGTTTTCTACACTCTTCGTTGGCCCAGCCCGAACGATTTGGGCGAGACGCCGATGGTCCTTTGTGACCAAAATTCTTGACCCCCCACTACCTTCTTTTCGCTCGATTCCATTACCTGCTTTTAATTTACTCACAACTCTGTAGACAGTCCGCTCAGGAATGTTCAAGGTTTTAGAAATGTTGGAACATGTTTGATTTCCTTCATTCCAAAGCTGTGAAATTAACATACACTTTGACTTTGTATCCATTTTCTGCCACTAGCATTAGAAATTGTCGTCTGCTCTTATATCAAGGGACGTTACTCTACGCTAATTTTTTTTTACTTTTGGTAGTGTTTGCTCACTTAAGTGGAGTGCTAATTTGGGGCAGAACATGCATATTTAATTAGATTTCAGCTTATTTAGCTGAGCAATATGACTGCCATTTTTTTTGCAAAGTACTGTATATATATATATATATATATATATATATATATATATATATATATATATATATATATATATATATATATATATATATATATATATATATATATATATATATATATATATATATAAACAAATGAATCGGTATTGATCCGGTTTTTAAATAAGCGGTACACAGGACACACGGGATGTTTCGTGTTTCATCCTTCGTCAGCCACAGTTACAACAAGGACAATAAATATAGACAGGTTAAAGAAAAATAATATAGACACTACATACACACACGCGCACATATATATATATATATATATATATATATATATATATATATATATATATATATATATATATATATATATATATATATATATATATATATATATATATATATATATATATATATATATATACTCACACTTATTTAAATCCTAGACTCTTAAATTTCCTCCTCACACAATATATTCTTTCTGCCTCCTCTGCTGCAACACTCTGTCGTTCAAAGTGTTCAGAGTGTTCAGACTTCTTTATAGTCGGTGAAGAACGACTTTAATTAGCCTTCTCATGGTTTGACTAATGCCACAACTTAAATTTCCTCCTCACACTACATCCACTTTCTTCCTCCTCTGCAACGCTCTATGCAACGCTATTTGTTTATCAATACTTTGATTTTCTTCAATACTTCAACATTCTATCGTTCAAAGTGTTCAAACTTCTTTATTTTCGGTGAAGAACGACTTCAACTAGCCTTCTCGTGGCTTGACTACCGCCGCAAAAATACTCTATATATTTCTATGAGTTTCACCTCGTAGTCTCTCCCTATCTTCGTGCCTCATTTGCTTTTAGACTCAAAAACGTTCTCAAAATAGCTTTCTTACTCTTTAGCAGTTCCAACGCAAACTGTTTATCAATACTTTGATTTTCTTTAATACTTCCAACTTCCTCAACATTTTCCTTCCTCTCTACGTCTCTATTTCTCGTGTCTCCCGAGTTTCTCTCAACTTCTCTACTCTTTGATCGGTCTCTGCCTGGACCTCTGCTTATACTTCTTAAATATTCTTTTCTCCGTTCTGTCTCCTTTTCTCTATTACTAAATCGGTTTCTGCATCAATCTCTGCTTTTTTCTCCTTTCATGTGGCTTTGACTCATTTCCTGCTCTCCTCTCATCTTAATGGTTGCTTGCCTCTTGATCTCTTTTACTCGTCTTTCGTTTATAGGACCTCATTTTTTTATGACTGAGAAAAACGTCACTTCCGTCCTCAGACGACACACTGTTTAAGTCACTTGACACCGATACCTCATCTGGAGTCCATCTATATCTACTCTTATGCTCTATCTCCTTAACCATGCGCCAACCTCTCCTCCTTGGAGGCCTTGGGATTTTTTTTTTTGCTGTTTGATTTTTTTTTTAGGACAGTAGATATTATTCTTTTCGATAGTATAGTACATTATATGCTGTTATATCATAATATCATTTAATGCCTTTGATACATTATGATGATCATCTTTATGCATCATTGGATCGCCATAATTTTTTTTTATTTATATGACTGTGTTTTGATGATGTACCAATTCATTCCTATGCCAATTTTTAATACTATTTTGTTTTGATAACGTGTAGCATGTTGGTCCGTGGTAACTTGTCATTACATTTTGATGAATGCAGTGAGCGGTTTATATCTATACACGCTAGTCACAAACCTGTGCCCACTTGGATCATGTAATTATTAACCTTTATACTCCTTTGTTGAACTTGGAGTTTTTTTTTGCAGTTGTGTTTGTTAGGATAATTTTTTTTGCATGATGAGATTGCCAGAGCTATGCACAAACTCATGTGCGGTAGTCTCCTTCAGAAAATTCCTGAGTGTAACTTTATTCACTTAATTTGAATTTTTTCTCGTATTTTGGTACCATAGTTGGTTAATATGTATTATATGAATTAACCGTTATGTTGTGAAATGTAACTTTGAACGTAGACTTCATGTATCTGAAATGATTTTGTATTTGGATTTGATAACATATTGTGAAACACTGATTTTTCCAGAACATGACACTTCAGAATTTATATAATTTGGTTTTCTTGCCGGTTAAGCGTGTAATATTTTTACAGCAGATTATTTTGATAAATATATATTTTTTTTTAAACTGTTGTAAATATTTGTTATAGGACCTTTTTCATATCTCAACGTAGCAGTAGATTGTGGATTTTTTGTAGTAGATCGCGTATCAGATTGAAAAAGTAGAAAGTTACAGCTTAATAACATTATAGCTGAGCCAAACATATTGGTCAGCCTAGATTAACTTAATTTAAATTAAACTGAATAGTTAAAATTAACAGCAATAGCTGATATTGTTATTTGATTGAAGAATCTAGACAGCTAGTTACAGCACATACTCAAAATACAATATGTTGTATTTACATACTTGCAACTCCGTATGCAGATAACAGTGTGGTTTTCCATGTGTCTTCTTTGTGACGTTTTTTTTTTTTAAATTTACATGTGCTGATCTGTGTTTGCTTAGAGATAGGATTTTTTATATGTCACTCATTATGTTAAAGATGATTTCTTTGTTAGTTTATTAATAATAGCTTTGAATTAGTTAAAAAATTAAAATACTATTTTTATGTAACTTAGCGTTACGAAACATTTTTGGTATTGTATTTTTTTTTTTGGAATGTATTTTTTCGGACATTGTAATATTTTTTGTGGCCAGCGCTCGACTGTGCGCTAGACGTGATATGTGTAGTGATATTTTTTTTATTTTTGTTTGTTTGTTTGAAAAGTTGTTTTTTGATGTTATGAAATATTTTTTCTTTATCTAGCACGTGACTGTGCGTCAGTGAAAGTTTTTTTTTTTTTATAGTCTTGATATTGTTTTTTAGGTGATGTCTAGTATAATTTATGTTAGTTATGAATAAGTTTATAACTTGGTTAAATTACTTATTATGTTTTATTTAGTTATAGCTTTCTATTATGTTTTGGTATAGATATATACATTGCCTTTTTGTTCGATGCTTTTCTGTCATGATTGTATTTATTTATACAATATGTCGTTTGATTAAATAGTTATTAGAATGTATTGTTATCTACTTTCTCTATATTCATATCTTTGCTTTCCATCTGTCTTTGCTGATTATTCTTCATTTCATTCCATCTTTTCTGTTGTCTTTTCGGTATGGATTTCATATCTCGTTTATACTTCCATATTTCATCGTCGTTTCACTTGATTCTACTTGTATACTTCGTCTTCTTTCGACACTTATACTTTCATTCTTTATATTGTTAAGTTAGTTATATAACTTAATGTAATGTAACTAGTTGTGATGCTCCCCTGGATGTTATCTACGAATGGCCGGAACCCCCCCCCTCTTCCCGCCCCCGCTGGACCCTGCCGCCGCGGTGCACGCGCCGTTCTCCCCTCTGTCCATCCCTTCAGTATAGCCCTCCCGCCCCCGCTGCTGCTCCGGCTCGTAGGAATTTTGCATCTAGCTCTCTCCCTCCCACACGTGCCATTTTGCCCTCCAACCTCCGGTGGCCCCTCGGTGATTCCTCTTTCCACCTCCTGCACCTCCACCTGCCTTACGTTTGCGCCATAACGCAACTGATGTGGATGAGTATCGGATACTTTCTTATGCCATCGCGCTGATCCACGGGCCATTATTTCGAAGCATCCTCTCCACTTCCTTCTTATCCCACTAAATAGCCCTATTCACTACGCACCCTCGTGTCCGCCCCTTAAAGTCCGCACCCCTTACACGTTAGGGCCAAAAGAGACATTCCATTTAGCCCTCGCCCGTACTATTTGCCTACATTCCTCATGATCACACTCGGCGGATCTCGTCAGACCCCTCCCCCCCGGGCTAACTATCTCCAAAATCTCGCGGTGCAGTCACTAGACAGCAAGTCCGGCTACGGGCATGTTCTAAGTGCCGTCCTGGTCTACCCAAGTAGAAGCATTAATCGTGACATCGCTGCTGTTGGTAATGTGAGCATCGCGATGAGTCCTGTACTAACTATTGTAGAGACGTATCGGAGGAATTCTGTCTGCATGACTTCGAAGATTGCCAAGTACGAGATTCGTAGCAGAAATAGCTGCTCTCCGCGTCCCGGCCCTGCCTCCCGCCTCCTCCGCTCTCCTCCCTCCCTCCCCCCCGCCCCCACCTCTCTCTCCTCCCCCCCCCCCCCTCCCCCCACCCACATCTCGCGTCGCCGACGATAGTATCCAACTGATACTGACTTGTACCTCTAAGCTGTGTTTCCTCTCTAGTGCTTGTCTGTATAAAATGTTGTGAAATCTAGTGAGTCGAAGGGCTAGCGAAAGGTGACTCTGTAGATATAGCTCAGCCCCGGTAGTAACCAGTACCTGAGCATGCCGAGTCGACTCACCCAACGCATACTTGAGTAGCTCAGAGTTCTAAAGCGCAGAGAAACTAAGCCTGAAACAAATCTCGTGAACGATCGTAATGTCTCTGACTCGGCAGCGTATCGCAGTGCTCGAGGATATGCGACCGGGACACTTGCCGCAGACTGGCATGGATCGCCTGGCCCCGTCTGATCTGTCCCGCTAGTACATGGGTACCTGTCGAACGACGGATGATTGCCAGAGCACCACACATGCTGGAAGTGGCTTAATGAAGCACAATCCGGTGCGCGATTCGGGGACATCTGAACTAGATTCCACCACAAGCCGCTCGCTTCTCTACTTTGAATCCCATGCCTCCCTCCAGCCCCCCCCCCCCTCCCCTCCCCCTCCCCCCTCCCCCCCCCCTCCCCCCCCCCCCCCCCTCCCCCCCCCCCCCACCGCCCCCCCCCCCTATCCCCGATCTCTCGCCCACTATCCGCCTGTCATCAGCGGTTAAGTCGTACTCATGTTTAAGGTGTAAGCCCAGACGCTTTGAGCATCAACTCTGCCGTACTCTTGTTCACATCGCATTACGCCAGAATCCCTCCCTGTGCTCCTGCTCGTACAGCGTCCGCCCAGTCTTGTTATAGCACGCAGAGAGAGCCTTTGATAGTGTTGTCGTCGCGCCTACGGTGCCACTGCATGCGCATGTCCCGCGAGCTCCATCTGTACTATAGTTCATATACTACTCCTGCCGGATGTCGTAGCACAATCTGCTCGGGCCTAGTTGCTTCTCCTGAGTGTGAGTATTCGTGTTCCAGGCTGCATCAATGACAGTTACTGTGTTACACCCTTCTACTCCCCTCTAGACGACCTCCCCCTAGACAGAGTGTGCTGCCACATGCTTTCTCTTCTCCTCTTAAGTTACTCTCCATCGCGTGGTGAACTACGCCGTATCTGACATCGTGATGCCGACCCAGTAATGCATTGCAACATAATGAAACACCAACGTTGCTATGGACTAGATCACGCGAGGCTCACTGACTCTACTTATCTAACCTCGCGTCGTGTCAGAGACAATCTCTTTGTATCTTCTCTCCGCGCAGAATGTTAGCATTACAGATACATATCATATTAGAGCCCAAGACCATGTAGGAGGCCACGCGCCCGCACAAAATTGTCCAATCACTAATCATCGTCTAAAATGCGTACAAAACTGCACACTTGCGAGTTATTAACGTATCACTCCATATTCTACGCATGAGGCTACGACACGCTACTACGTCGTTATATAGGTTGTATACCACTGAGACTCGGCGAAGTTTATTCCCGATAGTTATACCTCTTCTTTAATGCTTGCCTCTACAATCACTGACTCTTATCACAACCCGATAACTCGTGTACAACGTGACTGTGATCCTGTGCGTGTGATATAGGATATATATAGATATTACCCAAATCCCGAACTCCATATAGAGAGATAGAGATTCCCACCCCTCATACCCCCTTACATACAAACCTCTCTTGCAAATGTGACAGTAATCAAGATCTCTGCTGAATCAGCTCAGTCTGTCTGTTGCGACATAACCGCGCCCCTAGCAGCTCAGCTTAATTATATAGCCCAGTGACGCGCATCCGACGACGTTGACTCATAGACATTATATAATTCATGAAAGAACAACTCCATCTCATAAAACCACACTACCCTCCCTGATAAGCCACTGCCCTCTCTCTCATGCCAGTTCGTGCCACCTGCCCATCTATGTCCTAACTGTGTTAATCCTCTTACCTATTCTCCTTGTGATGCGTCCCATATATCACCCTCTCCGACTCATTACCAATATATCAAACGCCGCAGTACAGCTGTATGATCTCATCCCCTCCTATATAAATCAATGTACACAACCCCCCCGCCTTGCGCCTCTCGCCCCCCCCCCCCCCTGATTACCCTTTTCGTGCCCAGCCCTCTGCGAGTACCTCTAGCCTCTCCTATCGTCCTCTATTAAATTGTCCATGTCCCTCCACACGCCTGTGCGTGTATCTATCCGATACCTACCCCTGAGGTCCCTTCGCCAGTACCTCATGTCCACAGAGCATTCCAGACGAAGAGGTATGTCTTGCCCACGTCGCCAGCCTACACACGGTAGACTCATTAGATACCCCATCTGTCACTCTCGCGAGATGCCCATTCCGCGCCACATGGATATTGTGTACGAAGTATTGTTCTGCCGACTCCACCAGAGACAAATCGTGTACAGGAGTTTTCCTTAGTTGTCCTCATCAACCTATGGACTGCCAACGTTCTCAGCAGGTCACTACACATCCATTACTACCCACCCCCCTAGTACCCAAAGTGACCCTCTACCCCCCCTACCCACTCATTAAGAGAGTGTCCCCAGAACACTGATGTGTGCTGTTATGTGCTACACTATTGTGTCAGATCCCCCTGTGCGCACCTTCCATTCCCCAACCTCCTTGTTGCGTACCATACACCAATGTTGCTCCCTGTCCACGCACGTGCTGTTAGCTCGTGTAGCAAAAGGACGGTGCACCTCCTCTTATGTACTGAGATCGTTTCGCACGCGCTTTGCGTAAGTCCATAGCGTGTGTGAGTTAGAAAACTCCAGTGTCCCGTAGTAGGGAAGACAGTCGCTAGGACGTGCTATTTCCGAAAGGCGTCCTGCTATCCCACCCACACAACCTTACTCCCCTGTAGTGCTGACACCGATTCGTTCATACCTTGCCAGTGCCTAACCTGCGCTCGTCCTCACTCACTTTCTGAACGATGCTGATGTGCGATCTGAAACAGCGTAATTTTAGATAAATCCGCTTGATACGATGTCAGAAGTCGGGAGTTAAGTGTTAAATTTGTTACCGTGGGTAAATTAAAATTGCCAATTGAATACTAGTATTAGTACGCGGTTTAGTGCGTCAGATACCAGTCGTCGTCCAGAAACATCTCGACCTCCACTCTCGATTACTCCTGTTCTCATAGTAAGTGCGGCGTCAATCAAATCTATGATAAATAGGAGTGTGAGATTATGTTTGGTTGTCTGCCTCCCAGCCATGAATAGAAACCACACACATTACCCAATAGTAAAGTGTTCAATTATCCATACACCCTTTACATAAAAATTGTCTGTCGTTAATAGCTATTAAATTGTCGGCGTCTGTTTGTCATCGTATGATATTTTAGTAGTTGGCACTTATAATAAATACACAAAATGAAATATAACATGAATTCTATTCTGTCACTATCAGTCGCGCCTAGAATAATTAGTCATCTAAAACCGTCTCTTCTTGTGTGAGAAAGCGGGTCGTGAAAATTAACATTATAACTGAACATCTGGTATAAAATAGCTACGCGTTATTTAATTTCTTACTTACTTAGTAGTTCCCGTTCTACCGTGAGGTGTAGAGGTTTGGAAGACAGAGCGCCAGACTATCATATCGGCTGTCTTCCTCCTGGCCTGGTTCCATTCTAGTCCTCGGTCCTTCAAAGATTGTCTAAAGTTGTCCTCCCAGCGGACTCTGGGTCGTCCTGTGGTCTGGATCCCTGGCTTTTTGTTTCCCATTCTTGTCGTGGTAGCCGATCTTCTCCCATTCTGTAGACATGGCCAAAACCATCTTAGTTGGGACTGTTTTACTTGGGTCTGAAGGGGGTGGCATTTTAGGCCTTGACGTATCGTCTGGTTGCGGACCATGTCTCTTCTTGTTACTTCAACCACCTTCCTCAGATACCTCATTTCTGAGGTTTGGATCTGGCTTTTGTGGGTTGTAGTCATTGCCCATGACTCGCATCCATATGTCAAGACTGGGACACAGGTGGAGCGGTATACAGCCATCTTTGTTTTCTTACCAACCTCTCTCTTGCTGAGGAATCCTCGATTTATGGCCTGAAAAGTCTCCCAGCTGCTGGTTTTCGAGTGGCCAACTCTTCTTTGATGCCTCCCTTTCGGTCTATAATAGCTCCGAGGTATTTAAAGTGGTCGACCTGCTCCAGGACCTGTTCTCCCAGCTTAATCTGATGTCTTCTTTCTTCTCGTGATATCACCATGGATTTTGTTTTAGAGCTACTTATGACCATCCCTCTCTTCTCCAGCTCTTCCGTCCAGACTTGCAGGTTGGATTGGAGATGTGCCTCTGATTTAGCAATCAGGGCCGCATCATCAGCAAATGCCAGCTCTGAAATACATACCTTTTTCATCTGTTATTTAATTTCACTGGTTTTAACAGCTTGAACTTTAAGTGAATTATAATGGTTGAAGCTTAACACTTTAACACGTAAGCACTAATTTCTATTACCAGAAAATCTTAGTGAAAGATCTCTACAAATGCTATTAACACATTTAGCGAAATGGTGCTAAAACTGCGTGCTTAGACTATCCAAAAATTCTGAGTGACAACTGAAAGCAGATTTAAGAAAATACAGGTTAAATAACATCATGTTTCTCTGATCTATCGATGATGTTACTTTTCACACACTATTGTGTATACCAGAGAATCAGAAACATGAGTTCCCCAGATAAAGCTTTACGCCCGTCTTCTGTCGAGCGCTTTCGCCCCGACATCAAAAGACTGGTATCCGTGTATCGGGGTTCTCGAAGATTTTCTCTGTACGAATGCCCGCTTCTGAGATCAAAGAGCCCAGGAGTTTTTCTGACTACCCTGAGTAAGAACTTCTAAGCTTACTCGGGGACAGATTTTGCCCGTGAGTCTACTTCAAAAGATTCTACGTTATTCACGTGCGGTCTGTCAGGTATCGTATGATTGACAGATAAGCTCGCGTGATGAGACTCGATAAACAAACCTGATTCGCAACCTGTTATGACGGGTAGGTCACGAAAGTTGGTAAACATTGCGTTAGCTCGTGTTCACAGACAAAGAGGTAGGACTAAAAGTGAGTAAACACAGACTGTAAATGCATGGTTTTGCTAGCAAATCATAGAACGCTTCGAGGTTACGAGCCTGTCAGATTACTGTGGGCTCTTTTTCCATTATACGTCACACTGTGATATTTCATATCTCGGAGAGAAAGGATTGTATGTATGACATTTATAACGTGAGTGTGGCAGGAATTAGGATATAAAATGTGTGTCTTCCACCTGAATGTAATTCAATACTCTCCTCTCGCATTTGTGAAACTATATCTATATAATGTCAAGCTTCTCACTCGCAATATAATTGCCTTCAGTTATATTCTTCAACAACCTCACGACAGGTACCCATTTACAGCTGGGTCGAATAGAGCATGTCGATACCGTCAGTCGAACCCTCTGCCAGTCTGCTGCAAGAGACCAGTACTATAACCTCTCTGTCAATCAGTCGCTCTTGTTAAGTATAGCTGAATTTAATTTTTTTTTTTTTTTGAACTTGTTAATATTGTTTTTGTTAGTTTTGTAGCTACAAGTTTCTACCGGATGGGTATAGTCGGTCTTATGCCCAAACCTCTATTTTCGCTTTTTACGACAAGGCTGGCGATTTCCATTGTACTATTCTTTGCTTTTTTCTAGGGTCCCAAAGTACGCAATGTTAAAAACCAAATACACAAATGCATCGCCAGTCACGACACAAACACGAAGATTATTCACTAAATGCAGCACACACACACAAATATGACAAACTACGTTACTGCGTGAATTTTTGATGGAAGGACAGACATGCCAATGCTCAACATATGGCTCTTACTACGGGACCACTTAACTAGTATCACATACCATATGGCTCTTACTACGGGACCACATAACTAGTATCACATACCATATGGCTCTTGCTACGGGACCACATAACTAGTATCACATAACATATGGCTCTTACTACGGGACCACATAACTAGTATCACATACCATATGGCTCTTACTACGGGACCACTTAACTAGTATTACATAACATATGGCTCTCACCACGGGACCACTTAACTAGTATCATATAACATATGGCTCCTACTACGGGACCACATAACTAGTATCACATAACATATAGCTCTTACCACGGGAGTACATAACTAGTATCGCATAACATATGGCTCTTACTACGAGTTCACATTTTTTGTATAAAGGTGATGGGTGAAGAGAGGGCAAGTATCAGTTGTTCATTGCATCCGCTCGTTCGCCATCTTGGTCTACCCTGTTCAACCTAATTGTCGGTTATAAATAGGGTATTTAATGTCATTTTATTTTCAGTTGCGTTATATTTCGTTACCTATTGTCTTTTGCGATTGATTGCTATTGACGGTGTCGATCTATATTATAATTTTTTTTTGCTTTTAAGTCGTGTTTTTTGTTACTTCATTGTTTTTCCATATATTATGAGTATTTAGTATTTTTTGTTATACGATGCTAATTTTGTTTTAATGGTTTGTTAGTTTTTGTTTATTAATTATTATTGGCTTCGTTTGTTTTTCTTAAGTAGTAATACAATTGTTACTAATTTTACTAATATTGTCACTGTTATTACGCATACGTGGAGAGGGCCTTGGGTATCTTCAACCAGGGTACATGGGCCGGGGTACCATCAGAATAGGTGGATTTCAGACACCTCGAATCATATGAACTGGAGTTGGGGACATCCAGATGGTGGGATTCAGAGCGACCAAGCACATAAAGTTTGACAAGAGACACAGCTGGTTGTAGTAACCTTGACCCTTGTGTCACTCCCAAAGCCCCGCACGGTGCTTACAATGTCGACTTTTACGACAATGATCGTCATTCGCTATAATCTTCCATATTTTTAACATTCCTGGTAATTTTTTTTTATTTTATTGATTTGATGTATCAATTCTTCCCTTCCTCGCTGTGTCCTGTTTTCTCAGTTTATTTTCCTATCCATGGAATTATTGAGTGAGTGCATTGTTGTTGTTGTTGTTGTTGTTGTTGTTGTTGTTGTTGTTGTTGTTGTTGTTGTTGCTGTTGTTGTTTAACTAGATCTGCTGAGCTTCTCGCTCTTTAGCAGCCAATACCAAGACTCCTTGGTATTATCTACACTGTAGATCTAGGCTTTGTCTGTGGCTTTTCTGCCATTCCGAAACGTGTTGAGTTGAAGTCATGAGCTTCTGTTTCTCCAGCCTGGCTTGCATTTAGGGAATCGTCAAATCTGGTCCCAAACTAGGAGTAAGAAGTGTGTGGCATACTGTGCATTCCCCGCCATTCAATGGAACTCTCCAACTATGCAGAGCTAACATACTGTACTCTGGTTCTGAGCTCTCCCAATGAATTGTCACGTCCT
This sequence comes from Oreohelix idahoensis, assembly GCA_024509875.1. NCBI lineage: Eukaryota > Metazoa > Mollusca > Gastropoda > Stylommatophora > Oreohelicidae > Oreohelix > Oreohelix idahoensis. The sequence goes on along the minus strand of JAMPIV010022397.1, from coordinate 30,325 downwards.
GCACAGCGCCTCTTCTCAGCTTCCCCTGCCTCTCACTTGGTCCATAGTGAGATCTTTCTGCATGCAGAGAACCAAGTCAAAGACAAAGAATTACGCCTGGGGCTCAAGTGACTTATCCATGCTTAGTGTGCAATGCTGAGTTCTCAACAAGTTTCATCACAGGGGGAATCCCTGTAAGTGCGTGGATGATTTCAAGAGTCAGCGCGGATGTAATTAGCCTCAAGGACATAAGTTCAATTAATCGCACAATATATATATATTTATTTATATATATATTTATTTATATATATATAAATAAATATATATATAAATAAATATATATATATATATATATATATATATATATATTTATTTATATATATATATTTATTTATATATATATTTATATTTATATTTATATTTTTATATATATATATATATATATATATATATATATATAAATATATATATATATATATATATATATATATATATATATATATATATATATATATATATATATATATATATATATATATATATATATATATATATATATATATATATATATATATATATATATATATATATATATATATATATATATATATATATTATATATATATATATATATATATATATATATATATATATATATATATATATATATATATATATATATATATATATATATATATATATATATATATATATATATATATATATATATATATATATATATATATATATATATATATATATATATATATATATATATATATATATATATATATATATATATATATATATATAAATATATATATATATATATATATATATATATATATATATATATATATATATATATATATATATATTTATATATTTATATATATATATTTATATATTTATATATTTATATATTTATATATTTATATATTTATATATATATATATTCATATATATATATATATATATATATATATATATATATATATATATATATATATATATATAATATATATATATATATATATATATATATATATATATATATATATATATATATATATATATATATATATATATATATATATATATATATATATATATATATATTATATATATTATATATTTATATATTATATTTATATTTATATATATATATATATATATATATATATATTTATATTTATATTTATATTTATATTTATATTTATATTTATATTTATATTTATATATTTTTATATATTTATATATTTTTATATGTTTTTATAAATTTTTATATATTTATATATTTATATATACATACATATATATATATATCTTCTTCTTCTTTGATCCATAACCACCAACCGTCAAAGCAGTCAGCGGCCATCACGCCTGGTGGCGTCTTGTAGGGCAGCAACAAATTGATTCCACTTTGCTCGGTCGGCGGCCATCCTTCGTACAGTGCCCCAACTGTGGGTCATTCTTTGCATCTCAGCTTCCACAGTTCTCCGCCAAGTTGTTTTTGGTCGGCCTCTCTTTCGCTTTCCCTCGGGGGTCCATAGCATAGCTGTTCTTGTGATGGTATCAGGGTCCCTTCTGAGGACGTGGCCAACCCAACTCCAGCGTCTGCCAGCTATGATGGTGTGCATGCCTTCCTGGTTACTCCGAATAAGTAGTTCTTGGTTGCTGATGGTGTTTGGCCAAAAGATTCGGAGAATTTTCCTTAGGCAGATTGTGTGGAAGGAGGACAGTTTCGACATTTCCTTCTCTGTTACTCTCCAACATTCTGCACCATAGAGAAGCACAGAAAGTACACAGCTCTCATACTGTCTTAATTTGGTGTATGTGCTGTACTGGGAAGACTTCCAAATGTTGTTGAGAACAGCAAAGGCTGTTCTCGCTTTATTCATTCTGTTGTTAATGTCCTTGCTTGTTCCGCCGTCAGGTGTTACTATGCTTCCTAGGTAAGTAAATGTGTCTGTCTGTTCTAACTTCTGGTTCCTTACTGTTATTGGCTCAGGATTGCCCACATTTAGTGTCATGACCTCTGTCTTCTTCAAATTGATGTTCAGGCCAACCTGCTGGCCATACTTATTCAGTCTATCGGTTTTGTCTTGAATGTGTTGATGTGAATGCGCGAGTAGTGCAATGTCATCTGCATATTCCAAATCTTCCAGTGCAGAAAACGTTGTCCATCTAATTCCTCTTGGATTGCCCTCTGTTGTCTGGCGCATCACCCAATCCATGACTGTCAAAAATAATATTGTTGATAAGGGGCATCCCTGTCGTACTCCTGTTTTCACTTCAAAAAATACATTACTCAATCCAACACTGCACATAAAGTTAGAGTAGAGGCTTTTTATAATGGAAACAATGCGGCTGGGAATTCCATAAGCCCTCAGAATTTTCCATAGGCTGTCCCTGTGTATGCTGTCGAAAGCCTTTTTAAAATCAAAAAAAGTTAATGTACAGCTGTCTCTGCCATTCTGAGCACTGCTCTATAATGTTCCTGATTGCAAATATATGATCTGCACATCTTCTGTTCTTTCTGAAGCCCGCTTGTTCTTTCCTCAGTTTATGGTCAACTGCTTTTGAAATTCTCTGGATGATTATCCTGCCTAGTATTTTGCTGGGAACTGAGAGGAGGGTAATTCCTCTCCAGTTGTTGCAGTCTGCAAGGTCGCCCTTCTTGGGCAATTTGACTATTATTCCTTTACTCCACTCTGTTGGTGTTGTCTCAGTTTCCCAGACTTGTGCAAATAGTGGTTCTAATAGTTCTGCTGCTAATTCAGGGTCTGTTTTAAAAAGCTCAGCATTTAGATTGTCGTGACCAGGCGCTTTTCCATTTTAGCCCTTTGATAGCCGTGATAATTTCTTCTTTTCGCGGAATGTCTGTATTTACGTCTAAGTCACTTTCAGCCTCAGGAACCTTCAGCTGAGTCTCTGGTGGTTCCTTATTCAGTGTTTCTCTGAAGTGCTCTGCCCATCTTGTTTCCTGCCCTGTGCTGTGGTGATGAGGTTTCCTTGCTTGTCTCTTACTAACGTTATGTTGTTTGCACCTCGTTTTCCACTGATAACTTTAGTTATTTTATAAACTGTGCTTTGTTCATTTCTCAGTGCTGAATGTTCTGCCTGTCTTGCAAGGTCATCCAGAAATGTCCTTATATATATATATATATATATATATATATATATATATATATATATATATATATATATATATATATATATATATATATATATATATATATATATATATATATATATATATATATATATATATATATATATATATATATAATAATAATAAATTCTTTAAGCACCAAACACGGCGCATAAGGCAGAAACCAGTGCTCTCCAGGTTGTACGTTGTGACGCCACTCCTCTTAGCTCTTGCACATTGTTTAATCCCAACGTTTTTCCTTCTCTTATTATTGTTCTTCTGAGTGTTTCTTTTGGTCTTCATTTTTTCCTCTTACCCTCAGGAACCCAAGTGAGTGCCTGCAATGGTATTCTGTTGTTTTGCATTCGTAGGACATGACCGATATATGACCATCGTCTTTTCCTTATATAGTTGGAGACATATTTCTGCCTAGAGTCTTCTCTTATTTGTCGATTAGTCTTGAATTCTTTCCAACTGATGTTCATGAGTTTTCTAAGACATTTGTTCTCGAATGTATTCAGCTTGTTCTCCAATGATTTTGTTATTTTCCAACTCTCACAGCCGTATGTTAACACTGAGATAACATTTGAATTAAACATATATATATATATATATATATATATATATATATATATATATATATATATATATATATATATATATATATATATATATATCGTAGATTTTGATAGGGGAATTAAGACATAGATTGGTCCCTTCTGAATAGACTAGAACATGTGGTGACTCAGTGAGAGATAATATAAGAAATAGATTGTTCACGAGTGAGATGTGGAAATAGGTAGAGTCTGGCCTGAAACTCGAGAAAAAAACAAACTTCTCTTATCAGCATATCTCTACAACAGAACTAGTTAGTCAGACAGTCTACAAAGAACATATATTAATATATATCAACCATTCACGTACACACACACATATATGTGACGACAGTTAGACGCACAGACGTGAAGACTATATCAATGGAATACGGATAGGTTTGGACGAGCTGACCGACACATGTGAATAAAGTTTATGTAAATTTTATTTATACATTGATCTCCATATAACTGTGCCCAAACTCGCGCCCTGGAGAGGACACTCCAGCTTCACCCTATAGGTGTCGGCAAAACACGGGAAGTAGCAGTTACCGGTTATAAGCATTTTGCCCAATTGGTGAGCTTCAGGAAAAATCAAGAGAGCAGAAAAGACCATTATATATCGCCTTTATAGAACTCACAAAAGCATTCGACCTGGTTAGTAGGGATGGACTCTTTAAAATCCTCCTGAAAATAGGCTGCCCTTCTAAAATGCTGGAAATGATAAAGTCATTCCATGACGGCATGAAGGGAACAGTCCAATATGCTGGAAGCACGTCACAGCCCTTTGATATACGAAGTGGCGTTAAACAAGGCTGTGTTCTGGCTCCGACCCTCTTCGGAATCTTCTTTGCCTTACTCTTGAAACATGCATTCAGAGATGCGACTGAAGGAATGTGCCTTCACACTAGGTCAGATGGCCGTCTGTTTAATCTTTCAAGGCTGAAGGCAAAAACAAAAATCAGAAGGGTCACTATAAGAGACTTGTTGTTCGCTGATGATGCTGCAGTCGTCACTCAAAGCCAACAGGAGCTTCAGAGCTTGATGAATCGCTTCACTAAAGCATGCAAGGACTTTGGCCTCACAATAAGTCTAAAGAAAACGAATGTGCTGAGTTAGGATGTGGGTGCTGCACCAGTTATCACTATCGATAACTATGAATTGGCAGTGGTGCACCACTTCACATACCTAGGGTCTACCATCAATGACAAACTCTCACTGGATACAGAAATCGACAGCCGCATTGGCAAAGCTGCAGCTACCTTTGCCCGCCTCACATCGCGTGTTTGGGGAAACTCTAAACTCACAATGAAGACCAAAGCTGCGGTATATAATGCCTGCGTCATCAGCACACTCCTATATTGCAGCGAGACCTGGACGACCTATGCTAAGCAAGAAAGAAGGCTCAATACCTTCCATTTGCGGTGTCTACGCCGCATCCTCGGCATCTCGTGGAAAGATAAAGTGACAAATGTCGAGGTGTTGTCACGTGCTGGCCTTCAAAGTATGTATACGCTTCTTAGACAGCGCAGACTTCGCTGGCTTGGCCATGTTCGCCGCATGAAAGATGGTCGCATTCCAAAAGATATCTTCTACGGACAATTAGCAGATGGCAAGAGAACAGTTGGGTGACCACAGCTGAGGTTCAAAGATGTGTGCAAGAGAGATATGAGGGCACTGGACATGGATCCAGCAACATGGGAGGATGAAGCTGCCGATCGCACTAAGTGGCGATGCTATTTACGGCGCCACCTCAGATTGGGCGAAGAGAGGCTCACACAAGAAGCAGAGGTGAGGAGAAAACGTCGAAAGGAGCACCAGGTAAATAAGCAGCTGAGGGCTGTCACCTCAGGGGCGCATTCCCATAGTCAGTTATGACTGAAGGGGCTATTATTATACATAAAGAACTTCACAACATTAATAATTTTGAATATCAAATCACATACAAATACACATCGGTTTAAGAATTTAATAAAGCGTTAGACTCATAGATATAATCCCCCCTCCCTCTGTTGAGACCAAAGAATCCCGTTAGAAGAAGTTATTAACCCTCAAAGCGTCAAAGATTTATACACTATGATCTAGGATTTCCCTCTACAGTTAAGAACAGAGTTGATACATTAATCTATTCTAAGAGGAAACAGCATTAGCAAAGCTCGTATAAAGAGATACAAAGTGGGTGTATGGGTTATACAATAAAAGAGTCACTCATTCCTGCTTTCATTCTATTCATACAGCAGTGGCCACTGACATTCATTCTTACCTACAAACTTGATTTCCACCTTCTGGAACAATCTTTATGACATACACACACACAGCAAATCCAGTGTTCTTTTGGCAAAGATTAACCCCAGCTCTACGGAGACCGGTTAATTCTAATTCTCCGGGGAGCGTTAACTTCACTGTTTATATTATAGGATTACTGTTTATGCCAATGGAATTCAGTTCAGGTAAGAGATGAGACAGGGCTCACAATGTCAGAATCTTGAGGCTTCCAGTGCTTTAGGAAATGTCAGGTCGGTAACTTCACTCAGTATGAACAATTTATTTTCTCACCACAATTGGTCAAACGTTGGAAATGTTAATGTTTGTAATTTTTCGCCACATGGGCTGAATGTAAATGAGATTTTGAAAAGAAATATAGTCTGGTTCGATAGGCCCAGTTACAGCATTTAGTCTTAATGTCCTTTAGGTTGGTACTCTGTCTCTTTCTGGATGCAAACACAATGCCAGACAGGTTTACCTTGAAGACCCACGTATTTAAGTACAAAAATGTTTTTTCTTATGGTTATTCTCAGACATACATTGAAGCCGGTGGTAGATTTTGGGTTTGACGCGAATACTGTGTAAAGAGAAAAACATATACAATGCTTAACCAATATATATTTCTCAACCCTATCCTACCTCGCGTAAAATTTAATATAGTCACTACGGTTATTTAACGTTAAATTGAAACTACAAGCTTAGAGATTGTCTTATCGTTTAAACTCCCGTGAAATTAATTCTAGTCATTTAAAAACCTTATCATCATGAATTAGAAATATGTATATTTCGTCAATACTCATGATGACCAGTGCATTTACTAGCTGGTTAAAATATTCTCTGATTGGTTACTAGCAGTTAAGACAATTTATATTATTGCTGGAAGAGTTTCGCTAGACCTTATTATTTATTCTGTTATCCACTGTAACACAATAAAACTTAGAGAATTATCAATGACTGCCCTATCTAGTATATCACTCTGCACCGAAAAATCTTAAAACTTAAAATACGGACTAACAATTAAATCATTCGACAATACTAGTCAATATTATTACCTCCAAACAGAGCTACAGGCTATCTCCAACGAGAAACTAAGAACTTAACTTATACAAGGTATTCTAGAACCCGGCTAGATGTCTTTAAAGTCTGTGGAGTATTGAATGAATGAAGTTAAAATGCTGGGGTTTATATATTAAATCTTCAGAAGATGGCTCGACTAATCTCTTTTAACACCTACGGTTAAATCTAGGGAAAATACGCGTATTAAAGCCCTGATTCCCCTAGCACCGAAACCAGAACCTTTGCCAGCTGTTGGAACCTACGGGAAAAATCTCTGCTCAACTTCTATACATGAAAAAATTCTACATATTGTTACCGCTGCAGACCCGAGCACCGAGCGAACAGTCTCTCTTAGATCCTGCATAACACGATTGACCAGACCGTGTGCTATTTCTACTATCGAAAAATCACACTATTTACCATCTGCAGATGTGGTCATAAAACGAAATATAGCTGATAAAGCTGGATTTCTCTGCTTCGTAACTGGGTATATATCCGAGCACGTTGTAAAGGTGTATTGGTGTAACTAGTCAACTCTAATAACCGGGCACAGTGTCAGGTATATAGGTCACCCTGTCCTGGGACACAATGAGGCCCCGACAAGAATGCATTGCTGATAATGAGTGTTGTAATAAATGTCAATACGCGAATGTGTAGACTGTTCTGTGGAGTTGACTGAAGGTTCAAACACTCATTCATGCGTACCTAGAAGTTACTGATGCAGACCACTGTGGACGTTTCAATAGTTTAATTTGACGCACACACTTGACAGAACGGGTACAGTTACAGGAACATAGGTCGACATCAATAGCATATTGTTGACCCACGGTGTACAATAATAAATTGGCATTCATGTTGAGGAAAATCACAATGGAACATCAGTATACAAGCATTCAGAGTTCCATATCTTATATAAATATCCATCAGGCCTTACTGACTGATCATGTCAGTTAATATACAAGGCTCCAACCTGATTCCTAGACCGAACCTCTTTAGCATAAACGTAACTTGCACTCTCGCGAAGATTCCGTTAAATACAGTTCAGCCAATATCTCTGAGAAAACCTTAAACTACCAATAGTAGGTTTTCCTTTCATAAGTATGATCTCTTTATCATCACCTGATAATAAGGGCGTCCCTGTTCTCTGGTAAATGATCAACAATAGATAGCATTCCAAAATGGCTTCTAGTCTTGTGAGCCTCGCTCACGAGAATAATGCACAATGAAGCTTCAATAACGATTCAATTCATGAATATCAAAGTTTCCACAAGCATCAGCATAATCTGTCCTCATAATTGCTGTATAGAAACATAATCAGTGCTGCTAGATAATATGTCGTTCTGACATACTGACATAGGTAGATTCATGTAAACGTCTGCCCATCTTAAGCCTAGGAATGAACGAAGTCAGCAAAAGTACGTTTACCTTGACATAAGAAAAAACCACTAGCAAACACAGAAACACTCTTCTCCTCGCGTTATGGAATGAACACTAGGGAACTCATGGATTTAACCATCTCAGAAGAAAATATCTTCGTTCCCATAATCAAAAGAGATCACAAACTCTGGGCAGGTCTAAGACATGACTTCCCGCCATAGGCTTCATCACCGAAGGACTCTCTAACCTATCTTCATGCGCCGAAAAACACCTGACCCCCAAAGTACAGTACAAGAAAAATAGTTCTTCTTAAACATACTAAGATATCAAGATATAAGACATACTCGTCCTACATAGACAAGAACTACACATAGATTCGGGCCATAGACATTCTGAAGCAAGAACAATCTATTTCTAATCAAACACAGAATAGATTAAAGTAAGTCTAGATTCCTCCGCTGAGTTCAATTTTCAAGAACGATACTGTACTACAATTTCATGAGTTCCTTCCCATGCGTTAAAAATGAATCTAGTCAGAATGCATGGTCAGAATAAGTTGCTACAAGTTTTCAGCAGCAACATTACCGCCACCTCCCGATAAAAAAAAATGTGCAACATTTTTTTTTTTTTTTTTTAAATATCCAAGAGTAAAACCAAAAAACGGTTTAACAACGCACGAATTATGCGGGGATAAGTAATTGCACAGCCTAATATGAGGCTAAATTGACACATAAAGTGTCTGGTGAGAATATTTCTCAACAGATAAAAAATCTGATTTAAAAAATATATCGGGGAGGTGCCACCAACACACACTACGCTTGCATGAAAATACAATATAAATATGCAAGTTCATATCATTATAATCAAATAACAGTGTCATAATCTAATACCGCTTAGAATGGATGTACACATCTGATATTGAATGTTAAATATTACATTATCTAAATGTTTAATATTACCATTACACAATGAAATTAAATATAAATGAAGATCGAGGACACATCTCCTGTCGTTCCAAAGAAACTGTACAATGTGGAACTCTCCATGTTTGACAATAGATAGGTAGCTTCTCAGATCAACAATAACGTGCTGAGAAAAAACAAACAATATAATTCTATTTAATAGCCATTAAGTTTCATACTATACAATACATTATTATTAATAATTGTGGCCTTTGGAACTTTCGGCCCTTATATTAACTACTCAGTCTTCTTCTTATATTAAAGATGGGAACAGAAGAAGATGATAACAAAGCACAATAGTATGTGTTCACCTAAAGTGAGGACAGATGTGCTAATGTATTGTAGTAATATAGGTGTGTTATGGCTCTGTCGTATATCTAGAAATAGAACAGAAGTATTAGTTGGAATCATGTGGGCATCTAGACAGAATGTCAGCCATCACATTATCCGACCCACGGATAGCTCGTACCGTGAAGTGAAAAGGTTGAAGAGCAATAGCATATCGAGTGGACCTCGAACTCTTTACGTTCTTAGTCTGAATAGCTGTAAGAGCTTTCTGATCAGTTTCTAGAATGAAATGTGCGCCCAGGAGGAATCTTTGTAGTTTGAGAATAGACCAAACCATAGCTAACAATTCACGGTCTAAAACCGAGTAGTTCCTCTCTGCCGCATTTAGTTTTCTAGAAATGTACATGACAGGATGCAGAGTTTCAGCATATTCCTGCATAAGTGCTGCTCCGATCCCAGTGGATGAAGCATCACTTCGAAGAACAAAAGTTCTATCAAGAGTAGGTAATCTTAGGATGGGAGGAGAAAAAAATATACTTTTAATCTGGTCTAAGGAAGATTGACATTCCTGAGACGAACGAATCAGATTAGGTGACCCTTTCTTCAACAACGTTGACAGAGGTGCCATTATCGAAGATAGATTCGGAATAAATCTCCCATAGAATTGGATTAACCCCAAGAGACTCCGGACTTGTTTCTTCGTTTTAGGTACAGAGATGTTCAATATTTTCGAAGTATTGTGGTCTTCTGTCTTCAAGAGACCATGACCAACACGATGACCCAAGAAAGAAATTTCACCAAAACCAATATAAGCTTTAGAAGGTTTTGCTGTCAGATTATACTCACGTAGAGTAGACAGTAGGTCATATAAACCCAGATAGTGATCTTCCCAAGAATCACTGAAGAGACAGATATCATCTAAGTAAGCGATGACATTCGAACGATGAGAAAGAATTCGACGCATCATGCGAACGAAAGTAGCAGGGGCGTTCATAAGACCGAAAGGCATTACCTTCCACTGAAATAAACCCCTAGGTGTAGAGAAAGCAGTCAGAGGTTTGGCATGATCTGCTAAAGGCACTTGCCAATAACCTTTTGACAAGTCAAGTTTAGTGAAGAATCTAGAATTAGAAAGTCTACTAAGTAGATCCTCTAGTAAAGGCATAGGTTCAGCATCGAACTTTGTGACTTGATTTAATTTGCGATAATCAACGCAAATTCGTATGTTCTTATCTTTCTTCCGAACAATAACCATGGAAGAAGAATATGGAGAAGTCGATGGTTCAATTATGTTTAATTGGATCATTTCATCCAATTCCTTTTCCACTTGTGACTGAAAGTGTATAGGGATAGGATACGGCCTAACCCTAATAGGATTACTGTCGGTAAGAATTATGTCATGTTCTATGACATTCGTGTGACCAGGGATGTCGGTTAGAACATCCTTAAATGTCTGTAACATCGACGAGACTTGACGATGTTCATCAACAGAAAGATTAGGAGAAATGGACACATCTTTCCAAGATTCCATAGAATGTAGTGGAACCACTGGAAGAGGGAGATCCACATCAGAAAAAACAGATTCCTCATCCTGTATGACAGACAGGGATGAGTAATGACCATGAGGTACAGAAGATTCGTCCGTTGCCTGAAAAATAGGCAGCAAATAGTCTGGACGCTCATGAAATTCCGTCAGCATGTTGATATGGAAAGTCTTATGCTTTCCATCTATATCGACCACATAGTCAACATCGGAAATTCATGAGACTATTGCATATGGACCTTTCCATGCAATCAGAAGTCTATTTTCCCTACTGGGGAGTAGGACGAATGCTTTGTCACCTGGACAAAGTTGTCGTAGACATCTGTTCTTGTTAGCAAACTGCCTTGCTTTTTCTTTAGCAATTTCTGACGAAGCAGTCGCTAGTTTGCATGCCTCAATGATCTTTTGCCTCAGAGCAATGACATACTCATATGAAGATTGAGTGTCATCACTAATATATGCTCTTTAGAGGGATAGCCTCTGGCCAACGTGTGCACATATCGACACATGTAAGAATAAACTGATGTCCTCTGGCCGACTTTATCTTAAAAGGGCCAATAATATCTATGGCCATTTTCTGGAATGGCCGAATAGGGATGTCAGCAGCCTGGATAGGCGCAGCATGTCGTGGTCCTCTAGATTTGACCTCCTGACATACCTGACATGATCGGCAGTATATACGGATGTCCTTGTTAACAAAGGGCCAAAAGAAAGCCGCAAGGACTCTCGACTTTGTACGGGAAAATCCCATGTGTCCAGCACATTGCGAGTCATGAGCATGCTGCAATATTTGCACTCTCATACTCTTGGGAACAAGAATTTGCGAATGTGCTGACGTAGCCGAGTCTTGTACCATACGTACAAGTACGCCGTTTCTCATTTCTATCCAAGATTTTATTTGTGTATCCTTATTTGGATCACCTTTCTTCGCAAGATTGAAGAATTTCTTTAGCGTAGGATCTTCTTCTTGTAATTTTATGAACGAGTCACGAGAAATAACCAAGGTACTATCTTGGCTATGAACTTCATTATCATTATTCAACGAAGTTTGCGGTGTTTGTAGAGCTTGTGCTCTTGTAACCACTGCATTGGTAGCTTGCATATTATCATCTTCCCAAGCAGCAATTTGCTGTGGGGTACATTCCCTAACTCCGTGGATACGACCAATAATAAGGTCCGCAATAGGATTAGGTAAGAGACAGGCATGCACATCTCCCGTAAAGAAAGGAGTGGCAATGTGAATTATAGCAGTAGGATATTTCTCTAGAGTGCCGCCAAATGTGACACATTTGATAACCCTTCCTGTCGCACAGGATGGATCTACAAGCGATTGTCTAACACCAATAGTGGTGCATCCGGAATCGAAAAGTAGTGAGACCGGAGTATTATTAACAAGACCCTTATGTAGGATTAGAGAACCTCTCCCGTCATGTGCAACCGAAGCAGGAAGAGCGGGGAGAGGGTGACCACAACTCAAAGTCGATATTGTAGTCGGTTCGAACAAAGTACTGCATTGGGGGCACTTGTTTGCTCTCCCAAAGTCAAATGAAGAACAAGTGACAGTGTCAGAGTTTTTATTATCAGAAACCTGATTACAGGCTCCCTGAGATTCTTGTTGAACCGAGTTAGCCTGCTGATATCTCTTTTTTTTGTATTGAGATCTACCGCGACTACTATTACCTCTGAAGTTATCACTGTTGTTATTGTCTCTGTAGTTATTATTGTCTCTATTGTAACTGTTATCATGTTTCGAACTACAGTTTCCATGATTATTATCATGTCCACATTGATGTGAACATCTATTTGTTTGGTTTTGAGGTTTACGCGAGGAAAAACCTCTGTTACCATATCCTCTTCTGAAATGCCTAAAATTATTATGTTGGAAGTAACGAGGACTGTCAGCTCGTCTCCAATTCTTCGACGAAGAATCACCCTGAAATTGATTTCCATAGTTTTGACCGTAACTACGGTTACTTTTCTTATCAAAATTTTGTTGGAATCTATTACTAGTGTTTTGACTATAAGGTGCTGCCGAAGCAACTGGCAGACCTTCTTTTACTTTCGAGTTACCAATGGTTGCGTGAGGATGAGCAGTTATGTATTGGTTACAGAAATCTTCCATTTCTTTTATTGTTTTAGGTTTACGTTCATGAAGGAAAGCAAGGAAAGACTCATTAACAGAAGACATGACTTTGTCTCTAAGTATTAAGTCCATAAGTCCTTCATAAGTTTTTTCTGTCTTAGACAGCTCCACCCAACGTAAAAAAGTAAGACGTGTCTTTGAAATAAATTCAGAGAATTGCACACCAGTTTCTGGTAACATATTTTTAAATTGAAGACGATAGCCGTCTTCGTCAAGTTGGTATTTTTTTAACAATATAACCCTGACAACATCATAGTTGTTCTTGTCAGGCTCATCTACCATGCTTAACATACTCAAAGCATCACCTCTAAGTATTTTGGACAAATGATAAACCTGCAATGATTTATCTATGTTATGTACTTTACATGAAGTTTCAAATCTGTCCAAATAGAATGTTATATCGTCGATGGAAGCATTGAATGGTGGTAGGTTAAGTTTGAAAGTGCTTGCATTAGTCTTATCTGAGACCTTATTTGCATCATTAGCATTACCTATGTTCATCACCCTTAATTTCTCAACTTCCAAAGCTAAGAGTTTTTCTTCATGCTCCATTTTTGCTTTTCTCTCTTCAGACTCTCTTTGTAACTTCCTTTCTTCAACTTCAGCTTGCTTTTCTAACCTTTTATTTTCAGCCTCTATTTCAAGTCTTTTATTTTCAGCCTCTTTTTCAAGTCTTTTATTTTCAGCCTCAGGTCTTTTACTTCAGCTTTTGCTTCTGCTTCTCTTTTTTGTTTTTCCATTTCCATTTGGAATCTTTTTTCATCCACCTGCATTTGCAGTTTCTTTTGTTCAGCTTCCATTGCTTTATCATATTGAGCAGTTGCAAATTCTTCTAACTTATCACCAGTCTTCCCAAGCAATTTACCCTGCTCAATAAAGTGCTCAAATGTAGCCATGATGAGTAATAATATGAGTCCACAACCTGAAATAATTAATTATCTTATTTCAAATTTAATTATAACAAGTCTTAAATGAAGCACTTGTTTACTCACAACACTATATTATTATCCCAATCTCTGTGGGAAACAAGTCTTATATCAAAGAACTTGTGTATAGACCTTTTTGAAATATTATCAATCAACACTTGATCATAGGTGCACTTCCCATTCAATAGTGCACAATACTATTCATCATTTATTAATCATCAGTGTAGTAGTAATGCATAAGCATAACCCACTATTAAATGTGAATTAACTACTATAAGTGTAACCAATGACTATGTAAACACAATCACAATGTAAACAATAACAATGTAAATATTACACTGTAAACAATACAATGTAAACAATACAATGTAAACAATACAAAGATTTAGCAACAATACGAATACATTCGTAGAAATCAACAAAAAATAAAGCGAAAATTAAAGAAATATCACAAAAAATGTGATGATATCTACGAGAAGATAACCCAAATACAAGACACCACAGTGTACAAACAAAAATGTTGTATGAAACTAAACTATAGTAAAGAGGAGGCTAGCAAGTACAAACAAATCAAAACAGAACTAAAGAATGCAGAAAAATAACGAAAACAATACTAACACATGGCATCACAACTAACAAAAAATTAGCAACAGAAGTCGCTTTGCAAATTCCAGTATCGGAAATTTGCACACCCTACAGAAAACGCTCACAATAGATGACCTCTATGACGTGGTATAATCTAAGGGAGACTCCGCCCAACCGAAAACCCGCAGAATCATAAACATATAAATATAAATATACAAATAACATATAAACATATAACATGTAAACAAAAGAATGAGATGAAACACAGAAGACTCAGTAGAAGTATAAGGGCACAGTTCACAAACAAACAGGCCACTTAACTTATGGAACTCCAATCGTCAGTACAGCAAACAGGATGTAATCAGCATTCTGAGATCAAAGATCCAACGTTGATTGCCATCTGTACTTGCATCAAAACAGCTACGACGATGGTTGAGACTTGAGTTTTCAAACGGTACATGCAGTGTACAAGAAGTGTAGAACTCGTCAGCGATGGAACTTGGCCTTCTCCAAAGCAGAACAGCAACAAATTGATTCTCCCGTATGTAACAAAACTGGGAAATGTCACTTTCTTGACTTGGAACAGCAATTGTTGAAAATTCCAAAAAAGTTCCTGGGCAACGCCGAGTAATTTCGTAACTCTGCACTTCTGTTGTTGTCTTGTAGATGTTGTCTGTAGACTGTTGTAGAGTGCTGAATGAAGCGGGTAAGGGACCCCGAGTATGCTGGTACCAGATCAAACCAGCTTATGGCCACCAAATGTAGCGTAGCAAATGTTGCGTAAGTATTATATGTGTTGATAAATGTTCTGTGGATGATGTCACATTTGCCACACAACGTTGAGGGTGTTGTCTTTCATCTGCTTCTCTCAAAGGTATTATAATCCTGGCCTTTGCGGAGTAGTGTGCCACCCTCAGACACCAGGGATGATGAGGCGTAGTAACTTGGTGTCTGTAGTCTGGTTTAAGTGTGATGTAGATGTGTATACAGACAGTGAGCATTACGAACAAGTCAATACACACAATGACGTCACGTTAACTCACGATGTGAAAAGTCAATGATGCTTGCAACAGCTAGTGACGGTTTTGTATAATTTATTATAAACGCCACAATGACGAAGTGTGTAGATATAAACAAGCAGGTACATCATAGGTACGATCAAACAGTCATTATTACATATGTAGACAATTCAACTGGCACAGCAGACAGCATCAAAATAATGTGCATCATCTGCCTTTTAGGATATCGTAAAGCCGCTGTACATGTAGTCAGGTAGTAAACTTCCCCCTTTCCATAAGAGCTAGAAGATATCAACTAGGAGATTAAAGATGGTCTCCTCGATTTGACCTCAACAAGACAGGCATGTCTTTTGAGCGCCACATTATCGTCCTCTATTGTCCAGCAAACAGCAAAGGTATCAAACCTAGATCCATCAACAAAGTTCAGGAAGCAAATAGTCCGTAGGACAGGCATCAATCGATGCGTGACAATCTAAGTGGATCATGAGCTGAGCAAACTAGTCATATCGTAGACTTTAGAATAAGGCAGGCTAAGCAAAAGTCAACATCACAAGATGGCGATAAAGTTACTCAGCCAAAAAAGGGATTTAATTACCTGTTCATAAGGAATTAAATGAATAATCACATATGCCTCCAGGCATTAGGAATAACACAGAGATATATCATCTCAAGATAGGAACAACAATCATGAGGACTCCTTCCTGAATAAACTAAGCGAAGACTAGCACATAGCTACGTCTCGCCTTCACAGCTTCTCAGCACAGACTGACCTGGGCGGAAATCGTTTTACCAACGCCACAAAAAGGGACATGCGCAGAAAACGCGAATCGAATACAACTCAGGCCAATTTACGAAACGAAGAATGTTCTACAATGTTCGACTTAAGACCTATTACCTTAAAAGGAAATGAATCTTGAAACATTGCGATTGCCAACTGTTTTCAAAGAACTGACGATCTGAGCGCTCCATATACGGTCGTGACTCAAAATCGTTCACACAGCTATCGGCAACCCTAGCTATCAAGATAAGACAACTTCTTAACGATAGCTATCAAGATTAGACGACTGTAGAAATAAAAGTGACTACAATTTCATGAGTTCCTTCCCATGCGTTAAAAAATGAATCTAGTCAGAATGCATGGTCAGAATAAGTTGCTACAAGTTTTTAGCAGCAACAGATACAAAGAGTGATAACTCACAGAATGAATACCCATCGCCTAATCTGAGCTCTGTCCCTTTAGACCGAAAAACGTGCATTCAAAGATAAATATATTTTTATCAGACAAATCGAGCCGCTCTAGCGTAGTGGTTACAACACCGCTCTGGCGACCGGGTGATTCAGGATCAAACCCGGGCGACGGCATTTGAGGATTTTTCGTCGACCGGGAATTGGACTGGATTAACTCGAGACCTGGCGAGGACATTTGAAGGAGTGTCGTCGACCAGGGATTGGCGGCTCCTGAGCCGACACAGCTCTAATGGGTACCTCCGAAATCGGCGAGTATCTGCCTGAATGGCGAGGGACACCTGTCTCTGTACAAGAAAAGGGATACTCACGTAAAATCAATGTCAGGTTAGACATTAACAATAACCTGAGATTTCGCCTCGAGTATTAGCGGGCGTACGAAAAAAAATCAGACAAATAAATACATTTTAACATTTGTATGCGTAATCCGTGCCACCAAAGAATATGTGCGCAACAGATTACCACACCCCCCGGGAAAAAAATTAAAATCATTTTTTTTTCATCTGAGAGCAACATACAATAGGCTCCCAACGCATAAATACTGCGCAGATGAGAAATATCTGGAATTATTTAAGCCAGATTAAGGCAAAGTCGAAATATAGATCGACTGATGAGAATACATCTCAATCTCTCAGAGAAAGCATTTCTCTTAAGCATACATGTTTCCAGGGAGGTGTCACCAACGCATACTACCATACTTGCAATGACACAATGCATATAACAATTTCAGTTTAAGCATTCTAAGTACATGATTGACAAAAACAAAAATCATCACCGGTGAATATATATATCAATGAACGTAGTATCATTACGAATTACAATGTGTATCTATCTTGATATAGAAAAGAAAAATCTGTTGTCGAGTTGGAAGTGTTAAGAAGTCCAAGACTCAACAGTTAAGTGGAATCATGTGGGCATCTAGACAAAATGTCTGCGATCACATTTTCTGATCCACGGATAGCTCGTACCAAAAAATGAAAAGGTTGAAGAGCAATTGCATATCGAGTAGACCTCGAACTCTTCAAATTTTTACTCTGTAAAGCCGTAAGAGCTTTCTGATCGGTTTCTACTATGAAATGTGCGCCTAGAAGGAATCTTTGTAATTTGAGAATTGACCATACCATAGCCAATATTTCACGGTCTAAGACCGAATAATTCCTTTCTGCAGCATTAAGCTTTCTGGAAATATACATTACAGGATGCAGAGTTCCAGAGTACTCTTGCATTAGTGCCGCTCCAATCCCTGTGGATGAAGCGTCACTACGAAGAACAAATGTCTTATCTGTAGTAGGTAACACTAAAATAGGTGCAGTAGAAAACATAGTTTTGATCTTATCCAAAGAGGATTGACATTCTTGAGTCCAATGGACTATATTAGGAGACCCTTTCTTTAGCAAGGAAGAAAGAGGTGCCATGATCGAGGACAGATTCGGAATGAATCGTCCATAAAATTGTATGAGACCTAAGAGACTTCGCACTTGCTTTTTATTCTTAGGAATAAAAATGTTAAGTATTTTACTTGTATTATGGTCCTCTGTCTTTAGGAAACCATGACCGACACGGTGACCTAAGAAAGCAATTTCGCTAAAACCAATGCAGGCTTTAGAGGGTTTCGCTGTCAGGTTATACTCGCGTAGAGTAGATAGCAATTCAACTAACCCCGAATAGTGATCTTCCCAAGTATCGCTGAAAAGACTGATGTCGTCTAGATACGCGATGACATCTGACCGATAAGATAGAATTCGACGCATCATGCGTACGAATGTAGCTGGTGCTTTCATAAGGCCGAAAGGCATGAAATTCCATTGAAAAAGGCCTCTAGGTGTAGAAAAAGCAGTAAAAGGTTTGGCGTGTTCAGATAGAGGAACTTGCCAATATCCTTTGGACAAATCTAGTTTAGTGAAAAAATGAGATTTAGAAAGCCTAGTAAGTAGCTCTTCTAGTAAAGGCATAGGTTCAGCATCGAACTTCGTAACGTGATTCATTTTGCAATAGTCAATGCAAAGACGTATGTTTTTGTCTTTTTTTTCGGACAATAACCGTCGGCGAAGAATACGCAGAAGTGGATGGTTCAATAATTTTTAAATCTATCATCTCATCCAACTCCTTCTCAACCTGTACTTGAAAATGTATAGGAATAGGATAAGGTCTGACTCTAATAGGATTATGGTCAGTTAGAATAATGTCATGTTCAATGACATGAGTTTGTCCAGGAATGTCAGTAAGGACATCCTGAAATGTTTGTAACATAGCCGAAACTTGTCGCTGTTCTCCTAGAGACAAATCCGGAGAAACAGTAACGTTTTTCCATGATTCACTAGAATGAAGTGGAATCATCGGAAGCGGAAGATTAACATCTGAAAAACTTGTTTCCTCATCCTGTATTACGGACAGTGATGAGTAATGACTATGTTGGACTGGTGAATCGTCCGTTGCCTGGAAAATAGGCTGTAAATAATCCGGACGTTCATGGAATTCCATAAGCATATTGATGTGGAAGGTTTTATGCTTCCCATCAATATCGACAATGTAGTCAACATCGGACATTTTCGAGATTATATCGTACGGACCTTTCCAAGAAATAAGAAGTCTGTTTTCTCTACAAGGTAGCAAAACAAATGCTTTGTCACCAGGACAAAGTTGTCGTAAGGTTCTTTTCTTATTGGCAAATTGTCTTGCCTTCTGTTTAGCAAATTCAGAAGAAGAAGTTGCCAATTTGCATGCTTCGATAATCTTTTCCCTCAGCGCGATGACATATTCATAAGAAGATTTCGTGTCATCGGTAATATTATCAGCGGTTATGAGATCATGAAGCAAAGACACAGGGCCGCGCGGTCGCGCGCCAAAGACAAGTTCAAAGGGAGAAAATCCTGTATGTTCATTGGGGACCTCTCTGTAAGCGAAGAGGGCCGCGGGTAAAACCCTATCCCAATCTTGAGGATGATCCTCAGTTATCTTCCCTAATAAGTTCTTGAGTGTTCTATTTAGCCTTTCGACCATCCCATTGGACAGAGGATGATAGATACTACTCAAAGATCTCTCTATCTGCAGAGTCGACATCACTTGAGACATGGTATCCGATATTAGTTGGGTGCCATCGTCTGATAATATTTCTCCGGGGAATCCCAGACGAGAAAATATAAGCCAAAGAGCATCTGCAATGTCAGCAGTAGTAATGCTCTTCAGAAGTATAGCCTCTGGCCAACGTGTGCACATGTCCACACACGTTAAGATAAACTGATGTCCTCTAGCAGATTTGATCTTAAATGGACCAATGATGTCTATCGCCATTTTCTGAAATGGTTGAATAGGAATGTCTGCAGCCTGAATAGGTGCAGCATGGCGTGGACCTTTGGATTTGACTTTTTGACATACTATACAAGATTGACAATAAATCCGTATGTCTTTGTTCACAAAAGGCCAAAAGAAAGCCGCAAGAACTCTTGACTTTGTCCGGGAAAAACCCATATGTCCAGCACACTGAGAGTCGTGTGCGTGTTGTAAGATTTTAACTCTCAAATTCTTGGGCACAAGAATTTGAGAATGACGTGACTTGTCGGAGTCTTGCACCATACGTACAAGTACGCCATTCTTCATTGTAATCCAAGATTAACGCTTTGTATCTTTTTTCGGATCACCTTTCGTTGCAAGAGTGAAGAATTTCTTTAGAGTCGGATCCTCTTCTTGCTGTTTTATAAACGAGTCACGAGAAATTACCAAGGGATCATCTTGGATATGCACTTCATTATCTTCAGTAGGTAAAGATTGAGGCACATTAAGAGCTTGAGCTCTAGTGACTACAGCATTAGCGGTTTGCATATTCTGTTTTTCCCAAACGGAAATTTGTTGAGGAGTGCATTCTTTGACTCCGTGAATACGACCGATGATAAGATCAGCGATCGGATTCGGCAGAAGACATGCGTGTACATCTCCTGTAAAGAAAGGAGTAGCAATGCTAATGATAGCAGTAGAGTATTTCTCTAAGGTGCCGCCAAATGTTACACATTTGACTACTTTTCCAGTGGCACGAGAAGGATCTACCAGCGACTGTCTAACACCAATTGTGGTGCATCCAGAATCAAAAAGAACTGAGACTGGATTGTCATTTACTAAACCTCTATGTAAGACAAGAAAACCTCTTCCATCATGCGCGACTGACGCAGGAAGAGCGGGAAGAGGATGGCCACAACTTAAAGTGGACACCGTAGTTGGTTCAAATAATGTTTTGCATTGGGGGCACTGAGATGCTCTCCCAAAATCAAAAGCGGAACATGCCATATTATTAGCATCATTATTATCTTTAGTTTGTTTGTAGGCTTCATGTGACTCTTGCTGTACAGAGTTTGCATGATAATGAGATTTATGTTTTTTTGTATTGGGATCTACCTCGATTATTATTGCCTCTGTAATCATTATTATTCCCTCTATTGTAACCCCTATTTGGGTTTGAGTCATAATTCTCATGGTTACCATTATCATATTCATTATAATGAGTATCTCTATAATTATGGTCTTGTTGTCTCCATGATGGATGACTTGGATAGTTTCTATACTGACTTCCTCTGCGGAAATTTCTATAATTATGACCACCTCTGTATCGAGGGCTGTCAGCTTGTCTCCAGTTCTTTGCAGAAGAACTCTGAAATGATTGGTTTCCTTGGTTTTGATAACTATTATGGTTACCTTTTTTTCCAAACTTGTTTTGTTGTCCCTGAATTGTGTGAGAATAATTAGGGTTGTATGGTGTTGCTGATGCAACTGACATATATTCTTTAATCTTAGTGTTGCTAAGAGTTATGTCAGGGTGTGCAGTGACGTATTGGTCACAATATTCTTGCATTTCTTTTAGTGTCTTGGGTTTACGCTCATGTAGGAATTCCAAGAAGGGTTTATTAACACATGACATAATCTTGTCCCTGAGCAACAAGTCCATAAGGGCTTCATATGTCTTTTCTGTTTTGGACAACTCAATCCAAAGATTAAATGTAAGACGTGTCCTTGCAATGAATTCTGAGAATTCTACCCCTGATTCAGGTACCATTTTCTTAAACAAAATACGGTAACCTTCCTCAGTTAACTGGTATTTTTTCAATAAAGCTGCTCTAATAACATCATAATTATCCTTGTCAGACTCTTCAACCAAAATTAAACTAGTCAGAGAATCACCTTTCAAATTTTCTGACAATTGATTAGCATACTGTGATTTATCCACATTATAAGCTCGACAGGAGCGTTCAAAACGATCCAGCCAGAATATAATATCGTCACTGGAAGGATTGAACGCTGGTACCTTGACCTCATAAGTAAAGGGTTTACCACTGTTACCATTTGACTGATTAACATTACTCATATTTGTCAATTTTAATTTCTCTAATTCAAATGTTAACAGTTCTTTTTGATGTTCATGCTCTCTTATTGCTTTTCTCTCCTCAGCTTCTTTGTCTAATCTCTTTTGTTCAGCTTCTCTGTCTATTCTCTTTTGTTCAGCCTCAGCTTCTCTATCTAATCTTTTTTGTTCAGCCTCTCTGTCTAATCTCTTTTGTTCAGCTTCACTGTCTAATCTCTTTTGTTCAGCCTCAGCTTCTCTTTCTAACCTTTTTTGTTCAGCCTCTTTGTCTAATCTCTTTTGTTCAGCTTCACTGTCTAATCTCTTTTGTTAGCTTCTCTTTCTAATCTTTTTTCTTCCATCTGAAATCTTCTTTCCTTAACCTGCATCTGCAAGTTCTTTTGGTCAGTCTCAGCTTTCAGTTTCTCAATTTCCAATTTTTGTGCTTTTTCATATTGAGTGGTAGCATACTCCTCTAACTTATCACCAGTCTTGCCTAGGGATTTCCCTATCTCAATAAAGTGTTCCAATGTAGACATGATGTCTAATAATGATAGCAATCAGTTGACACAAAAATGTAATCTATTTCCAAATAAACAGGAGTAAGTTCTCAATGAACTTGATTAATTAGCACACAATCCCAAACTCTGTGGGAGACAAGCCTTACAAAGGTCTTGTATACTTCCTTGTACAACAATAATAATAATAAAGTACTGGTCTATACTATAACATACATGTACTCAACTATCTCCTATCATATGTCAACCAAAGATATTAACAAAGGACAAGCATAAAAGACAATATGAAAACAATTGCAGAAATCAACTAAGTCAAATATAGAAATCAATGAAAATAATCACAGAATCTGTGACGAAAACTGCAATGGAATCAACAAGACAAATAACGCCACAGTGTATAAACATAAAATGTGTATAGAATTAAATGAAAGGAAAGGTTAGACCTACAAATACAAACAAATCAAAACAAAACTAAAGAACAGAAAAAATATTACAAAAACAACGATGAAAAACGCGTCTTAACAACTAACAGAACTAGCAACAGATGTTGCAAGCTAATTTTCAATTACGAAAATTGCTCCCTACAGAACGCTAATATAAGACCAATATTACTCGGTATACCTTATACTAGTCTCCTCCCAACCAGGCCCGCGACATAGACACAGAAATAATATGCAAACATGTAAACATTAAACATAAATACATATATGTCATATAAATGCATATAATATAAAGCAATGTGTTGTAGAAGTGTCTGCAGAGAAGGCTCAGTATTACATAATATGGTTCAGTTTTCAATCAAATTAAACTGCCACTTTATTAAATAATAGCTCTCTGTTTTAAATTATTACACAGTTCTGCAATATGAACACACAAGAAGATCCACCGTTGACGTGTAGACTTCTAAGTTCAATAGTACTTCTGCTAACACAGTCAAATGTTCACTTGTAAACAACTTGCCGTGCTACGCTGTCTGTTCTATGTAATTATGCCTGTACGGAGAAAAATGTCAACAAGCGGTGACCTAGATACAGTAATCGCTTCATAGGTCACGTGAGGAACTGTCAATCAAGTGTAGACTAACACTGCTGGTGTGTCGTATCAGGCGTCAGGGAAACGAACTGATATCAGTAGCTGTTAACTTCTGGCAATGTCTACTGTGCAGGTTAAGCCCAGAAATCTGGCCTACCACATTGATAAACGCTGTATAGAAACATAATCAGTGCTGCTAGATAATATGTCGTTCTGACATACTGACATAGGTAGATTCATGTAAACGTCTGCCCATCTTAAGCCTAGGAATGAACGAAGTCAGCAAAAGTACGTTTACCTTGACATAAGAAAAAACCACTAGCAAACACAGAAACACTCTTCTCCTCGCGTTATGGAATGAACACTAGGGAACTCATGGATTTAACCATCTCAGAAGAAAATATCTTCGTTCCCATAATCAAAAGAGATCACAAACTCTGGGCAGGTCTAAGACATGACTTCCCGCCATAGGCTTCATCACCGAAGGACTCTCTAACCTATCTTCATGCGCCGAAAAACACCTGACCCCCAAAGTACAGTACAAGAAAAATAGTTCTTCTTAAACATACTAAGATATCAAGATATAAGACATACTCGTCCTACACAGACAAGAACTACACATAGATTCGGGCCATAGACATTCTGAAGCAAGAACAATCTATTTCTAATCAAACACAGAATATATTAAAGTAAGTCTAGATTCCTCCGCTGAGTTCAATTTTCAAGAACGATACAAAGAGTGATAACTCACAGAATGAATACCCATCGCCTAATCTGAGTTCTGTCCCTTTAGACCGAAAAACGTGCATTCAAAGATAAATATATTTTTATCAACAGATCAGGGAAAGGTAATAGACAATTGTCTCCCTTATTATCACTGTCTGATCTTATTACCACGATTTCGATCTCTGGCGTGTCAAAAAAAACTGTATGATGTATGTCCCCAGATGTGAGGAACAAATATTATGGTGGGGTGTGGCGTGGATGTAAATGAAGATGGTGATAAACAATGCCTCGCACAAATCAACCCAACGCCGCTGGTACAGTTCCATAACATTTATTAAACATTCACATACAAGTCCCGAATATCAATTATACTGGCAAGCATACTGACTCACCTCCAGGCTGACATTGCCTGTAGGAAATAACACTCACGACAATAACTAGGGACTGACTTCCCTGACGTGCACAGACAGTACACTAAATACTTATACGTGCGGTATACCCTCCTCGCACATGTAACACAATCCAGGTGTATATCACTTATTAGTGATTGGCGGCATGCACATCGCCATATAGACTCACAAAATCTCTTCTCTCTAGGTGGGACAAAACACTTCGCCTGTATTTATTCCAAAACCAGCTCCAAGGCGAAAAACGCGTCGCCTTTCTTCACGGTAGCTCCCGGGGCGGATACGTTAACGCCCTATACTGTTCTCTACAGCAGGAGTATAAACAAAGTTCCTCCTGGAACACTCTTAGGCCGAAAAACCCTCGCCTGTATGATAATGCATCTATCACATCATTAATACAATAATCCCATATATGAATGATACAGTCACAAATACGAGCTTACAGCTCGGCTTCCAAACACAGACACGAGCGCCCAGCTCAGCTGTCAAACATAGAGTAATACAGTCACACCAGACTTGTATTTACTACATGCTTTCTCCCAACACATGCACAAGTCACGCCATGTTGACATAAAGTCAGACATGAACTCAATCCCTGAGTTACACTTAACCAAGTGTTAATAACAGTTCAGTGACCCTTAACACTATCATCATTCATACTCATGAACATGTTCTGTCACATCCATTCCCTCTCCAGATGGAAAACGAAGTTTTGCATCGAAGACTTGAGTACAAGCCACAGAACACCTCATGTACCAACACATAATTGGATGCAAACATACGGTCTTACTGAAAGAGTGATGGTGTATCATCAACGGCCAAAGGAAATTCCACTACATAATACACCATCACTCTAGAATTGTGCAATTTAATCCACACCGCACGAAGAAATGGCAAGCATTATAACTAAATAACCATGGCATACACTTCCCAGCAAAAATGCTGACAGGGAACATAAAGGCGACCTGCACCATACGCTGGCCAGAACTTGACTGCCTTTTTGCGCCTGAATTTGTTTCCACTTCCCTTCCAGTCAGCTGACTGTTACCCGAAGATTTAAGGATGTTGAAGATTTCTTTGAAAGTTACCGATGAATTATTACATATTACAACTGATGACTGGTCTTAGAGATTGAGTCAATGGTGATGGGTGTTACTTTAATGGTCAAGCTGTTCATGCGCCCACACCGAGCAGAACATACTTCTTATATCACGCGAATGTCGAAATATCAAATTCTATACGACTAACATACCACTGCTACACACGAGATACTGTTAGTGAATTCAATCTGTTTGTTGATATAGATTCCGCCACACAGGCTTTTTATGGTCATGCGTTACTACTGTCACTACTACTGTTTTCCTACCGTGTTAAATGTTGCAGTGAGTGTGCGTGGGTACATTCACACACTACAGGTACACGCATCAGAAGCATGGAATGGTGTAACGGCAGGTGAAAGTTAATAACGTTTATTACACCACAACACGTTACGTTAACACAGAATACACAGTCATAATCAAAGTACAAGTCATAGCAATACAATAATACAGTACTCCAGTCACATCTCCACTTCTCAGAATCATTAGCGCTATACCATCTCAATACTGGATCCTCTCAGCAACGGTCGGCATCACCGTGCTAATATAATAAATAATGGCCTCCTCAAATATGCTTCATCAAAGACGCTCTCAACATTGGCGCTCTAATGTAACTATGGATCCTCTCAATAATAACAATGGCCTCCTCAAATATGCCTCATCAAAGACGCTCTCAACCTTGGCGCTTTAATTTAGATATGGATCCTCTCAATAATAACAATGGCCTCCTCAAATATGCCTCATCAAAGACGCTCTCAACCTTGGCGCTTTAATGAAAATATGGATCCTCTCAATAATAACAATGGCCTCCTCAAATATGCTTCATCAAAGACGCTCTCAACATTGGCGCTCTAATGTAACTATGGATCTTCTCAATAATAACAATGGCCTCCTCAAATCACCTCAATGGATCCGGTTAGCAAACGGACATCATCCTCGCCGTGCTAACAACATAAATAATAATGCTCGCGGCAATTTCTCGCAAGACTGCACTCCCTGGCAGTTTGCAGTAATCTCGCCCTCATGTATCCTTACCTCTTCAAAAATACTCACAAACATAATTCACAATAAACTCAGGAATTATAGGCCTACACAAATAATGGCCTCTATAACTTTTGCACTGCGCAGGCATACTCAAAACACACACTGTTGGGCCGACCTCTCCAGTCGGTGCCCAAAAACAGACTGCTCTTAGTTCACACACTAGTCCCCCCAAAAAAAGACACGAGACTCGGCTGTTTAAAAACACAACTCAGTCTCCATAATTGCATGGGCTAGTCACACGAGCTTACTCACAGCTCAAGACAGTTCAGAGAAAACACATCTCCGCAATTTGAACTGACCAGTGTTCGCCACGCTTACCGACCTGGAAACTTCTCGATCATACGAGGGAATTCCCCTAATACTATTTTAACTTAACATCAGCTTAACCAAGCAACGTAACCCGCAATCGAATCTATTCGCTTAACATTTTCAAGATCACCTCCCCTTGCTAATATTTACTCTGTATCACTGACCAATCGGGTTTTTAAATTATATCAATGTTGTCACTCTCAACGTAACCAACCTGATAATTCTGCGAACATATTGCCGTGACATCCACCCCACCCCCCCCCCCTCCACCCCCTCCCCCTCCCCAAGAAAGAAAACAAAGTTTTCTTCCACCGGAGGAGCCACGCCCAACCCCCCCTCCCCTTCGGAGTATGGACGAACAAAATGCCATGACAGCACCCCCTCATCTACTTAGAGAGTGCCATAGTTGTCCAACACCATTGTCGTTCATGCCTTCTCACCCTATGCACCAACCACAATATGAGCATGAAATAAGCCACCCCAGGTACTGGTATTCGTGAAAAATGACAACGACTGTCCACACCTCGTCTTTCAACCACAACATATGTTACATTTTAGTTATTCATATCTAAGCATCAACAATCGTAACCAATCTCATAGTATAAACAATCATTTCTACATGCTATAAATATACATTATATTATGACATGGTTTAAACGTACGTTCAATATAACTCTATAACAAATTGCCTTTATGGCATCATAACACATAAATCACATATCCTAGTATATTTTGCATAGACACCAACTCTAACGATTATAATACATTTTTCCCATTAACCAATGCAACAACTCTCTTCGGATGCTCCTGTCCCCACACCAACCTCAAAACCTGGACAGGGCATCTGCTACTTAAGTACTCCCTGAATTGGTAAAATAGTAAAGTTGAATTGCTACAGCAATAATGCCCAGCTGTCAAGACCATTAATATTGTGGATTTATCGCCATCATCATATTGATAATACTAATAAGAATAAGCTCATTATCTAAGAGTACGACCACAACATCAGATTGTTGACAATGAGTAAGTTTAACATCTTTAACAGGTAGGTTCCCTTTTATTGAGGACTTCACACAGTGAAGCCACACATGGCTAGCAATACATATGAAATACACCGCAATATAAATGTCAATACAACTTGCAATAACTAACATAAGTTAATAAACTAATAAACCGGTATCGAATCAGTTTACAAATAACAGTTCACATGAGACAAGGGACGTTTCGGGTTTTACCCTTCGTCAGCCACAAACAGGTGACAAAGACAAAAATGACATATAGGTACTACAAAACTATACGATGATGAGAAATATACAACAAATGGGTGATACAAGCAGATAGAAAAAGTAAACAACAGTGATGAGAGAAAAAAGGAACACAAATAATACAAGAAAACCGTAAAATGTAAAAGAAATACTGAAACAAGAAAGTAAATAATCAACGAAACGAAAAAAAGAAGAATAAACAAAACTGTGGACCTAGTAAAAGTTAGCTTAGCTCGATCCAAAGAATCTGTGGATGGAAAGCGGTAGTCTCTTGTCACAGAAATCACAAGGAAGTGACGTACGATAGCGACAAAACAAGAGATATAAAGAGATACGAAACGAACCAAAACAAAAACATAAGAAGATAGATCTGAATAACAACGAATAAGGAATGAAAAAGAGAAAAGCTACCAGAATTTATGCAAAATGATGTTGTATATTCAAACCACCGAGAGCTAAAACGCCCATTTTAAAAATAAGGCGATTCTCCAACGAAAAGCGTGTCTTGTCATTACCGGCACATGAACGGAGGGCAGTGACATGTATATCGGAATTACTTGAATGGTCAGGCCTATTGAAATGAAGGGCCACCGTAAATGTTTGCCATGATAGATGTCATTCAAGTGCTCACGAAACCTGTCTGCCAAACGCCTACCAGTTTCACCAATATAGGTCATGCCACACCTCTTGCAGATAATAGCATAAATCGGGTTTCTGGATTCGCACGTAAAAGACTCTCTAATGATAAATTTTCCTTTCGGAAAAGTGACTGTCTGAGTTTGGAGTACAAACGGACAGGTCTTGCATATCCGGCGTTGGCACGGTTTAGTACCAAAATAAGATGGGCTAGAATGTCGCAAGCGACTGTGTACAAGAATATCCCTAAAGTTCCTATCCCTACGATAAGCTACCAAAGGTGTATCACGAAACAACTCTTTGGTATCATGATCAGAGTTGAGAATAGGCCGATGTCGAAACAGAATTCTCTTTACCGCCAGACAGTGAGGATGGAAAGTTAGAACCAGTTTGAGTCTGTCAGATTGGACAGAAGGTTTAGTAGTGAGTGCCGTCTGACGAGTTACGCGTGTGATACGATTAAGGGCATCAGATAAAACATGTTCTGGATAAAGAGGTCGGCGAAAGAACACAAGCATCTCTTGAGCTCGCGGATGAAAATCATCGTCATCGTGACATAACCGACGCAAGCGAAGAAGTTGAGAAAAGGGAATGGAATTTTTACAACTAAGAGGATGCGATGAAGTATAAAGAAGGAAACCATGAGCGTCAGTAGCCTTATACTGTAATAGACAGACGTTTTAAGACCAGTAGGGCTAATAATCACAGTGATGTCAAGGAAGTTCACTGAGGTCGTAGAAATTTCAGAAGTGAATTTGATGTCAGGATTGAAATTACCAACATAGTCAATAAATCGACGGAGGTCTACCTCAGACATGTCAGTAATGCCA
>JAMPIV010022396.1:0-458788 GCA_024509875.1 Oreohelix idahoensis | reverse complement strand
AAGAAGAACAGTTTGGTTTTAGATGGAACAGTGGACCAAGAGAGGCAATATTTTGCCTAAGAATATTAGCAGAAAAATATACAGAGGTCAAAAAAAAAGTATATGTGCTTCATTGACTATAAGAAGGCTTTTGACAGAGTCCATCATGAGAAAATAATTGAATGCCTCAAAGACATAGGTATTGATGGAAAAGATATAAGAATACTCAGTAACCTTTATCTGCCACCTTTTACTGCCACAGTAAGATCGGGAAGGAATTATTCACCATACATAGACATAAAAAGAGGTGTCAGACAAGGTTGTGTGCTGTCCCCCTGCCTATTTAATTTATACACCGAAAAAAATTTCAAACAGATACAAGAAATACCAGGACTGAACATCAGTGGAAGGTCAATAAACAACCTTAGATATGCAGATGATACCGTGTTGTTAGCTGAAAGCGAACAGGAGTTACAAGAACTAGTGAAGCAAGTGAACAGTATAAGTCATGAATATGGACTCGACATTAATATTGAGAGAACAAAAACTATGATAATTAGCAAAACAGACGATAAACCCACATTAAAGATAAGCGTAAATGGGAAAACCCTGGAACAAGTCAAGAGCTACGTATATCTTGGTCATATAATAACAGAAGATGGCAGATGTGAAACAGAAATCAAGAAGAGAATAGGAATGGCCAAAGCTACATTCAACAACATGAAACATATACTGACATCTAAACAGTTATCTCACAAATTAAAACTGAGAATCATAAAGTGTTATATATATTCTGCATTTCTGTATGGTGCAGAAACATGGACGATGAATAAGCATTTGGAAGAAAGAATTGAGGCTCTTGAAATGTGGATATATAGAAGAATGGGGCGTATCTCATGGAAAGAGATGAAAACAAATAAGGAGGTCCTAGAAAATCTAGGTATAAAAAGAGAACTAATGAGGGAGGTCAAAGTTCGGCAGTTAAAATACTTTGGCCACATAAAAAGGCATAACACCTTGCAGAAGACCATAACAGAAGGGAGAGTTGAAGGCAAACGTGCAAGGGGAAGACAACGCTATAAGTGGGAAGATAACATCAAGAGATGGACAGGAAAGAGTCTATCAAAGTGCACCACCAGATAAGACTTACAAAGCACAGGAAATCTCTTTCAAATTTTAATAAGGAACATCGGGACTAGGAAACTGAAAAAAACACGGAGTCAGAAGGGGCAATCTATTGTAAAATTAAAGACATCCCAGACGCGTGTAAGAGAACAATTCGTCTCTTTTATTCATCTGAGCAAACAAGTCTGTAGCCAGGATTGGCGTAAGTTGTGATTTACATTTCATATTTTATTACTAACATGTGAACTAATATATATATGTATATATTACCATGTGAAGTTTAATGTGTGAAACTCGCTTTTGGATGTCAAAGTCATTTGGGGCTGGCAACCTCAGTATCTAGAAAGATGATTCATGAACCACCACTGCAAGGGCTGGTGATTGGTTTATTGATAGTTTCGTAAAGAGAACTAAAAGCATAAAGTAGTTCCAGGTTTCCTATGGAGCAGGGAGGGAAAGATGAAAGAAATGATGTACATTCTAAGAATAATACTTACATTTTCAAAGCAGTGTAAATGTCTCTATAAACATATTCATTTTAAAATTAATGTACCTTTTCAAGCTTCAAACCCATGTAAATGTCTATGTGAAAATATTCATTTTAAATTAATAGAAGTTTCAAACTTTTCCATAAGTGTAAATATAAATGAAACATAAATTAATTTATATTGTGAACACTTTTCAAACAGTGGAAATGTAAATGTAAAAGATATTATATCTGTACGTTTAACCTTTTCCTTTAAATGTAATATAAAGCTAAAGCTATTCAGTTTAAATGTAAAGGAAGTATTATCCCGGGGGATTAAATTTAATTCTCATCGAGGGTAAATTCTGACATGGGATGGTGGTATGGGAAGATAGGAACCCATAACTGTGGGTTGGAAAACGCCTTACTCAGAAGAGCGTTTTGTTTTTATTTCTATTACCAGTTATTGGTGGCACCAGCAGAAATTACTATCTCTGGAACTAAGTGAAGGTAGAAGTGAACTGAAATTTTGCGAGACGCCATCATAAGAGGGTCTTATAGACAGACGCAGAACCAACTTAGCCGTTACTCCTTGACGTTCTGGGAACGTGCGGCGCCGGAACTTTGATCAGAGACGAGCGAGAGCAGAGTGGAAAGGAACTGACCCAGCGGGAGAAGAAACTACCATTGGCAGCTAAGTGAAAATATCCGCTGCCAAAAGTGACCTCCTTCATTCAGTTAAATCCCATTCAAGTGATGAAAACTTTTCCATAACTATTCAATTTATTTTCCAACTGTTAAAACTTAAAGTGATTATTACATTTTTTTATTTGTAATGTTACAAATTTAACTTCGATTCAGTCCTTTTAAATGTACTACATGTTTGTCTCAGTCAAAGTTACTAAACACACACTCTAAACAGAGCTATATATACTTGTATTATAATAATGAATTCCACTGATTAACTCAGCGGTGGGGGCTTAACGAGATAGAATAAACCATTGCTAAATTCTTCATAAAAGTGTCGGCAGATTATAGAATTAACGTGTGTAGCAACAGTCAGCATTGTTTTTGCTTATCTGAATATCTTGTGAAGACTCCCATGAGATAGAAGCTTTACTACTCTTCTATCTCCATTTCTGCCAAGGGTAATCTTGTGTAAAGATAGACTCCATTGAAGCCTATAATAGATACTCTTGAGTTTTGGCCACTGTTGGACCACTACTGCAAAGCAGGGGAGGCAATACCGTCACAGATAACGAAGACATGGACAGACCTCGAACAGATGACACAGTACAGGAAAGGTTGGCGTGAATTCGCTGAAAGCCTATGCTCCTCATGAGCTGATCGTACTGAATGGATGAATGATTGATTGAATGTATGTTGTTGGTGTACATGTGCACGCAGACACAGAGCACGAGGGAAGGAGAGAGAGAAAAGGAAATGTTGAAAGACGGAAGAGAAAATACTATTGGCCAGGGTTTCTTAACTTTCTTTTTGTGTACAACGGACCCCTTTGGTTGTCTGATGAAGGTTATAGACCCCTTTGATTGTGCCACAAAGACTATGAAACTCTTTGATTGTCCGATTAAGGCTATGGACCCCTTTGATTGTCCGCTGTAGGCTATAGACCCCATTGATTGTCCGAAGAAAGCTATGATCACCTTTGGTTGTCTGATAAAGTTTATAGTTCGTTTTGATTGTCCGTTGAAGGCTATGAACCCCTTTGATGGCTATGAACCCCTCTGATTGTTCAATGAAGGCTATGTGCCCTTTTGATTGTCCAATGAAGGCTATGAGCTCCTTTGATTGTCCAATGAAGGCTACGAGCTCTTTTGATTGTCCAATGAAGGCTATGAGCTCCTTTGATTGTCCGATGAAGGTTGTGGACCTCTTATTGAAAAAAATGTAGGAATAATAAACATCTCTCCATTTTAAGCTTTAGGTTATGTACACAGACCCCTTAGAATCCATCCATGGACTCCTGTGGTAAATTGGGATGATATAAATATTTATAGGGACTTAGTGTACTGACTGAGATCAGCTGTGAAGGTATCTGTATCTAATAAGTGTGGTGTATTACAGATGACCTTACTTGCTACCACATTTAGACCTCAGTCAGACCTATTCTGGAATATAGTGATGACTACGTTGAATGTCTAGGGTTATGATAATGATGAAGTGTATGTTCACAACAACCAACTGACAGATAAACAATTTAATTTAATCCACAATACTTTACAACACTGTGACACTCACATACATAGAACACTCTATAAGACTATCTTAATAAGTCAACTGTAACTTTTAAAAATATATGTATTAATTCCTTCAATAATAGATATCCTGATTCCACTACAAAGTGAACCAGGAATCACAATCAAATGTAATCACAAGTTGTATGTACACAATTTATAGATAGGATCTTTGTATGGACATATATTATTATTGCAATAGGTGTGTACGTTGTGCTGTAGTACTATGAGGTAATACTGGCTTTTCAAGCTAAGTTGTTGTGGGTCATCATGACTTCAAATGTGTGTTTCTGGTGGAACTAATATTGGAAAGGTTCACAGTTTCTTTTTATTTGTAACAAATAAATGTCCCTCTAGATTTAAGGTAAAGTCACTGTTTGAGGGGGTATACACAAGATTGAGCTGCTCTGGCCACGGAATCTTAACTTCTGTGTGGGCGGCAGGAAACAGTCTCCACTGCTCGCTTGCTTCACCGTGTTCTTGAGAAACCACACTGGTTGATATCTGGACCAAGGAGTATGCTACCAGCCTCTGGATTTAGCAAAACTCAGACCAGGTGCTGCTTCAATACGTTATTACCACGGTCCCACAATTCATGGAAATAATTAAACAAATACGTTGACTGGCGATGAGTTATGGCACAATTCCGATCTGCCTCTGTCCCAGGCTTTCATTAGAAAAATATGAGCTGGATCTCAACGCACTTGCTTCTCAGTAAGTTTATTTTCACAATGTGGCACTGAACAGACGCTCCTAATTGACTATATTAAATGGTCTAGCCAATAAGACCATGTTTACAAAAGTATTTGAAAAAAAGTACCCTTCCTACCGTTTCCCGTAACAACCAAAATTAGTATTTGCAATCGACTAATCATGTTTAGGCTTACATATTCTTCTAGCCAATCAAATCGGATTTAACTTGTTGGCCTATTTCCCGTAAAATAGTGGTTTTAAAACATGCCACTGAGCAAATATGATCTGATGCTGTCTGACAACCTCACTATTTTATTTTGGCTATAATTTGTTAATTCCTAGACTATTTGCGTAACACTTAACATATTCTTTGTCAGCAAGTCCTAAGGAACCCAAATATATAAATTTAATGGAGCTAAGTGGCTGCGTTCAAAATATTTTCTTCTAGGATAGTCGTGCTGTTACCACCTCCTCACTTCCATACTATGGGGTGTCTTCTGTACTGTCAGGCTAAAGTCAGGATTTCAGACGTAAAACAGTATTGGGTCATGTTTCCTAATAAGCATTAACCATGTTTTTTAAAACCTAACCGTGTATTGGTAGTGTTTTTTGTCACTGTTTATTTGAAAAAGTTAGTGCTTCATGCCTTTCGCGTGGGGTGGCATTAATTTTATATCGCGAGACTGTGGTAGTATTGCCTGTGTTCCTCCGTTCATCTCTCTCTCTCTCTCTCTCTCTAAGTCCGTCTGTCTTTTAGTTACGCAGTGTATACAATGAAATATTAATCTAGGTCATTACGCAGTGTGTCTATCTCAAGGTTTTCTAAGAAATACAGTACACGTTTTATTGTTTTGTTGAAACGCGTGTATGCTGCTGTAGGCTTTACTAGTAAACGTGAAAGCGTTACAATTATGCAGACGAAGTAGAAAAAGGGGGATCTCGAGTACAGTCATTGTGACAGCACTGTTCTTTTACCATTCCTCTTTCCTTTTATTGAATTCATTCGTTAGGCTTTCCATTTACTTTTTAATTTAGATATGTGGATTTAGAATGTTTCACGACAAATTCTCCCCACTTAAAACAGACGTTATATGTCAGTCTATAATTCTATATACACATAGAGAAATTTATTATTATTCCTGGGGCTTACGGTGATTTTCATCACACGGATGGCGGCTTAGAAAATCCGCTTCACCGGTTCGCAAATTTTTTTTTTATCATGGATTAATGCAGATGGGTCAATTTAAAGTAGGCATGACTCGAGAAATCTGCCCCAGACCTCTGCAATCCAAGAACCCATTTCAGATATGTTACTGTACAGCTGCAAGTGTTACGGCTTGTCTTAC
This sequence comes from Oreohelix idahoensis, assembly GCA_024509875.1. NCBI lineage: Eukaryota > Metazoa > Mollusca > Gastropoda > Stylommatophora > Oreohelicidae > Oreohelix > Oreohelix idahoensis. Next base: position 452,924 of record JAMPIV010022396.1, on the reverse strand, counting down.
TACTGCTTAGCAATCAATATTCACCATTTTTTTTCTCTGAGTCTGCTCAACGACATGTCCAGAGAAGACTAGATGTTCCTCAAATTGTACGTTATGAGGAGTTGATCTATATGGTGATATCTGAGTTGTGTAGTGGATCCAATAATTTTCTCATCAGCCTTAATAAACACTCGGACTATCCTCAATTCAAAAGGCAACAGGGGAGACACTCTGCTCCTCCGAAACGTTCCCAGCCAACAATTGGTCTGATCTCAGGCTTTACTGGAATCTGATAGTATCCTTTGCTCAGATCCACTTTTGAGAAATATTTAGCTTTATTTAGCCTGGCAAACAACTGATTTGTATCCGGCAATGGATCCACCTGACCTTCTGTAATAGCATTCAGTCTCCTGTAATCTATACAGAGTCTATGTTCTCCAGAGGGTTTCCTTACGAGCACCACACTGGAACTATACGAAGATTCACTGTGTGGAATTATTCCCTCCTTCAACAAATAGTCTATCTCTTCCTTCAAGGCTTTCTCCTTAGCAAAAGGAATCGAATAGGATTTCATACAGACAGGTGTGGGGTCTATCAGTTTCATATCATATTCCAATAAGTTTGTATGCCCCGGTCGGTCTGTTAACACCTCTGTATGATCATCTAAAACCTGTTGCACTCTCTTCTTCTGATCTTTCGTTAAGTGTGTACTGATTTTCACCTGTGCAGCTGTCTCACAGGGGTGTAATGGATATTCAAATGATGAAAGTGGTTCCTTTTTTCATCTCCATTGCAATGGACAAGGTCAACAAGTGTGTCTCTTCCTGATTTTCTCTTTCCAAATATTTCTTCAGGAGATTCACATGATAGATTTTTTCTTTCCCCTTCTTATCTATCTTATAATTGGTTCTAGACACCTTCTCTAGAACTGTATATGGACCTTGCCATCCAATTTGTAACTTATTCTGACTACCGGGTAGAAGAAGCAGTACCTTCTCTCCCACAGCCAAATCTCTGTCTTTAGAAGTCTTGTCTATTTTTCCATGCACTGGTAGGGTCTCTTCCACTAGAAGCACTGTAGTGATGATTTTTCTTTCCAGAATCATCCTGCACAAAACGACCGCTACCAATTTTTCTCTTGGGGCTTTCTCCCCACTTAGAATTCTTGATGAGAGATTTCCTCTCTACATCTTCTTCCTCCCGTTTACATAAGTCCGATTGAGGGATTTTCGGCTTATCCTGGGGTAAGACATCTTTTTGCACTCGCTGCATAGTGGCCATTGTAAAACAGTCAATCAAAGATTGTCCGTGAAAAGGGGCTTCCCATTCCACTTGGTCCACTTTATTTAATTTATTTTTCTTTTCAGTGTCAGGCCTGCGTTTGCCCCGTGGCGTGTCCAGGTCCTGATCAATATTCCCATTTGTGGGTGTTCCCTCATGTGCTATGCCGCATCTCTCTACAAAATTTTCAATGTCTTACCTTGCCTTGGGCCAATAATAATTCTGAGCCACCTTTTGAATGATGGTACCTATTTTCTCATGGTCCCCATCTTGTTTCACATGTAAGCTCCTTATTAAGACTGCCCTATACCTTTTTGGAAGTACTAGCTGTCCCTGACCTTTGGATCTAGTCCCAGTCTTCCGGTATATCAGGTGGTTCTTCATATAGAAGTCTCCTTTTCCTGGAGGTGTGTGACAATGGGACAATTTTCTAAAACAAGGCTTGAGGGTCTCATCCCCAGCCTGTGCCTTCCTCAACTCTTCTGGAGTGGTATTTAACATAATATCCTCCTCCTTTCTTGAGGTTGACCTGACCTGAAGGGTGGCCATTACTATAGGGTTCCTTCTGCAACGGTCAGTATCATGATTGTCCATCTTACAATTTTTACACCACCTCCTTCCTTAGTTGAAAGATTTTCTTTCATCAAATTTCCTTTCATCGAATTGTGGGGTTTTATTTTTATTGTCATACCGTGGCCTATCAAACTGGTGCTTACCTTTGTTCTGATCTCTAGGATCAAATGTATCAAAGTTTTGTGGTGCCTTAAAATAGTCTACCTGTTTCCTTTTGTTACCTGTTACCTCTGCTTGAGCTGCCTGATACCTTTCCGCAACATTTAGTAACTCACCGAGCCTCTCTGCACCTTGTTCCATGAGAAACTTTCTCAGGTCTGGAGCCATGGACTCTCTTAGTTGTTCTATAAGGATCATTTCCTTCAGATCTTGGGTTTTCCCCAGAGAAGTCCATTTCTCCAAGTATGTCTCTAACCGTGCAGAGAACTGGTGATAGGTTTCACCTGACAGTAGTTTAGTATTCCTAAATTTTTTTCTATAAAATTCACCATTCTTTTCATATCTTAACAAAAGAGCCTGCTTTAGCATGTCATAATTTTCTTGATCATCTCTGCTCATTTTGGCAAAAACTTCATAAGCTGTACCACGAAGCCCTTGAGATAACTTTAAGCTCCACCTTTCTCTCTCTAACCCATACGTGGTAGCTAATAGTTCATATCTATTTAGATAGCTCTCGATATCATCTTCTTTCTCAACAAAATGATCTAAATGAAAGTTCATAGCTGAGGTTGAGGCTCCCTGACTAGCAGTGGCATCAGAGGTAAAAGGACTGGCACCATTTTCAGGAGCATGGCCTTGAAATTCCAACTCCCTAAGTCGTAACTCATGCTCCCTTTGTAATCTCTTATCTTCTGCTTCCCTTTCTGCAGCTAATCGCTTGTCTTCCCTTTCTGCAGCCTGCCTTCTTTCCTCTGCTTCCAATTGGACCTTCTTAGCCTCAGCCTCTAATGCCCTAGCCTCTTTGTCAGCTTCAATCTGCAACCTCTTAGCCTCAGCCTCTAATTGTAACTTCTTAATTTCCTTTTCAGCCTCTAACTTTCTTTCAGCTTCTTTTTCTAATCTTGTTTCTTCGCGTTCAATAAATTTGTCACATTTAGTAGTGACAGAAGCAATCATAACTTGCCCGTCCATTCCTAACTCTTTAGCAGCCTGCACAGCAGCAGATCGAAATTTTGCTAGGTCCGCCATTTTCTAACACGCAAAAAATATACAATATTTAACTTAAACAAGTCAATCTATTAATAATTATCTAAGGACAACCACAGGCACTGAGAGCTCAACCTTATTTTTCCACCCAAGAATACCTTTTTAATTTGTATCATTTCCCGAAGTGAATTACTCCCAATATATATGCTAAGGGAAGGTTCAATATCCCGGGAGCGAGACCCCAATATATGTGGTAAAGTGGGATGATATAAATATTTATAGGGGACTTAGTGTACTGACTGAGATCAGCTGTGAAGGTATCTGTATCTAATAAGTGTGGTGTATTACAGATGACCTTACTTGCAACCACATTTAGACCTCAGTCAGACCTATTCTGGAATATTGTGATGACTACGTTGAATGTCTAGGGTTATGATAATGATGAAGTGTATGTTCACAACAACCAACTGACAGATAAACAATTTAATTTAATCCACAACACTTTACAACACTGTGACACTCGCATACATAGAAACACTCTATAAGACTATCTTAATAAGTCAACTGTAACTTTTAAAAAAATATATGTATTAATTCCTTCAATAATAGATATCCTGATTCCACTACAAAGTGAACCAGGAATCACAATCAAATGTAATCACAAGTTGTATGTACACAATTTATAGATAGGATCTTTGTATGGACATATATTATTATTGCAATAGGTGTGTACGTTGTGCTGTAGTACTATGAGGTAATACTGGCTTTTCAAGCTAAGTTGTTGTGGGTCATCATGACTTCAAATGTGTGTTTCTGGTGGAACTAATATTGGAAAGGTTCACAGTTTCTTTTTATTTGTTACAAATAAATGTCCCCTCTAGATTTAAGGTAAAGTCACTGTTTGAGGGGGTATACACAAGATTGAGCTGCTCTGGCCACGGAATCTTAACTTCTGTGTGGGCGGCAGGAAACAGTCTCCACTGCTTGCTTGCTTCACCGTGTCCTTGAGAAACAACCCTGGTTGATATCTGGACCAAGGAGTATGCTACCAGCCTCTGGATTCAGCAAAACTCAGACCATATGCTGCTTCAATACGTTATTACCACGGTCCCACAATTCATGGAAATAATAAACAAATACGTTGACTGGCGATGAGTTATGGCACAATTCCGATCTGCCTCTGTCCCAGGCTTTCATTAGAAAAATATGAGCTGGATCTCAACGCACTTGCTTCTCAGTAAGTTTATTTTCACAATGTGGCACTGAACAGACGCTCCTAATTGACTATATTAAATGGTCTAGCCAATAAGACCATGTTTACAAAAGTATTTGAAAAAAAGTACCCTTCCTACCGTTTCCCGTAACAACCAAAATTAGTATTTGCAATCGACTAATCATGTTTAGGCTTACATATTCTTCTAGCCAATCAAATCGGATTTAACTTGTTGGCCTATTTCCCGTAAAATAGTGGTTTTAAAACATGCCACTGAGCAAATATGATCTGATGCTGTCTGACAACCTCACTATTTTATTTTGGCTATAATTTGTTAATTTCTAGACTATTTGCGTAACACTTAACATATTCTTTGTCAGCAAGTCCTAAGGAACCCAAATATATAAATTTAATGGAGCTAAGTGGCTGCGTTCAAAATATGTATTTTCTTCTAGGATAGTCGTGCTGTTACCACCTCCTCACTTCCATACTATGGGGTGTCTTCTGTACTGTCAGGCTAAAGTCAGGATTTCAGACGTAAAACAGTATTGGGTCATGTTTCCTAATAAGCATTAACCATGTTTTTTAAAACCTAACCGTGTATTGGTAGTGTTTTTTGTCACTGTTTATTTGAAAAAAAGTTAGTGCTTCATGCCTTTCGCGTGGGGTGGCATTAATTTTATATCGCGAGACTGTGGTAGTATTGCCTGTGTTCCTCCGTTCATCTCTCTCTCTCTCTCTAAGTCCGTCTGTCTTTTAGTTACGCAGTGTATACAATGAAATTAATGGAATATTAATCTAGGTCATTACGCAGTGTGTCTATCTCAAGGTTTTCTAAGAAATACAGTACACGTTTTATTGTTTTGTTGAAACGCGTGTATGCTGCTGTAGGCTTTACTAGTAAACGTGAAAGCGTTACAATTATGCAGACGAAGTAGAAAAAGGGGGATCTCGAGTACAGTCATTATGACAGCACTGTTCTTTTACCATTCCTCTTTCCTTTTATTGAATTCATTCGTTAGGCTTTCCATTTACTTTTTAATTTAGATATGTGGATTTAGAATGTTTCACGACAACTCCCAGGGGGCGTTGTGGATCACAGGTTAAGAAACTCAGCTCCAGACAGATGCCAGCGGGATATCTGTTCAAAGACAGCCAACGGTCTGCCATTAAAGAAAACAACATTGCTCATTATCACTGGTGTATCCTGCTTGTGTCATGTTTTCTGTGCTACGGTTTCATTGACCGTATTATCCAGGGCTAAGGTGTTGAAGTCGGGAGTCGGCCCTTTATAATGGAGTCGGTAAAAATGTTCCAATTCTGACTTTTACGAGACTTAAGCACAGGCAGATCCACGCTCAAAATGTAATACCCTGCTACCCCGAGATCACTCAAGATACTACTTTGACTGTCATAGCTTTACCACCCACTTACGTCACGGTGGAACTTTTGTTTTTCTGCCCTCAGAATAATCAAATCAGATTTGAGAGCAGCAGTGAAGCTGTACCTATTAGAAGCGATCCTTTTTTTTTTTTAAAGAGCTAATTCAATTTAAATAAAAATTATCACATTTTAAAATACTTTTGAGTTTTTGTTTTGTATTATTGCATGAATGAATGAATAGTTAAAAATGTAATCTATGAAATCCACGTATTCACATATATACCATAATTATACATGTAACTCCGTTTAAGTGCATACTTTTATGCCATATGACAAAAGGTAGTCCCATAGCAGATTCTGCCATAGGGGAGTGAAATGTTAGAGACTTCACTATACTAGGTCCAGCATCGAGAGGTGGGATGATCACTTCCCTATCTCGATGCCTTTTCCTTCCCTAACTCAAGTGTAAAGGTGTTTTTTGTTGGGCAATACAGGAAACCACATAGTACCAACATTTTCATCTTCAAGTACCATGCCAGGCTGGAGTAAGTGATAGCGTCTCTACACAACATTCTGTCCCCAGAGTTTTTGTTGGCTTCTTTCCACGCCACGATAATAAGCTGTCCTGTGTCTTACCTCTATTTAGTTTTTTCTTTCTTTCTGCTGTCACAATACACTTCAGCTTTTTTCTTCTTACATGGTCAAAGATAGTCCACTACTTATTTCTTGTCACGGATTGCCTCCCCTGCTTTGCAGTAGTGGTCCAACAGTGACCAAAACTCAAAGAGTATCTACTATTGGCTTCCAATGTATCTACCTGCGCGCAAGATTACTCTTGGCAGAGATGTAAAAAGAAGATTAATGACACTTCTACCTTAAGGTAGCCTTCACAAGATATTCCCAGAAGTCATGAACAAAAGCTGCTTAGGGCTGAGCAATTTGTTAACTTATTATCTGGTCCGTCGGCTTTTGTGAAGGGTTTAAGCAATGGTTCTGGCCCATTAAGCCCCCAGTTGGTGTAAACCAACGAATGCCCTCTTATAAGTAATGTCTCTCTCTATCTCTCAATAGATGTTTTTCCTGAAATAAAGAGGGCTACAGTAAAATGCTGCTTTCATAAATAATTGTAGACTTTCCATTAAAATGCAATGGCTTACTTTACAACAATAAACGTTATGCACAACAAAGATTTTTATTGTGTAGTGCTATTGTTTGCTATGAAAACAGCGGTCATATTGGATTTCGTTGATATATTTAAATTCTCTATGGCTTTATATATATATATATATATATATATATATATATATATATATATATATATATATATATATATATATATATATATATATATATATATATATAATTATGCTTGGAGGCAGATCTGGAGTCATCCTTATATGACCACCAGATAAGCACAAAGTTACCGTTTCAAATGTGGAAGTGGACCTGTCTGTGGAGGCTAATTATGCCCTCATTAACTCTTGAAATAATTCACATACTTCCAAGGATTCCCCCTGTGGTGAAACATGCTGAGAACCCAGCATTGCACACTAAGCTTGGAGGAGTCACTTGAGCCTCAAGCGTAACTCTGGCGTTTTACTTGGTTGACTGCATGCAGGAAGACCTCACTATGAACCTCATGATAGGCAGGGGAAGCTGAGACGTGGCTCTGTGTAAGGCGTGACAATTTCTTGGGAGAACCCAGAACCAGAGCATAGTATTTTAGCTCTGCATAATTAGGCAGCTCCCTTGGATGGAGGGGAATGCACAGTATACCACATAATTCTTCCTCTTAGCTTGGGACCAGATGTGGCGATCCTTTAAATGTAAGCCAAGTTAGAGAAACTGGAGCTCATGACTTCAACTCAGCACGTTTCGGAATGGCAGAAAAACCACAGGAAAAGCCTAGATGTACACTGAGAGCTTATCACTGTAATTCTGAAACATGGTTCAAAAAATTTTTTTGAAAAACTTTAGTAAATCCCGCGCTATAGAACGTTAAAGGTAACCTCCACAAATTACGTAAAACGTTAATGCCTACAAAGGTACAACATTTTGCAGCATAACACATTACTGGCAATGAATCAAATTTTGATAAATTAACAGAAATCTGATTACTATTTTGGATATACAGTAATACAGACACAGAAGTATTTTGATCACCTTTTGCTACAGCAAAAAGACAAAAAGGAAGAATCGTGACATTAAGAATTTGCTGGGTATAAAATGCCTCGGCGGCTGTTATGTTACTGTGTCTGCAAGTCCCCCATTTCCAACAGCTTTTTGGCGGATGGAGAAGAGCAGTATGAGGTAGGAAAAGAAGTAGTAATGTAGAGCCAATAATAATAATAATAGCCCCTTCAGTCATAACTGACTATGGGGATGCGCCCCTGAGGTGGCAGCCCTCAGCTGCTTATTTTCCTGGTGCTCCTTTCGACGTTTTCTCCTCACCTCTGCTTCTTGTGTGAGCCTCTCTTCGCCCAATCTGAGGTGGTGCCGTAAATAGCATCGCCACTTATTGCGATCGGCAGCTTCATCCTCCCATGTTGCTGGATCCATGTCCAGTGCCCTCATATCTCTCTTGCACACATCTTTGAACCTCAGCTGTTCTCTTGCCATCTGCTAATTGTCCGTAGAAGATATCTTTTGGGATGCGACCATCTTCCATGCGGCGAACATGGCCAAGCCAGCGAAGTCTGCGCTGTCTAAGCAGCGTATACATACTTTGAAGGCCAGCACGTGACAACACCTCGACATTTGTCACTTTATCTTTCCACGAGATGCCGAGGATGCGGCGTAGACACCGCAAATGGAAGGTATTGAGCCTTCTTTCTTGCTTAGCATAGGTCGTCCAGGTCTCGCTGCCATATAAGAGTGTGCTGGTGACGCAGGCATTATATACCGCAGCTTTGGTCTTCATTGTGAGTTTAGAGTTTCCCCAAACACGCGATGTGAGGCGGGCAAAGGTAGCTGCAGCTTTGCCAATGCGGCTGTCGATTTCTGTATCCAGTGAGAGTTTGTCATTGATGGTAGACCCTAGGTATGTGAAGTGGTGCACCACTGCCAATTCATAGTTATCGATAGTGATAACTGGTGCAGCACCCACATCCTGACTCAGCACATTCGTTTTCTTTAGACTTATTGTGAGGCCAAAGTCCTTGCATGCTTTAGTGAAGCGATTCATCAAGCTCTGAAGCTCCTGTTGGCTTTGAGTGACGACTGCAGCATCATCAGCGAACAACAAGTCTCTTATAGTGACCCTTCTGATTTTTTGTTTTTGCCTTCAGCCTTGAAAGATTAAACAGACGGCCATCTGACCTAGTGTGAAGGCATATTCCTTCAGTTGCATCTCTGAATGCATGTTTCAAGAGTAAGGCAAAGAAGATTCCGAAGAGGGTCGGAGCCAGAACACAGCCTTGTTTAACGCCACTTCGTATATCAAAGGGCTGTGACGTGCTTCCAGCATATTGGACTGTTCCCTTCATGTCGTCATGGAATGACTTTATCATTTGCAGCATTTTAGAAGAGCAGCCTATTTTCAGGAGGATTTTAAAGAGTCCATCCCTACTAACCAGGTCGAATGCTTTTGTGAGGTCCATAAAGGCGATATATAATGGTCTTTTCTGCTCTCTTGATTTTTCCTGAAGCTGGCGGAGAGAGAAGATCATGTCTGTTGATGATCTGCCAGCTCGGAATCCACACTGTGCCTCTGGATATATGCGCTCAGCTAACTTGTGTAGTCGCATTAAGATGACTTTGGCAAAAACCTTACCAACAATACTAAGAAGAGAGATGCCTCTGTAGTTATTGCAATCACTTCTGTCTCCTTTATTTTTATACAGTGTTACAATCTTGGCATCTCGCATGTCTTGAGGAATAGTTGTCTCTTCCCAGCACTGGCACAGCATCCTATGCAGGGGATGTAATAGCGTGCTCTTACAGCATTTGATTAAATCAGGAGGAATCCCATCACTGCCTGGTGCTTTGTCAGAGGCCAAGCTATCAATGGCTTTACTGAGTTCCTCTAATGTTGGTTCGGCATCCAGCTCCTCCATAGTTGGCAGACTATTGACAGCATCAAGGGCTGCAGGCGTAACGGTATTGTCTCTAGCGTAAAGCTCAGAGTAGTGCTCGACCCACCTCTCCATCTGCTTACCCTTATCGGTTAGCTTCTCTCCGCTGATGGTTTTTAGCGGTGCCGTCTTACTTTTATGGGGGCCAAGTGACTTATTTCTATTTTTTCGATAATTGCTTGGTGCAAAATTTTCTGTCCACAGTTCGGGTTTGACCCTAATCCCCATGCACCCAATGGGGAAAGCAGACAGTGGCGGGACAACACCTTATTGACTGGGGGCTGCCCAGCTTGAAGCGGGCGGTAGCTGTCCAGTGAGATCCTAGAACCTCTCCCACTGTCGGAAGTAGCCCCTGGCGCCATGCCCTACGCCAATTGGGCAAAATGCTTATAACCGGTAACTGCTACTTCCCGTGTTTTGCCGACACCTATAGGGTAAAGCTGGAGTGTCCTCTCCAGGGCGCGAGCTTGGGCACAGTTATATGGAGATCAAGCTGTTGCCCATGCAGCATGTTCCCCCTCTCCACACAGCCGGTAGATCCAAAGGAACGGCAGTAGCCGATACAGTTTGGTACCAGCTATGTCGCAGGAGTTGCCAGAATAATGTCGAATCGACATTAGACTGCCTTAGGGACTCCGACTCCGGATTTATCCTCAGGGTTTACTCCCGAAGCCAATTCCACAAATGGATATTCCCGCAAGGCAGCGGTGGTTTGAATTCAGAGTTCCTTCTCTTAGATAAGCTACCAACCAAGGATCACGAGCCCTATCTGCCCGAAGCTGCTGGTTTTAAGGCGCCAGTCGCTCGCCTTAGCCCCTTCTCCCGTCAGTGGAAACAGTTCCGCCGGGCTCAAATTGAGCCACACGTGAAGGCCGGGAGCTGGACTTGGTTGTCAGAGGCTGTTTGAGGCGCGTGCCATAGAAGTATTTTATCTGCAGTGAGAGCTTATCCTCACTACAACTCCCGGCAATAACAACCTTTGGCACCAATGTAGAGCCAAAGAGGCGGTAATGAGGAGGAAGAAGAGTAGTAATGTAGGGGAGGAGGATGAAGTAGAAAACAAGTAAGGCGGAGGAAGACAAGCAGTAAGGTGGAGAAAGAGGACTAGTAATGATGAAGTAGAGAAAAAGTAAGACGTAGGAAGATAATTAGTAAGGTGGAGAAAGTGGACCAGTTATCATGAGGGAAAAGTTCAACAATGTTGAGGAAGAGGGTCAGTAATGATGAAGATGAGAATCCGTAATGAGGAGGAAGAGAAAAAAGAAAACTAAGCAGAGGAAAAGTGAGAAAAGCAAAGAAGAAAAACAAAAAGACAGAAAAATAAACGATCTGATAACGAACATGAACAACAATAATAGGCATCTAAGAGTATGGACTGACGTTTTCACCTGTCTGCGTGAACTGGCGATGCAGATTAACTAGTGTCAAAATCAAATCCGAAATGCTTATTTCAGCAAGCGGCTTGTTATGTTTTGTTATTTGATCTTTGATACTTCCGTTCATACGTAAGCTGCGTGATGTTCAAAGTGATCATTACGTGCAGTGATGGAGCTCTCTGCCTAGGTGCACGTAAGCTTTTTATACACACACACCAACAGAGTTATGTATATCAATTAACGAGTGGTTTATTATCAGATACTGCCGGAGTAGAGGGAACTGTTAGTCTTTACCAGGATTGTGGAGTCGGCCAAAAAAATTTCCGACTCCAATTCCTGAAATTTTAGAAGTCCGAGTGCGACTACAGTATTTTTCTAGTCATATGGCATTACATTCGGAGTCGAAGTCCTAACATTTTTTAATCGACTCCGACTCCACTTTAAAAAATCGACCAACTCCGATTCCAAAACCCTCGTTTTTACTACACTAGGTATATTCAGAAAGTGGTATAACCGGTTTGCTTCCTCGCTACCTTTGATTTCCGTAACTCAAACGGTATGGTCAGGTACCTTTTTACAGCTAAGTAAACTGGAGGGTGACACTAGCTGGTTTCGAACAAGGTAACTTTGTCTCAAGATGCATGAACTCACTCGACAATCAATCATCCAGTGTATGTATAAGCTATACGTACGTCAAAAGGTACCGGAGGGTGCTAATGAAATAAGGTTAACAGGAGGATTGCAGTAAGATGGTGGTAAACGTGGGGGAGAGAAAACAAATAAAAGGTAAATCGTCTTACTAGAATAAAAGACGAGGGAAAAAAACCTACATTGCGACCACAGAACTTTTGTCAGGTACAGACGTACAAAACCAGAAAGTTAGAGAGATAGGTATAAAGGTACCTTGTTAGACAGATATATTTAAAGGTACGTTGTTAGTCATATAATTATAATGGTACGTGGTTAGGCAGACAAGTATAAAGGTACGTAGTTAGACATAAATATAAAGGTACCTGGTTAGACAGATAGATATAAAGGTACGTGGTTAGGTAGATAAGTGTAAAAATACGTGGTTAAGTAGATAGGCATAAAGGTAGGTGGTTAAGCAGGTAGGTATAAAGGTGCGTGGTTAGACAGATAGGTATAAAGGTACGTGGTTAGACAGATATGCATAAAGTTACGTGGTTAAGTAGATAGGTATAAAGATAAATCGTTAGATAGGTATATAGGTACGTGATTATATAGATAGGTATAAAGGTACGTGCTTAAGCAGATGGGCATAAATGTACGTGGTTTGGCAGATAGGTATAAAGGTACGTGATTATACAGACGAGATGGACACCCCGACATGACCTTCATGAACCCACTGACAGTAAAACTCCAAGGCAGTTACGAGAAGCCTGACACAGACCATCATCTTATGAGAGAAACAGACGTGGTTACGTGAAAGTGAGCCAAGATGAACAAGAATAAAAGAATAAGAAGAGGAATGTGATGAATACAATTAAGAAGAAGAGGAGGAAGAAGAAGAAGAGGAAGTAGAAAGAAGAATGAGGAAAGAAGAAGAGAAGGAAGGAAGGAAGGAAGAAGAAGAAATATGAGGAATGATATTGTGTCTTGTAACGCGAGACATTTGAAAATATATTATTACATAATCATTACAAATAAGGAAACACGGGGCAGACAAACGTAGTCGTCGTCAAAATAAAATCCCTGTTTCAAAATATGAATGGCTTTTTCGCTGATTCTTCTCTGACCCAGATTTGCAATCTCACAAAGACATCAGGTAAGCTTGTTAAAGCGGTATTTATTTGCCGATACACAGGAAGACCCTTTCCGGTGACTGATGTATAAACACCAATTATCCTAGGATTTTTTTCCCCAGCAACCAGCAGCACAGGCGGCAAAACGTGGAATTTTTTTAAATATTACTATTAAATTTAGGCTAGACTAAAACTTACTGCACATTCAGAACCGGTTTTGGGTAAACGGTGACTAAGTGCGTAAGATTTTAAACTTGTTCAAAGGAAATTACAGTAGATATCATAAATGATATTGTAAATGCAAGGTTAGCAGAAATTTGGGCACTCCTCCGAATACTGGTCCCAAATGAATCCATACGATTTGTGTTAGGAAATATCTCTTACAGGTCCTCATTTTGACATATAAAAAAAAAAATAAAAATATACGAGTAGAAATGAATGGGAAAGTACTCTTGAAACACAGAAATTGCCAATCTGATCAATGTATTGATAGAGTTATAGTTGAGCAGAGAGATTGAATTTACCGTAGGGGAGTGAAGTGTTAGAGACCTCACTATACTAGGTCATGCATAGAGAGGTGGGGTGACCAGTACCTTTCCTCGCTGCCTTTTCCTTCCCTAACTCAAGTGAGAAGTCAGGTACCCATTTACAGCTGGGTAGACTGAATCGTGTCGATACTGTGAATCTTTTTACTTTTCTTTGTTTCCCATGCTTGTCGTGGTAGCCGATCTTCTCCCATTCTGCAGACATGGCCAAACCATCTTAGCTGGGACTGTTCTACTTGGGTCTGCGGGGGTGGGATTTTAGGCCTTGATGTATCGTCTGGTTGCGCACCATGTCTCTTCTTGTTACTTGAACCACCTTCCTCATATATACCTCATTTCTGAGGTCTGGATCTGGCTTTTGTGGGTTGTAGTCATTGCCCATGACTCGCATCCATATGTCAACACTGGGACATATGTGGAGCGGTGTACAGCCATCTTTGTTTTCTTACCAAACTCTCTCTTGGTGAGGAATCCTAGATTTATGGCCTAAAAAAAAAGTCTCCCAGCTGCTGCTTTTCGAGTGGCCAACTAGTCTCTGATGCCTCCCTTTCGGTCTATAATAGCTCCGAGGTATTTAAAGTGGGCGAGCTGCTCCAGGACCTGTTCTCCCAGCTTAATCTGATGTACTCTGTCTTCTTGTGATATCACCATGGATTTTGTTTTACAGCTGCTTATGACAATCCTCTCTTCTCCAGAACTTCCTTCCAGACGTGCAGGTTGGATTGGAGATGTGCCTCTTATTTAGCAATCAGGGCAACATCATCAGCAAATGCCAGCTCTGAAATACAGACCTGTCTTATCTTCCAGTACCCCACTGAATACTTTCTTGTTCTCACCTTATATGACTTGATAACATCGTCCATGAGGAGTATGAAAAGATAAGGTGACAGGATATCACCTTGTCTTACGCCAGTGGTGGTCCTGAACTCTTCAGCTTTATAGTTTGCTGTCGTTTATAAATTTGAGAGGGCATTGTTTTTCCTTCCTCATGTTCTTTATAGTCTTACAGAACAATTTCTGGTTTTCTTGCGCATCTTTTTCTAGCTTTTCTCCAATTTCTTCCCAATACTTGTTGGGCAGTTCCTAGGCTGTGCAACTTTCAGTTGTTCTTTTGATTGTAATCAGGTAGTGATCCCTTTCTCCATACTCTAGCATCCTGGACATATTTGAATGAGCTCCGCATGACTATGGTATAGTCGATCACTGACTTCTCATTCTTTGTTGGTTCACATCTAGTGTATCTTCATGTATGCGCTTATGGAAGAATTTTGTGTTTGAAGAGAAAGAGAACACCTTTGTGGACAGAGGAAGTCAAAGAGAAAATAAGAGAGAAGAAAATGGCTTGGAAACAATACTTAGGAGCTAAAAAAACAGCAGGACAAATAGAGAAGCAAAAAAACAAGGTGCTAGCTGCAAAACTAAAGTATTGGGAAGAAATTGGAGAAAAGCTAGAAAACGATGCGCAAGAAAACCAGAAATTGTTCTGTAAGACTATAAAGAACATGAGGAAGGAAAAACAATGCCCTCTCAAATTTATAAAGGACAGCAAACTATAAGGCAGAAGAGTTCAGGACCACCACTGGCGTAAGACAAGGTGATATCCTGTCACCTTATCTTTTCATACTCCTCATGGACGATGTCATCAAGGCATGTAAGGAGAGAACAAGTAAGTATTCAGTGGGGTACTGGAAGATGAGACAGGTCTGTATTTCAGAGCTGGCATTTGCTGATGATGTTTTTAGGTCGCCCCTGAACTGGCATTTTTAGATTTTTTCTTCCCGATTTCATGTCGCCCCTGAACCGGCATTACCAAATGAGGCCCTGTAAGGGATATTTTCTAACACAAATCGTATGGATTCATTTGGGACCGGTATTCGGAGGAATGCCGAAATTTGCATTTCAAGCTAAGAGTACTAGTCTGTGTGGGATGTCTCTACGTGAACGGAGCAGCCAATGCATGTAACTATACAAGTACATTAGAGTACATTAAATAAAAATGGTAGAAAACATACGGTAGAGGTCTCTGGAGCCCCATAACTGTAGGTAGGGAAAATATGGAAGTACAAAGGGGATTTCAACTTGCCTTCCGTGGGATTTGTATGGTCAAATCTAAGTCAATATTCCTACTTTCAGAGGACTTGCCGTCAAAGAATGACAAGTCTCACCTACCCGAAGTAGTCTGGTTATATGGCACCAGAGATTCAACCCTACTCCTTTTCCTTTTAAATAGGAACAGTCCCCACAGGAGAAAGCCATGAGTTGGGCTTTGAACGTCGCACTTCAGAGGCTTTGTTTTTCATAGGTATGCCTTAAGAGCAGTGTTGTCACAGCTGGGTATTTTTTAATAGATCTGGGTTTTTTTTGTTGGTCTTCCGTCTGGGTATCTGGATATTTTTTTCCCTCAAATCTGCATTAATCTGGGCATATTTTACAATTGGTATTTACGATGTATCTATATTCTGTGTACTGAGCATTACATTATATTTATATTATAATTAAATGTAAAACATTATGTGCTATATATTTTTATACCACTTAAATTTAATTCTTGTTTTTAACCACATCAATGACTTTGTTTTTTTTACTAGTTTACATCAACTATCTATTTCCTGTTATTCTGTTAATGGTTGTCATCTACAATACTCAGTCATTTTTGCGATGTGTTTTAAAGTATTCTTTTTAAATTTCACACTTAAGCAGATAAACAGCATATTTTTTGTTGTTATTATAAATTATAAAATGAGCGATGATTAAGGTACGCTAGGTAGTTGTAGCAGCATGACGACACACACGCCACCTCACTCCTCAGCTTGCGTCGAAAGAGTGTTTTCGAAGGTTAACTTAAAACTAAACAAACCAACAAGCTTTTGTGTGAAACAGTTTCGAATCGAATACTAGCCAAGCAAGCAGTTGCCAAAACATTTATTACACGTAATTGAGGGAAACCCGTGGCCTGTAAACAGTAAATTAATATGAAACAAATATAAAGGTATGTTATCAGGCACTCGCAGGAAATAAAGAAGTAGAACACCAGACAACAGAAAAACAACAGACATGAGTGGCTTACCCAGGATTTGAACACTGGACCTTCCGTGCGACAACCCCGCCTAGCCATGCAAGCGAATCACACTATCCGCCCTGCCATCTACGCATCATCAAAAATGATGTTTCAATGGCAGGTCAACAGTGCGAACCACAATACATGACACCAGAAGTCCACCATGGGCAGTTCAGCCTATTAATGACGCAATCACTTCTGTTGTATTTCTATCAAGCAGTATAGGCCAAATCCAACAAGACAAGGACCTTAATACTGTGTCCAGTAAATGATAGTAGACTAGAACAGTGAGAACAGGATAGTGGGTAGGTTTGGTATTGTATAAACATTTATTACACGTAATTGAGGGAAACCCGAGGCCTGTAAACAGTAAATTAATATGAAACAAATATAAAGGAAAGTTATCAGGCACTGTTGTTTTTCTGCTGTCTGGTGTTCTACTTCTTTATTTCCTGCGAGTGCCTGATAACATACCTTTATATTTGTTTCATATTAATTTACTGTTTACAGGCCTCGGGTTTCCCTCAATTACGTGTAATAAATGTTTATACAATACCAAACCTACCCACTATCCTGTTCTCACTGTTCTAGTCTACTATCATTTACTGGACTCAGTATTAAGGTCCTTGTCTTGTTGGATTCGGCCTATACTGCTTGATAGAAATACAACAGAAGTGATTGCGTCATTAATAGGCTGAACTGCCCATGGTGGACTTCTGGTGTCATGTATTGTGGTTCGCACTGTTGACCTGCCATTGAAACATCATTTTTGATGATGCGTAGATGGCAGGGCGGATAGTATGATTCGCTTGCATGGCTAGGCGGGGTTGTCGCACGGAAGGTCCAGTGTTCAAATCCTGGGTAAGCCACTCATGTCTGTTGTTTTTTCTGTTGTCTGGTGTTCTACTTCTTTATTTCCTGCGAGTGCCTGATAACATACCTTTATATTTGTTTCATATTAATTTACTGTTTACAGGCCTCGGGTTTCCCTCAATTACGTGTAATAAATGTTTATACAATACCAAACCTACCCACTATCCTGTTCTCACTGTTCTAGTCTACTATCATTTACTGGACTCAGTATTAAGGTCCTTGTCTTGTTGGATTCGGCCTATACTGCTTGATAGAAATACAACAGAAGTGATTGCGTCATTAATAGGCTGAACTGCCCATGGTGGACTTCTGGTGTCATGTATTGTGGTTCGCACTGTTGACCTGCCATTGAAACATCATTTTTGATGATGCGTAGATGGCAGGGCGGATAGTATGATTCGCTTGCATGGCTAGGCGGGGTTGTCGCACGGAAGGTCCAGTGTTCAAATCCTGGGTAAGCCACTCATGTCTGTTGTTTTTCTGTTGTCTGGTGTTCTACTTCTTTATTTCCTGCGAGTGCCTGATAACATACCTTTATATTTGTTTCATATTAATTTAAGGCAGTTGCCAAAGATGGAGTTTGTCACAAGTTTATTCCTAGTAAAAGCGTGTGGTTGAAGATGTGCGTGAAGGACGTTGTCGGCAGAGATATGCAACGATTTTGGAACTCCACAATCAAGATTCCACATTGTCAATTCATTCATATGATCTTGACGAAGGAGAAGTTGTCGACATGGATGCCGAGTCGCTGACAAGTGACAATTTTCAACAGTAACAAGTTACAACTAACATTTTATATTTGATTTGAGGAACATTTTGTTAATGTAACTGCTGTAAGTATGTTACTGTTAAAATATCTCATTTTCAAGAGTTCATATATTGGGGTGTTAATAAAATCATTTTTATATAACTGTGAATTTTTGGAAATAAAAAACAAAATAAAAATTAAGAAATAAATAAAAATTGGTAGCACACAGCTTATTTGTGCTAAAGTTGCACTAAAAGATTGTGTAAGCATCGACTATCCCGTGTATTTGAGGCATAAAATAATCTGGGTATTTCTGGGTTTTTTAAAGAAGAAAATCTGGGTTTTTTTAAGAAGAAAATCTGGGTTTATCTCTAGAACTTTAGTGGCAACCTTGCTTAAGCGTATTTAAACTGGGATGAGAGTTTATTCTCAAGTTCACACTCGCGTGTACATCCTAAAGGACGAGAAACCAGTAAGAAGGCCCGGTTTTCCAGTTCGTGACGGGAGTCACTTTTCGGGGCCGGTATATTTGAGTACGTGTCTGTGTGGCAGCGAGACATGAACAACCAAAAGAAAGCAAAAAAAAGTTGTATGTCAAGACCACTAATATTGTGGATTTATAGTAACACCAATACTGATGATAAATAAGGCTCGTCCTTCCAAAGGAACGACCACAACATTTAATGGCTGACACAGCAAGATAACACCTTTCACAGGTATACACACACAAATAAAGGCCTCACACGGCCATGAACAACGTATGAATTACAATACGAAAATACCAATGTAATTTGCCTCACTACCAGCTAAATCTATCAGCATAATACATTCTAGTATGCCCTACCGAATGAACGTTATCGATGACTATCGCTCACTAGCGAAACACTGTGCCAATGGTACTCTCAACACCTAGACACTTTACAACTCTGCTATCTATGGAAAAGGTCCACTAGATCCTATCCACATCTAGAATTATAATATATAATCCACTCAGCATGAAATATGGCAAGTACTACAATAATCCAAACATGGCATACAATTCACCATAAGAATGCTGGCGAGTGAAAATATCTGCGACTTACCTCGGCCGCTGACTAGGAGGGAACTGCCTTTTGCGCCAAAACTTGTTCCCGCTTCCTGTCCGGTCACCTGATCTGGACAAACCGCTTCTCTCAGGGTTGCCAACCACCCAAGGTGGCCAATCTGAAATTTCGGCGAAATAGCGCCGTGACACTTTATGCTAACCGTCTACACCGCATCTTTGGTACTTCGTGAAAGGACAAAATGACAAATGTTGAGGTACTATCACGCGCTGTTCCTTCAGAGCATGTATACACTGTTTAGACGGCACAGACTACGCTGCCTTAGTCATATTCCGCCGCATGGAAGATGGTCGCACCATCAAAGATACGGACAACTGGCAGATGAGACAAGAACAGACGTGCGACCGTACTTAACCATACTTTGTTAAAACCTTGGCAAGAAACAACCCTTATACTTTAAGACTATGTGAAAAAAGCGACAGAAAAATCCTTGCCTTAAACCTGGGGAAACAAAAACGGCTTTTTAGAGGCACCTCTATCCGTAGAAGAGATGCTGTGACGAACCTGACTGAAAGGAGAAACAACAAGAATGCAAGCATGTGCTTACTCTGTTCTCGATGTTTCAGAGAACAATAAAAACAACAGCCATAGAGCTATAGACTTTCATAAAATGGTGCTTGCGTAGAACAGAACGGCTAAAGTGGTATGACAAGTTCATTAATGTAGAACTGATGACAAGAACCAGACAAGTGCCAATGGAACAAAAAATGAGAAGATGAATAAGAAACCTGTTGATAGCATTACCAGGCAGTTCTTGTTCTAGAATCCCCAGGGTAAGAGAGGTAGAGTGAGACCAAGGAACTTATAAAGAAGAGAACTGGAGACAGACATGACGGGGATAAAGCAGACATGGAAAGAACATGAGTTGATGGAACGGGACAGGAACACTTGATCTAAGTTTGTTGAAGGTATTTTCTCTTTGAGGAGCTGAAGAGGAATGAATGAATGTGCTAACTTGCGTCTGTTCCCACGACATCCAAGATCATGTGGTGACAGACGTTACTGTAAAACATAGTCAATAAAAAAGACGAAACTGAAGATGGTGTACACAGAGAGAAAGTGCACAGCGGATCGGATATTATCAAACAATTCTTAATCTGGAAGCCACCGGGTGAAAGAAAAAGTGTCAAGTAACATCTGAAGGGAAAATACAAAAACTGACAAGAATCAAATTAAAGGTACAAGTAGAGAAAGAAAGAATGGTACGGGCAGCATATTTCAGATATAGTAGTAGTAATAGTAGTAGTGGTAATAGTAGTAATAATAGTACAAGTAGTAGTAGTAGTAATAGTATTAATAGTAATAGTAGTAGTAATAGTAGTGGCAGCAGCAGCAGTAGTAATAGTAGTAGGACCTACAGTCGTGATTAACTATGGGAATGACCCCCTGAGGTGATAGCCCTCAGCTGCTTTTTTCCTGGTGTTCCTTTCAGCGGGTTCTTTTCTCTTCTGTGTGTTGTGAGAGCTTCCTTTCGTCCAATATGAGGTGGCGCCACTTGGTGCAGTCGACAGCTTTATCCTCCCAGGTTGCTGGATTTATGTCCAGTGCCTTCATGTCTCTCTTGCACACATCTTTGAACCTCAGCTGCGATCGCCCAACCTTTCTTTTGCCACCTACCAGTTGTCAATAGAAGATATCTTTCCTACGCCAATTGGACAAGATGCTTATAATCGGTAACTGCTAATTCCCGTGTTGTGCCGACACCTATAGAGTGAAGCTGGAGTGTCCTCTCCAGGGCACGAGCTTGGGCAGTCATATGGAAATCAAGCTGTTGCCCATGCAGCATGTTTCTCTGCTCCACGTAGCCGGTAGGTCCAAAGGAACTGCAGTAGCCGATACAGTTTGGTGCCAGCCACGTCGTAGGAGTTGGCAGAATAATGTCCAATCAACATTAGACTGCCTTAGGGACTCTGACTCCGGATTTATCCTCAGAGTTAACTCTCGAAGTCTTTCCCATAAACTGATATTCTCGCAAGGTAGCAGTGGTTTGAAATCACAGCGTTACCTTCTCCTAGATAGGTTACCAAGCAAAGATCACGAGCACTATCTGCCCGAAATATCTGCTTTTTCCCTCGGCTGTTTATTCAGTACTCACAGCGAACCCCTAGAAGTTCTTCACCATCCGCAACCCGGCTGACGCGCCTGGTAGGAGGACAGGGTCCTTGTTGAGGACTGTTTCGAGGCTTGCAAACATGTGAATGGTTGCAAACATTCGCATGCGTGCACCACGATACTCCTCAATTGAATTAATACTGGAAATCGCGCAGATCAAGATATGACGCGTCAAGCCTAGTTACAGTAGTCTACCTATGGCCTGCGGGCCTGATGGCCGGCGTGCCATTCGACAGTGTTTCAATGTGTGGCACAGCCACTTATGGATAGTGTTTCAATTGTGTGGCATAGCCACTTACTCAAGTGTAGAACCGTTGTGTTGTGGCTTTAAGCCAATATAAAGATATGTGTCTAAAGACTAGGAAAGTCTATGTATGGCCATTGAGCCGAATGGCAGTGTTGGAATGTGTGGTAAAGCCACTTAAAGAATTTATTATTATTATTATTATTATAGCCACTGACTAAGTAGATATGTGGAACGGTAAATCCACTGGAAAGTGTAAAATAGCGTAAGAATCCGTATCAAATTAAATATAGGACCAGATAAAGTCCAGAGTAGAATCGCGAATAACGCAGATTACGTTCAAGGTGAACTTATACACATGGCAGTTAAAGCCTGGCGATGCAAGCCAAAGATGTTGAATAATGATACATAGACAGGATCTATAGATTTACGGATAATGTACTCACTAGCATTGTGAAGGGATAATAATTCCAAGGATCGGATTCAGTAGGAGTTGGTTGCAAACTCTATTACGCTACAGACTTAACGGTTAACCCAGACGAGCTAAGTCTGTGGGACGAACATTGCGTAGAGCTTAGTACTATGTTAAAGCCAAGTTGATGTGTGAGAAATGTGTTACGCTCATTGTGTAAAAGGATCTATATATTAAAATTGTTCAGTCGTCAATGGAACTTGTTAATTGCCTGAATTATTCAAGTCCTCATTCTAACAACTAGGAAGAAGAGATACAGCGGGACCGTAACATACTGGTGTCAGAAGTATTCGGACAATTTTCAGAATTCATCTTTTCCGTTACCCAATTGAACGAACTAATGTTCATGAATCAGGCTTCAAGTTGGGAAGATTCTAGTGGAAACAACTTCAAAATCAATTTAGTTCGTCACATACAAAGTGACAGTGGAAATTGAACAGTTCAAGAAGGTCTCATTCAGGGCGCAGGTCCAATCTGGCAACTCGAATTTACACATCAAGTTACGAAGGTCAAGGTCGAGTCAGTACTCCGATCAACGGTCGCTGAGTTCGCTGAATCAAACCGATCGTATGTCATTCAATCTTTGATCCTGAACCATCACAGAGAACAGGGAAGACAAGCCATACACTTGTTAAACGTCCAGAGCAACCGGGGAAGTATTTCGACAGAATTTCTTTCAATATTAATTTCGAAAGAATCATCTTCAATCAACCGGTCACGTCTGCTTCTCAATGGGAAAAAGTCAAACAGCTGGGAGCATCTTGTTGTGGTTTTCTTGGATCACATTGGCATGATCACATGAAGATAAGTTCTTGTCTAAATTAGAGCTTTTGACTAGTGTGTGTTGTCCAGTTGGCTAGCTTTGGCCTTCAATTTTTCCTCCATTGTCACTTGTCTGTCCTATTTTGCAGTTCTAGTAATTATCATTATGTGTTTACTACCGATGTACTTTATGTAACTTCGCGGGACGGCTGGTTAGGGCTTATCATTGCTTGGGTATTCTTTTGGAAGATTCAAGCAATTATAACGACTTTTAGGGATAATTGCTTATATTCGCTGACTGAGGATCTAACTGATTATTAATTTTTCTTTTGAGTTAGGATATAAATGCTTCTTCAGTTAGCAATATAATCACTTTGCTTGTGCTAGTTGTGACGTCACGTGCCTACGTTATTTAATTTGCATATCCTAGTTTCCGTTTGGTCTCACGATTTTATTCGTTTGTGATCTAAAATCTCTCTGTCTCATTGTTAGTTTAGGACGACTTGTATCGTAAAATTTTTGTAATGTTACTTTAAACATTTTATCTCTCGAATTAATATGTCTAGTACCTACTTAGTTTCTTTTTATCTGTTTCATAGCGTCGTATAATTGAATATATCATTTCATTATGGTCCATTTGCTTGTTCCATCCATTGTTTATCGTCACCTGTTCTTGTCTCTGGCTATAGTAAATATCATAGTTACTTTGAATTAATGAAGCTCATATGTTCATAGTATATTTATTGACAATTAATATACTTGTATAAGTTATTGAAAAACGTAGCACCATGTCTACGTTAGAAGATTTTATTAAAATTGGACAAAGCCTAGGGAAATCAGGTTCTGATCTTCAGACTTATGCTGAAACGAGATATGAAAAGCATTTATCTCAACTGGAAAGAATTGAGCAACGCGAACTTAAAAAGTTGGAATTGGCTCAAAAAGATAAAGAAATGGCTCAACAAGAAAAAGAGAGAGAATTACAAAAAGAACTTAAGGAGAAAGAAATAGCTCAACAAGAAAAGGAGAGAGAATTATATACGGAGAAAATGCAAATAAGAAAAATGGAACTCCTTAAATTAGACCAAGCACATAAACATGCTATTGAGCTTGAGACTTTAAGATTAAATGCTGAGAAGGAAAAGGCTGTTGAATTGGCTAGGGTGCAATCAGAACAGTCCCGACCTTCGGCTAATTCAAATGTATTTTATCCAAAATTAAAGATGCCACATTTCGATCAATCTAGAGATTGCGTCGATTCATTTTTATCAAGATTTATTATGAAAGTTACAGGTTTAAACATACCTAAGGAAAGATGGAGTAGTCTTTTGGTTGATTTTTTGACCGGGGACTCACTCAAGGTTTTCATGAATCTGGATGAGAAAAGCAGAAACGATTTTGATGTCGTAAAAGAAGTACTTCTTAGACGGTTCCAGTTAACTGAATCTGGATTCCGAGAACGTTTCCATACGGCTAAGCCTAGTAAGGACGCTGACTTTGGGGAATTTATTGCCTCCATTAAACATTATTTCAATAGATGGATAGAATTATCAGGTATTACCAAATCATATGAGGGGTTGATGGATCTCATGCTACGTGATAAAGTGCTCTCCTCGTGTAGTCATGATTTAGAATCCTTCTTGCATGAGAAACACCCTAACTCTATTGAAGAATTCGAAAAATTCGGTAGACAGTTTGTCATGGCACATCCGAATAAGGATGTCCATCGATCTTTTCCTCGAGATCCTATGCCTACGTGTGTAGCACTCCATGATCATAGATCTTATGATCACCGACCTAGATCACAGAGCA
Organism: Oreohelix idahoensis; assembly: GCA_024509875.1. NCBI lineage: Eukaryota > Metazoa > Mollusca > Gastropoda > Stylommatophora > Oreohelicidae > Oreohelix > Oreohelix idahoensis. The sequence continues at coordinate 428,408 of JAMPIV010022396.1, read as the reverse complement.
CGGACGGTCAATATCGTACACAGTTTCGTCAAGAATATCGGGGGTCTTACAACTTCCCTCAGTATCGCTCACCGTCAAGATTCTATCGTCGGAGTTATCGAGGTTATTCACCTCATGATCGTGGAGGCCACAAAGGCAGGGGTCGTGATGATTATCACAAAGACTATTACAGGGATTACAATAATCATGGATCATCATATAAAAGGAATGATGATAATGATGATTCAACTGATTTTTATTATAAGATAAAATCAGGCAAAAAGAAAACAAATCATTCTAGATCATCTTCAAAGAATAATGACAAACATGGTCATGCTAATGCATGTACTACCAAAAGAGATCATGATAGTGATGATAACAAACATGCTAACTCATGCAGCATTTTAGATGACTCTTGTTATGTTTGTCAATCACATCTGATATCAGAGAGGAAAAATACACTTCGGTGTGGACATACAATGTCTTCTATGTCTGCTTGTGAGAATTTGGGACGTCTCACATACCACAAGGCATACTTATATGGAAGAGAAGTAAGAGTTTTGCGATATTTTAATCTTGGGGGGAAAAGTCTGGTTACTTCTACCTCATGAGGATAATAAACTGTTGGTTTCATGGCAGGGTCCATTTGTGATCATTAAACGAGTCACGGATGTTGACTATGCTATAAACGTAAGAGGAAAAATTAAAACGTTCCATGTCAATATGTTGAAATTGGCAGTGGAAAGACCACAAGAGTTAATTCCTATTATTAACTCTGTGTCTGTGTCTGAGTCTTCACCTCATATTTCTTCTTTTGCATCAGTGAATGAGGAAGACACTGCGTCTTCAATTCCTCTACAGTTTGCTTTACCGTCTTTACAAGCTTCCGAATCTTGGAAAGATGTCACAATTTCTTCGACTTTGTCATTGTCACAACAAAGTCAAGTTAGGGAAATTCTTCTTTCTTTTAACGATGTACTTACTGACCTTCCGGGTCGTACGTCTTTAATCTCTCATGACATCATTCTAACAGACGATCATCCTATTAAGTTAAGACCTTACCCTATTTCTTTACATCATAAAGACAGGATTGAAAGGGAGCTAAAGGATATGATAAAATTGGGAGTTATATCTCCATCAGAATCTCCTTATGCTTTTCCGATGGTTATTGTGAAACAGAGAGATGGTTCGCTCCGTATTTGTATTGACTTCAGACGTCTTAACCGTATCACAATTACTGACGCTGAACCAATGCATTTGTTGGACGACCTACTTTCGCAAGTTTCACAGTCCACTTACTTTAGTAAACTAGATCTGTCTAAAGGCTATTGGCAGATACCACTTACTGAACATGCCAAGCCTTTCACTGCCTTCACTACTCCATTTGGGTTATTCCAATGGAATTACATGTACTTCGGCCTTGTAAATGCGCCTGCGACATTTGTGCGCATGATGCGCCGCCTTCTGGGCGATAGAAAAGATGTCATCACATACATCGATGACATCTGTCTATTTCACAACTCATGGGAAGACCATATTACTGGTTTGTCTTCTCTTCTCTTTACACTACGACAACATGGTTTGACTGTAAGACCTTCTAAGGTCCAGATAGGTTGTCAGGAGATTACTTTTCTGGGTCACCGCATAGGTAACCATAGATTACACCCTGATGACAATACAGTCAAGCGCATACTGGAGATTGCTACTCCATCATCTAAGAAACAAGTAAGAAGTTTACTTGGGTTGGTTAACTGTTACCATAAATTTATACCACGCTTCGCACAGATTTCTGCTCCTTTGTCCGGATTGTTGGCCAAAGGTAGTCCAAAAAAAAATATTATGGACACCGCAGTGCGAAGAGGCTCTGATTATGATAAAGAATTTATTTAAGAATCCTCCTATCCTGTTATTGCCAAACATACATTTACCATTCTTGATTCAAACAGATGCATCCAGTTCCGGAATTGCAGGATGTTTGCTTCAATGCTATGAATGGATACTCCATCCATGCTTGTTTGTCTCACGCAAGCTTACTCCTGCGGAACAAAAATACGCAACAGGAGAGCGCGAACTTCTCGCGGTAGTTTGGTGCTTAGAAAAACTGTCTAAGTACTTGATAGGGAGAAAGTTCTTTATTCACACAGACCACAGTCCGCTCACTTTTATCACTTCGAGAACTATGAAAAACGCAAGAATTCATAGATGGTTCCTGTTGCTACAAGAATTCGCATTTACAATCATACCTATTTCAGGAACTGATAATAACCTCTCGGACTTGTTATCTAGAAACTTTGCGTCACAGGATTGAGATAACTTTCTTGTCTTGATGTTGACAATGGACATAATTTTATAATTGATATTTCTAATTGTGTATATTAATTTCATTATATCATTCTTGACGATAGATAACATGCATAGATTATAGTCGGTCACATCTTCGCCACCACTCTCACACGTGCCACGAGTGTCACGTTTGGGAGCGGGGGAGATGATGTTGAGGACTGTTTCGCGGCTTGCAAACATGTGAATGGTTGCAAACATTCGCATGCGTGCACCACGATACTCCTCAATTGAATTAATACTGAATTCAATACGCGTCAAGCCTAGTTACAGTAGTCTACGCCTGCGGGCCTGAGATTCACATGTTTCATGTATGACGCCACATGGATAGTGTTTCAATTGTGTGGCATAGCCACTTACTCAAGTTAGTCCGTATGTTGTGGCTTTAAGGATATGTGTCCATTGAGCCGAATGGCAGTGTTGGAATGTGTGGTAAAGCCACTTAAGGATTGTGGATTAATATGTGGCATAGCCACTGACTAAGTAGATATGTGGAACGGTAAATCCACTGGAAAGTGTAAAATAGCGTAAGAATCCGTATCAAATTAAATATAGGACCAGATAAAGTCCAGAGTAGAATCGCGAATAACGCAGATTACGTCCAAGGTGAACTTATACACATGGCAGTTAAAGCCTGGCGATGCAAGCCAAAGATGTTGAATAATGATACATAGACAGGATCTATTGATTTACGGATAATGTACTCACTAGCATTGTGAAGGGATAATAATTCCAAGGATCGGATTCAGTAGGAGTTGGTTGCAAACTCTATTACGCTACAGACTTAACGGTTAACCCAGACGAGCTAAGTCTGTGGGACGAACATTGCGTAGAGCTTAGTACTATGTTAAAGCCAAGTTGATGTGTGAGAAATGTGTTACGCTCATTGTGTAAAAGGATCTATATATTAAAATTGTTCAGTCGTCAATGGAACTTGTTAATTGCCTGAATTATTCAAGTCCTCATTCTGTGCTGTGACTGTTGTTAATCCTTGCAAGGTCAGTCCAGATTATCACAGGTATTCATAAGACTAACTATAATATAACCAACACTGCTGGACAATTATTAAACAACAACGACACTGAATATAATAATAATTAAATCACACAATAATGGCTTAAAACTGCAATCGAACTATAAGCTGGAATTAGAATAGATGAATCATAATATCTTAAATATTGACAAGCAACCCCATAATTCACGTCCAACGGTGCTGAATCTTTTAATAACAACTAGGAAGAAGAGATACAGCGGGACTGTAACAGTCCTCCCCAGGTTCAGATATAAGCTTACTGTATGTATACATTTGTATCTGAGGAAGGTGGTTGAAGTAACAAAAAGAAACATGGTCCGCAACCAGGCGATACGTCAAGGCCTAAAATCCCACCCCCTCAGACCCAAGTAGAACAGTCCCAACTTAGATGGTTTGGCCATGTCTGCAGAATTGGAGAAGATCGGCTCCCACGACAAGCATGTGAAACAAAGAGCCAGGGATCCAGACCCCCAGGACGACCCAGAGTCTGATGGAAGGACAACATTAGACAATCTTTGAAGGACCGAGGACTAGAATGGAACCAGGCCAGGAGGAAGACAGCCGATAGGATATCCTGGCGCTCTCTCTTCCAAACCTCTACACCTCACGGTAGAAGGGGAACGACTAAGTAAGTAAGTAAATATGTATACATTTACACTAATCTGAAGATCAGACTGCCTCCTGTTGTAGCGCTCTGTATAGAGTTTCAAATCATGACCTTTTACTTCATGATTTGCTAAGAAGCTTCACATTTTTGTATTGATCATTACCTTCCGCTCCCATGGAGCATAGGCCTTCAACAAACACATGTCAAGTCCTCCTGTCACGTGCCATCATCTCAAGTTCTTTCCACGTTCTCCTCATCATTTTCACCTCTGTTTCCAGCTCTCTTCTCCGTATGTTTCTTAGTCTAACTCTGCCTCTCTTGCCCTGGGGGTTCCAGAATAAGGATTGCCTTGTAATAATACCAACAGGTTTTTTCATTGTGTATCCTATCCATCGCCATCGACTTCTTCTCATCTTTTGTTCCACTGGCACTTGTCTGGTTCTTGTCATCAGTTCCACATTGGTAACCTTGTCATATCAATTTTAATCCTTCTATTCTAAGCAATCATGCATTTATGAAAGTCTGTAGCTTTTTAGTTGTTGTTTTTGTTGTTCTCCATGTTTCAGAGCCATACAATAGGACTGACTTGTCATTTGAGTTGAAGATTCTTATTGTCGTGTTGGACTTGATTTCTCTTGATCTCCATATATTTCCAATGCAATTTTTGTATTCATATTTTGCTGTCAATGTCTGCCCTCCAATTTCGTCTATATTGCTGCCAAGATATGTGTCTGATTCTACATCTTTTAGTGGTGTTTCTTCCCTGTTATCATTTCGTGCATTTATTCTCATAATTTTTGTCTTTTCCCTGTGTATTTTCAAACCCAATTTCTGTGAGCTCTCATCGAGTGTTTTCATTTTGTCCTGCATCTGATTACGGTTATGGGACAGAAGAGCCAAGATGTCAGCGAAATTTAGATCATCTTACTGTTTAACAGATTCCACTGGATTCCATTGTTTTTGTGTGTCGTCGATGTTTTGACAACCCAGTCTATTGCTAGTAAGAAAAGAAATGGATACAAGATGCATCCCTGTCGCACTCCCGTTCTTATCCCAAACGGTTCTGTAAGTTGTCCTTCATGAAGAACTCTGAAGACATGGCATGCAGAGTTCTTCATTTTTGTGCTGAGTACGAGTTTTTAAAAAAAAACTAAAGTGCCCCGGTCAAAGAAAACTCTGAAGTTGTAATCGAAAAGTAAAGGAACCGACGCTGAAAGAAGACTTATCGAGCAAAAACGCCCGATGACTAAGAATAATTGATAGCAGAAACTAACAATAATATTTCATAACAATAACGCATAATAGATTATTTTGACACGGCATGGAATTGCAGCCAGTATTGCACACTGCACTCGACGGGCACGACACATTTAATTTCCTACATCTTCTTCCTATTCTTTCACCCGAATTCTCTCTTTTATTATCTCTGTATTTCCTTTTTCCTGTATATTTTTCATCTATTCGTTTTGCGAATATTATTTTCATATAATTCGCAAACTTTACCTGTTTTCCTTTCTCTAAAACTGAGAATCGCACCTGGGTGGTATTGCGTACATGTCAGTCGCGCTGGTCGGACGATAGGCGTGAATTTACAGCATTCGCTAGACATTCGTCTGAGGGTCTCTGGCCTGGGGCGTGAAAATTCACCCGAGGGACATGGAAAGTAGACAGAGAGTCTGCATTTCAGTAAACGCATGAGGTTTTTTCGTCAGAAAAAAAAACCCGGCTTAGCGTGAAAATCCACTCCGCACTGCAGACGGTGGTCTGAGATTTGCAACTCATGCAAGCCCTCGACCACTGATGGCTGTTACGTCACGCGATAAGCGGACGAAGGTGTTATACGGACAGGGGAGACTATTTCGCTTGGCGAAATAAGATTAGGATCCTGTGTCCGATTTTAAAGATATTGGCCAAGTTTGAAACTTTAATTTCATTCTCGCTCATAGACTCACAGTAGATAGGTTGCTCGTAAACAGAATAGCTGTTAGCGAAGTATCTCAGTTTGTTTCGGCAATTTGTCGAACTTCTAGACTTCCAGAAATACTTTCAGCATTTTATTCTTAAGTTGTGCGACTACCTGTAATTCTGTGGTTGAGGTAATTAATATGATAGATATATAGATTTTGTGGAGTGTTAAAGTGTTAAATCGCTTAATTCATTTTAATCTATTTCTTTAGCGCAGAAGAGAAATAAAGTGGTAGGCTATTATATTTTCTAGGGAAGCATTCAGTGGAAAGCAGAATAAAATTAAAATTTCTAGCTTATAACGGCAATTGTAGCTATTTATGAATTTAATTTAACCGCTAATACTCAGTCGAGTGTATTTTTCTAAACTAACGTATAAACTCTAGAATCGAGCCTCATGAATGGTGACGGAATACGCACGTGTTCCTAATTCATGAGGATTGCTGATTTTTAAATATAACTTACGTCACGGGAAGTTTAAATGATAAGCAAAGCTCTCTGCTTGCAAGTTTAAATGTAAGTTATAACCAGTACAGATTCTGTTTATTATATTATATGTGTTATTTTTCCTCCACACAGTGAAAGTTTTGGGGTGACCCTAACTTTACCAGCACCTAGTAGTAGTTTCCATACTTGTGAAGAAATAGACAGTCCTTATTTTGAACCACGTGGGTTTCTTAAGTACCACTGGTCTAACAGTGCATATGCAACCCGAGTTAGCCAGAAATACTATATCCCAATAACGGGTTTTCAAAGACTGTAATGATAAATACTGAACCTTGGAGCCAGATCTTAATTTCTTCTAGAAAAAAAAAACTCTACGTAATCTTTCTGCCTGGTGGCGCGAAATACTTCTAGTATTAACTAACATTTCCCGACTATATATATATATATTTTTTTGTGGACAAATCTGTGGTGTGACTAAAGTGAATCCTATACTGAGGGAAGGCACCGACCTGACATTCATCATTTCTAGAAACCTACGCTATTGACACTGTGCTCTGCTAACTCCCGCGCCTGGAATAATTTTAGGTGACTTAATCAGACATTTGAACAAATTTGCACACCCAAGTAGTCGTTCCCGGAGACTCCAAGTTAAATACGTCTTTTGGAACTGGGGACTTCTTGGCAGAAGACTGCATTTTTTTGAGTCTGTGTGAAGATCTAAAATCAGTGTGTTCCAAGAGGCAGCGAGCCAAGTCGTGAGTACATGTATGAGAGGCCATGGCGGAATGAATGAGTGTACACTGGTTTGAGTGATATTTTCACTATTATATCTTTGACACCCTGTTGCTGTCCTAATTTTTTTTTTTCAAATCTGCATAATTTGTTGCTAAGGCTAGAGTTCTTGTGTTTTTGTCTTAGGTTAAATCAGATTTTTTTTTTTTTTTCAAACTCTGTGCATATAATTACGAGATAAAACAACGAAAACTCTTAGAATCAAACCCTATGTATCTGTGACTCTGGCGCCATCATCTGTTCTCTTAACGGGGCTGGGCTAAACCTAGAGTTAACACTATAAGGGGGCTATCATCCTTGCAACATTTCCTTGAATTTTTATGACTATGTGTATATGTATTCTCCTTGATGTACTTTCTTTGATGTTGTGAGCCGATTTTTTCCTGATATTAAAATCGCTCTTGAACTTAATAATAGTGTTTGGTCAGCTCGTTCTAGATAATATATATATATCATTGTTATAGTTTTCCCACGTCTGTGTGTTTACCTGTCGTCACGTGTATGTGCGTGCCTGTGAGTGATAGAAATATACGTAATATGTATATTGGTGTAGTCTGTCTGACGCTGTAACAACTGTTGTAGAAGATAGGTGAGAGAGAGAAGAATTCTTTTCGCTTTCAGAGACAGCCACTATATCAAAATCTATCATCTCACGTGTGTGGAAATTCTATTACCTTTCACTAACTCTCACTGAGTCTATCACCTATTCAAACCTATTCAGAAGGGACCAAACCTAGTCTTAATTCTCCTATCGAAAATCTACGACAAATGGGTTCTCGTCCGTAGGATTTTTGAACTTAGAAGAGGAAGACGAGTACGAAAAATGGTGTCTCGTCTACGGTAATTGAACCCAAAATCCTAAGCAACGAGCTACGACAAATCTGGTCTCGTGTAACTGGATTTTGAACTTAAGATTTTTATTCTGAAATAGAGTAAGAGTGTGATGTCTTGTGAGTTGTTATATCTTTAAATAATTTATCCCCTAGACTAACGATCTGTTTACGAGCGTGCTGACCACACTAACTGATAGTTTTTTTTCCACAGCATTTAGAAATAATATACATTTCAGTTACAGGTTGATTGTCGGAATACATGGTAATTAATGTTGATTGTAATACTAAACGCTGGTAAAGTTTTGTGAGTGTATAACATTCACAAGGGTTCTGAAGCAGGAAGGTGTTTGAACTAAAGTTAAGGAGTGCGTTTCGGACTATCCGTCCAGATTAATTGCCTCCCTCACCCTAACTGTCTTCAGGGGTGAACTTGATAGTGGATTAAAAATTAAGGGGATTTTTTTTTTTTCTCCGAAATTTTTGCAATAATTATTTTGCTTTTCCACTGTAGCAACCTATTTTTCAGAAGTAATCTTAACTACCATTTAGTTGGCGTAGTCGTGTTTTGCATTTAGTGCTTTATTGCCGATAATAGCAGCGATAGTTAGATTTTACTTTGGAGGAGGTATCCCAGGGTTAAGGATATCATCTTTTGTATTTTTGGAAATTTTTTTCTCGTAAGTGTTAGGAACCAGGTTATTCTTTTTCCTATTTTCTATCTCCACGTGTCTCAGTCACTGACATAATATGGCCGAGAGGGCAAAGCTTAGACAACTCCTCAGGGACGAAGCGAGAGAGGAGGGACTGGAAGGAGAGGAAGCGAAAGCTTTTGTCAGGGACGAACTTGAGAGATATGACGCGGAGAGAAAAGCAGCTGAAGCTAAAGAGGAAAAAGAAGAACTAAGGAGGAAAGAAGAAGCAGCCGAAGCTTTGCAGCAGAAGAAAATGGACGAGGAAATGGAAATTCGCAGGATGCAGCATGAGGAAAAAGAGAAGGAGAGACAGCATGAGAAGGAGAGGGAGGAGAGACAGCATGAGGAAAGAGAAAATGAGCAACGACGACAGCATGAGTTGGCTCTTAAAACTCTAGAATTCCAAAGTCGTGGTGCTGCCTCTACCTCCAGCAATGGAGAATCTTCTCCTCATTCCTCCCTAACTGATCCTTCTAACACTCAATCTCTTCAACTCAACGCTATGTCTTTCACTCTTGAGTCTTTCCCTTGTCCAAATGAGAAGATTGACACTTGGCTAGAAAAATTTGAGAAAATTGCAACTCTGTACGGTTTAGAGAGGTCGCGTTGGAACATGAAGCTTTCCCAGGCTTTGAAAAGTTCTGCGTATGATGTTTACGCTAAGCTGGAAAGTAGCCAACAAGACAACTATGACTTGTTGAAGAAAGCGTTACTGGAGCGCTTTGAAATGAACGCTCGCAAGTTTTTGCAACTGTTTCGCAACAGCCGGAAAGAGAATTCTGAAACTTTTCAGCACTTCTCGTCTCGTTTGAAGGGATATCTGACAAAGTGCTTAGAGCTCTCGCAGCTCCCCTCTACCTATGAAGGTCTTGAGGAATTTGTTTTAACAGAACAAATAAAGAACACTTTGTCTGCTGATACCCGGAGATTTCTCGCTGAGCAGGGGGCAGAAAAACTTGAAGACATTTTGGAAAAGTCTGAGCGTTATCACAATGCGCTGGCTGAACTACCGGCCACAAAGCGGAAACCGACAGAGGAGCATTTTCGAAAACATAACCTAGAGCAATCTTCTCAGGCTTCTAACCAAAATAACCACAGAGAAACTGGACCTCAAAACCCCCCTCCTGAGAAATCCAAGTTCTACAAGAACAAGTACCCCAACCACCCCAAACAGTCTGATCAACCCGACCGCCCTACATGGCAGCGTAGCCAGAAAGGACAAGGTGGCAAAGGGAGAACCCCGGAGCACGGGACATATGATCAGACCGAGCACACCGAGCCGAAACGCATCGGATGCTTATTGACAGTCTCGCAAGGTGGAATTATTGACAGTGATTCCCAACCTGTTGGGGATGGACCCTCAACGCGAGGTACTGTTACTTTGAACGGTTCTCAAACTTCTTGCTTATTTGACACGGGGCTTTCTTATGATTGCATTGTTGACAGAAAGCTGGTTAAACCCGGTCAAGAGACAGGAGAGACCGTCAAACTTTGTGGAGTTCGTAAGAGTGATGCACCTACAGCGCTTCCCATCGCATTGGTGGAGATACACTCTGACTTTGTCAGAGGTGTGATCAAAGCAGCTGTTATGGATGATCCCATCTACCCAGTCATACTTGGCGGGAGATACGTGTGTATTGGGAAACCGGAAGAGCCGATTGTGGCAGCAGTAACTACAAGAGGGCAAACCAAGAAGGAACGGGAGCCTGCGCCTAATTTGTTACCTATGGAACTTAAAGAAGCGCAACAAAAGGATCCTACTTTGGCACCCTGCTTTAGGAAACTGCCCATGGCGAAGGAACCCAAACAGCACGGGGACATTTTTTCTGAGGATGGCGTACTTTATCGGAGAACGGGCAAGCCTGACCAAGGTTACAACCAGCTCCTAGTACCGAAACAGTACAGAAGCCAAATCCTAGAAATGGGGCACTCTCTTCCCTTTAGCGGACATATGGGACAGAACGCCACAAACCAACGTATAACCACTCATTATTGGTGGCCAGGAGTGAATACTGATATTATCAGGTACGTCAAATCCTGTGCCCAGTGCCAACGTGTACCACCCAAGCAACGGACACCCCCAGTCCACATGGGTGAAATGCCAATAATGGGAACACCATTCGAACGGGTTGTGATCGACATTTTAGGGCCTTTCGAAAGGACTAAAAGAAGGAACAGGTTCATCCTGACCTTAGTCGATACATGCACTTTATGGGCAGAAGCTATCCCGCTAACATGCGCAGATGCCAAGCATGTCGCAGAAGCCCTCGTGCAGATTTTCACTCGGTTGGGATTCCCTCAGCAAGTGTTGACGGATAATGGATCTCCATACCGAAACCTGTTGATGGATGAGATCGTTAAGATCTTGAGGACCCAGCACATCCACACTAAGCCATATACTCCGGCCGGAAATGGGCTCGTGGAACGTGCTAATGGAAACCTCACCATGATGCTAAGTAAGCTGGCACAAGTGAAACCTGAAGATTGGGATCTCTGTATTCCTGCAGCATTATTTGGCTACAGAGAATCTCCTCATACTTCCACAGGATTTCCGCCAGCTACACTCTTATTCGGCAGACCCATTAAGGGCCCGCTTGAAGCCTTACTTCAGTCTCTGACAGACGAGAAGGCTGATGAGACAGTTGTCTCAGCCAGTAAATATGTGTCGGTTTTAAAGGAACGGTTGAAACTAGGGTGGGACCTAGCAACGACTAACTTTAAGCGAGCACGCACCAAGCACGCTAACCGATACAGGAAAGTCGCGGAAGAGAGAGAACTGGAAGCAGGAGAGAAAGTTTTGGTGTTGCTCCCTACCGAGAACAACCAACTGAAGATCGGATGGCAAGGGCCGTTTACCGTCCTGAAAAAGATTTCTAAGGCTAACTACAGATCTCTATTGAAGGAAAGGAGAAGGTTTTCCATTTAAATCTCTTAAAGAGATACTTGGAAAAACCAGTGCCAACCTCCGACCATCTCCTGACGATCGCCAAAACTGACGAAGATGACGATAGTGGCAGGGATATTCCACCGCTATCACAGGAAATCTTTCAAAAATGTCAGAAGCGGCGACGCTCTTTCAAGCGCGCATATGAGACATTCCAGGGGAAGGAAACTTTGAGGAGTGGACTTGAGTAGGAATTGGACAGAGATGGAGGGGGAAGAGGAGAGGGAAGAAGACAGACACCCCGAAGCTACGGTTATAGGAAATTAAACTCCATAACGTAGACATGGAGTGCTTCCATATCTTAAAGGGGGGAGGCTCTGTCACGTAGGGTTTATATTCATTTAATTTCCTACATCTTCTTCCTATTCTTTCACCCGAATTCTCTCTTTTATTATCTCTGTATTTCCTTTTTCCTGTATATTTTTCATTCATTCGTTTTTGCGAATATTATTTTCATATAATTCGCAAACTTTACCTGTTTTCCTTTCTCTAAAACTGAGAATCGCACCTGGGTGGTATTGCGTACATGTCAGTCGCGCTGGTCGGACGATAGGCGTGAATTTACAGCATTCGCTAGACATTCGTCTGAGGGTCTCTGGCCTGGGGCGTGAAAATTCACCCGAGGGACATGGAAAGTAGACAGAGAGTCTGCATTTCAGTAAACGCATGAGGTTTTTCGTCAGAAAAAAAACCCGGCTTAGCGTGAAAATCCACTCCGCACTGCAGACGGTGGTCTGAGATTTGCAACTCATGCAAGCCCTCGACCACTGATGGCTGTTACGTCACGCGATAAGCGGACGAAGGTGTTATACGGACAGGGGAGACTATTTCGCTTGGCGAAATAAGATTAGGATCCTGTGTCCGATTTTAAAGATATTGGCCAAGTTTGAAACTTTAATTTCATTCTCGCTCATAGACTCACAGTAGATAGGTTGCTCGTAAACAGAATAGCTGTTAGCGAAGTATCTCAGTTTGTTTCGGCAATTTGTCGAACTTCTAGACTTCCAGAAATACTTTCAGCATTTTATTCTTAAGTTGTGCGACTACCTGTAATTCTGTGGTTGAGGTAATTAATATGATAGATATATAGATTTTGTGAGTGTTAAAGTGTTAAATCGCTTAATTCATTTTAATCTATTTCTTTAGCGCAGAAGAGAAATAAAGTGGTAGGCTATTATATTTTCTAGGGAAGCATTCAGTGGAAAGCAGAATAAAAATTAAAATTTCTAGCTTATAACGGCAATTGTAGCTATTTATGAATTTAATTTAACCGCTAATACTCAGTCGAGTGTATTTTTCTAAACTAACGTATAAACTCTAGAATCGAGCCTCATGAATGGTGACGGAATACGCACGTGTTCCTAATTCATGAGGATTGCTGATTTTTAAATATAACTTACGTCACGGGAAGTTTAAATGATAAGCAAAGCTCTCTGCTTGCAAGTTTAAATGTAAGTTATAACCAGTACATATTCTGTTTATTATATTATATGTGTTATTTTTCCTCCACACAGTGAAAGTTTTGGGGTGACCCTAACTTTACCAGCACCTAGTAGTAGTTTCCATACTTGTGAAGAAATAGACAGTCCTTATTTTGAACCACGTGGGTTTCTTAAGTACCACTGGTCTAACAGTGCATATGCAACCCGAGTTAGCCAGAAATACTATATCCCAATAACGGGTTTTCAAAGACTGTAATGATAAATACTGAACCTTGGAGCCAGATCTTAATTTCTTCTAGAAAAACTCTACGTAATCTTTCTGCCTGGTGGCGCGAAATACTTCTAGTATTAACTAACATTTCCCGACTATATATATATATATTTTTTGTGGACAAATCTGTGGTGTGACTAAAGTGAATCCTATACTGAGGGAAGGCACCGACCTGACATTCATCATTTCTAGAAACCTACGCTATTGACACTGTGCTCTGCTAACTTTTAAAATCGCTCTTGAACTTAATAATAGTGTTTGGTCAGCTCGTTCTAGATAATATATATATCATTGTTATAGTTTTCCCACGTCTGTGTGTTTACCTGTCGTCACGTGTATGTGCGTGCCTGTGAGTGATAGAAATATACGTAATATGTATATTGGTGTAGTCTGTCTGACGCTGTAACAACTGTTGTAGAAGATAGGTGAGAGAGAGAAGAATTCTTTTCGCTTTCAGAGACAGCCACTATATCAAAATCTATCATCTCGCGTGTGTGGAAATTCTATTACCTTTCACTAACTCTCACTGAGTCTATCACCTATTCAAACCTATTCAGAAGGGACCAAACCTAGTCTTAATTCTCCTATCGAAAATCTACGACACAGACAGACATATGGATGGACGGACACATGGACAGACGGACGGACGGGCGGACGGACAGACAGACAGACAGACAGACAGACAGACAGACAGACAGACAGACAGACAGACAGACAGACAGATAAATAGATATATAGATTTTTAAAAAAATAATATTTTGCCTCATTTTGGCGAGGCGCGTCCCGTTCAACCCAGTCGGTTATATTAGGGCGCATGTCCAAATATTAAAAAAACGGTTAGGGTTTATTGTAACGTTAGACTATTAAGATAGATAGATAAGGAGAAAGAGAATCAGTGTGTTTTAATGAGACAACGCGAGTCTGAGGGAGAGGAATAGAAAAATAGTAAAGTAGAAAAAAATCTATTTGTGAGTGAGTGAGCAAGTGAACGGACGAGAGAGCGAGTGAGCGTGTGAGTGGGTGAATGAGTGAGTGAGTTGTGAATAAAGACCTTTCTGATACAATAATTTTGCAAAAGAGAACTGTTTCATACAAAACTGTAGTACTGGCATTACGTATCGATGGTGAGAAACATTTGTAGCTCTGTAAATCTATAGCCAGAAACAGCTGTAACCGTATATACTAGTAGCGATAAAGCGCTGTAGCCATCTGTACGGACAGTGATAAACATTTGTAGCCCTATGTATCGTCATTGACAAACAGTTGTAGCTCTAGGTATCGGCAGAGACAAACAGTTGTAGCTCTAGGTATCGGCAGTGACAAACAGTTGTAGCTCTAGGTATCGGCAGTGACAAACAGTTGTAGCTCTAGGTATCGGCAGTGACAAACAGTTGTAGATCTAGGTATCGGCAGTGACAAACAGTTGTAGTTCTAGGTATCGGCAGTGACAAACAGTTGTAGCCCTAGGTTTCGGCAGCGAGAAACAATTTTAGCCCTTTGTATAGATTGAGATCAACATGGCCGCACAAAGTTACACATGAAAGGGGACAATTTATGATGATGTAACATCGTGTATAGAAATTCTACTGTCCATATTTAAGAAAACTGTTAACGAGCCAATTTTTGCCGATTTCACTGAAAGCCAAGTGACGAAACTGTATACCTTATAGATCAAGAACTATTTTAAAAAACAAAGAAAGGAACAAGTAAACACATGGAAAACAAAGAACAACAACCAAACAAACAAACAGTGGCATACTAAGGGGTGAGAGAGGTCGGTCAGCCTGGCGACAGCCAGGAAGGGGATGTGAGCTGGCACTATTATGATAGTACTTACGGTTAAAAAAAATATATATTTGCAAGTGTGTTTCTTTATAACCCGGACAAAAAAGGTGGTTGCCAAATATTTTAGGGACGCCTCTGCAAACAAACAAACAAACAAAAACAAACATACGCACACATAAAGTAAGCACAAAATTGTCTGCAGAGAAGGGCGTTCGGAGATAAGAAAGTTGATGAAGAAGAGCAGGCCCGGCTCTTTGGCGATGCAGCCGCAAGGGCGCAGTCTGGGGGTGGGGCGCTGAAATGTATTAAAAATATTTTTTAAAAATCAAAGCATCAAACGAACAACTGAAACTGGATTACTTCGGAGTTTACAGTAGGAACTAATTTTATGATTACATTAATTTCATTTCTTAAATAAATGTGTTTCTATTACTCTCTGCCTATTTTACAAGTGTATTATGTTATTGTAATAAGCTACAATGAACATCATTTGCGGAAATTACATTGTGCTCCAACGCAATAGCCTGAAAATGAGTTTCGTAGGAAAACAATACAGTATGGCACAACGCAAAACGGGGGTGCGAGCGTCATCACGAGACCTGGAATCTTACTTACTTAGTCGTTCCCCTTCTACCGTGAGGTGTAGAGGTTTGGAAGAGAGAGCGCCAGACCATTCTATCAGCTGTCTTCTTCCTGGCCTGGTTCCATTCTAGTCCTCGGTCCTTCAAAGATTGAGACCTGGAATCACCTTGAAAAATTCCTAGAGCCGCCTCTGTTGAAGAGGCTCGAAGATAAGATTGTTGGTTAAGAAGTAGGTCTATGTCTTATCTTTAGGTCATGCTTTCCCATTGTCTGCCACATGCAAAAGAATGATAGGGAGATAACAATGAAGGGGCGGTAAACGCTGGAGAATATTAGGTTGCGTGTCAAAAGTCCCAAGTGATTCACGCACTGGGAGTTAGTGTGACACAAGATGTAATTGCCTATTACTCACCGATTCTGTGCGTGTGAACAGGTTCATTAAGGTCAGATACTCAAATATACTTGCTAAAATGAAATGTTTGAACAAATCCACTGTGGTCAAGGTACCAGTTTAGTCATAACTGACAGTAGGAATGATGCGCCCTCAACTGATCTTTTCCTGGTGCTTCTTTCCGCGTGTTCTTTTCTCTTCTGCTTGTTGTCAGAGCTTCTTTTCGCCCAATCTAATTGGACGCCGTTATGAGCATCGCCACTTGGTGCTATCGGCAGCTTCATCCTCCCAGGTAGCAAGATGTATGTCCAGTGCTTTTATATCTCTCTTGCACACATATTTGAACTTTAGCTGCTGTCGCCCGTCTGTGCTTGTGTTATATGCCAGTTGCCCGTAAAAATATCTTTGGGGACGCGACTATCTTCCATGTAGCCGACATAGCCAAACCAGCCCAGTACGCGCTTTCTATGCAGTGTATACGTGCTCTGAAGGCTAGCACGTGACAGTACCTCAACATTTGTTTCTTTGTACTTCCACGAAATACCACGGATGTGGCGCAGACACTGTAGATCAGTGGTGGCCAAGTTAAGGTTGGCCGAGGGCCAGATTATGGTAAAGGGTAACACCAGAGGGCCAGACCTATAAAATCCTTAAAAAAATAACGTTCTGAGATTTAGTTTTACATATATAATGAACCACGTACCGAAAGCAACGGCAAACTACTGTACTATACTGCACATCTGCCAAGACATGTATACCAGTCTTCGGACTGAAATTACTGTAAAAAAAAATATAATGAATCTGTTGTTTTAATTTGTTTTGTAATTTGTAATATGACATGTAATTATTTATTTCAAACATACATTTGTGTTATTTTATTGTGAAGAGTGTGGCTTATCAAAACTTTTCACCACTGATTTGAAGTCTACTTCCATTTGTGACGTAGCAATTCAGAGAACATGGGATAATACAGAGTCAGTTACTCTGTTTCTGGTCTTGGATTTGATAAGCTTCATGGCAGAAAATGTTGTCTCACAAAGATATGTGCTACCAAATATAGAGCACACTTTTAGGGCCCATTTTCTCAGAAGTGGGTAACGTTCCTTTGGTAGTAATTTCCACAAATCAGCTCCAGTTGCTTCTGTTGTGTTGATGAATGGGTCACATTGGAGTTCACATAACTGTAATTGTAGTTCTGCTGGCTGAGACTCCACTGTGCGCTTGAATGGGTTGTTAAAAAGTTCCATTTGTGGACGAAACATCTCAAAATCTTGAAATCGACGATCAAACTCAGAAATCAGCTGTTCAATGTCATCTGTGTACCTCCTGAAGTTAACACTCTCTTTCTCAGATAGCTGTTTACAACAAGGAAAATGAAACAAGTCATTCTTTAGCAAAGACAGACTAAATATTTCAGTTTCTTTTTGAAGCCATCAACATAGCCCATCATTTGAAAAATTGTTTGCCTTTTTCCTTGTAACTGCAAATTCAGTACATTCAAATGTGTTATATCTGTGAGAAATGCCAAGCGCTGAATGAAATGAATATCTTTGAGTTTATTTTGAAGATCAATTGAACATGGTAAGTTGTCTCACAGGAAGTCAAATATTTCATCCTTCAGTACACAAAATCTTATTAAACATTTCCCTCGACTAAGCCATCTCACCTCAGCATGAAGCAGGAGATCACCGTAAACAGAATCCACTTCTAAAAATGCAAGGAACTTCCTGTGAGTTAGAGAGCTGTGTCCTCCTCTGATCAAATTCGTAGTCCAGTAGCCATAGTGTCATTTAGGTTTATGGATTTTGCACAAAGGGCCTCTTGGTGAACTATGCAATGTAATGTAGGCACGTCAATTTTATTTTGCTTCAAAAGTCCAACAAAACCAGTATTTGTCCCCAACCATAGCCTTGCAACCATCGGTACACACAGCAGACAATATTTCAAACTCACCATATTCTTCCATGGCATTTTGAACTGCAGAAAATATGTCATCCCCTTTACTTGTACCATGCAAAGAGCAAACTTTCAGTAATTCGTCAGAAACAGTAAAGTCTTCCTGGATCACTTTAACAAAAATAAGAAGCTGGCTGGTCTGTGATGTCTGTACTTTCATCAATCGCCAGTGAAAAGTATGGACAATTTTCAATTAAAGATTTCAAGTTCTGGGACAAATGCAAACTAATATCTTCTGTTCTCCTAGCTACGGTTTGTTTTGAAAGAGGTACATTTTGAAATTATTTTACTACTTTTTCTACATCGAACGCTTCTGCCATTTGAACTGCACACTTTTTCACAAACTCTTTTTTTGCTTTTGCAAGCTCATAACTAGTCACATAGGACGCCATGAGCGATGATTCCTGAATCTTATTTACATGACTAAATATATTCTTTTGCTGATTCAGTTTTTTCTTGAGTTGTTCAATCTCAAGCTTTATCGACTCGCTACTATGCTCGTCGTTTTTCTAATGATTTGTGATGTAGTGACGTTTCAAGTTATATTCCTTCACTACGGCTAACACTTGGGCGCAAACTAAGCACTGAGGTTTATTATCCTTATTGAGAATAAACAAATAATCGAACTCCCATTCTGGTTTAAATGCGCGATTTTCACTGTCCACTTTTCTATACCTAGAAAACATGTTTACAAATGCAAACTCTTATACATGAAAACGTGCACAACAGCTACAAGCCCAGAAGTGTCACTGGCTGATTTATACTTAACACACTTCACAAGACCAACTGTGCACCTCCACTCCTTCCTATAGAAATATACCTACCATCCACCCCCACTCCTACGATCACTTTCCCATACCGATGCTAAAGACAAAGCAACATCATTGGATCTCAGAGACTTCCGACCGCAGAAAAGATCTGTCACTGCTTTCAGTTTCTCATTATCAAAGTAGGTACCGACACTGTCTTTGACGTTATCATTTCCGTTTTGTCGGCAATATCTAGTAGAGCTCAATTGATATGAGAGTGAGAGAGAGAGAGAGAGAGAGAGAGAGAGAGAGAGAGAGAGAGAGAAAGAGAGAGAGAGAGAGAGTTGGTGGTGTTGTGGGAGGTGGGGAGATGTTAATCGTACATTTTGGCTCTTTTTGGTTTTGTTTCTGGTGCCTGTGCGTGCTATTTTGTAATATTTTTTTTAGCACAGTGGTCGGAGCATACAGTAATTTTCAATCAACAATAAGAGGCCGGCCAAAACAGGTTGGCGGGCCGGTCAAAACAGGTTGGTGGGCCGGATCTGGCCCGCGGGCCGTAGTTTGGCCACCTCTGCTGTAGATGGAAGGTTTTGAGCCTCTTTTCTTGTTCAGCATAACTTCTCTATGTTTCGCTGCCAAATAGAAGCGTGATTGTGACGCAAGCAATACACAGCACAGCTTTGGCCTTCATTGGTAATTTGGAGTTTACAGATACGCGTTGTCAGGGGCAAAGACGGTTGCAGATTTGTAAATGCGGCTGTCACTTTCTGTGTCATTGATGGTTAATACAAATGTTGTATTTGAAGCCCATTGAGATAATGTGAATCAAAAAACAATCCACTGAGGTAAGGTATGTGAACAAATCCACTAAGGAAAAGTATTTGAACAAATCCACTGAGGTAAAGTATTTGAACAAATTCACTGAGGTAAAGTATTTGAACAAATTCACTGAGGTAAAGTATTTGAACAAATCCACGGAGGTAAAGTATTTGAACAAATCCACTGAGGTAAAGTATTTGAACAAATCCTCTGAGGTAAAGTATTTGAACAAATCCACTGAGGTAAAGTATTTAAACAAATTCACTGAGGTAAAGTATTTGAATAAATCCAGTCAGGTGAAATGCTTGAACAAAACCACAGGTGAGGTATTTTAACATAATAACTGATAACGGTATCTGAATGTATTAACCCAGATTATATATATTTTTTTAAATTACTGAGGTCAAGTATTGGACTAAATCGGCTGAGGTCGGGTATGTGAATAAATCCCACTGTGGTCAGGTGTTTGAAAATTCATTGAGGTGAATCCCATTCAAGCCTGGTGCCAGATATTTTAATAAATCCCACTGAGGCCTGGTATTTGAAAATACGATATATATATATATATATATATATATATATATATATATATATATATATATATATATATATATATATATATATATATATATATATATATATATATATATATATATATATATATATATATATATATATAATTATGGCACTATTACATTAACAAGACAGGTATTACATTAGTTATGGCAGGAATTACATTAATTATGGCAGGTATAACTGTCGTGCTTAGATAGGTTTTAAAGTTATGTATGGTCCAGCCTGAGTATAGGAGATGGCAATAGAACGTGAGAAGTAAAGGTGTACGAAATAGATTTTTCACGAGTGAATAGTTAAGGAGAAGATCTGTCTCTGGACTGAGTAGTTTCTCTAGTCCAGCCTATCTATACGACTATAATTTTAGTATAAGACAATCTTGCACCCCCTTATATTGAGAAATATAAGTTACCTAAACACTCACACACACACACACACACACACACACACACACACACACACACACACACACAGCTATGTGACAACAAGACACACAAACGTGAAAACTATGGTTAAATGGGTATGGGTCTGACCAACACACACAAAGTTAGTTCTTTTGTTGTTTATTATCACTAAACTTTACAACATCGAATATCTAAAGGAGAAAGATCAAATACATCAGAATTAAATGCATAGAGAAATAAAAGAATACCTATGCCATCCCCTCATTGAGAAGAAAAGAACCCCACAAGTTAATAACCCCAAAGGTTAAAGGTTAGCACTAGGTTACAGTATAGAAGGTAAAGAGAGAACACAGTTTCCACTAAACGTTATCCAATGAAATTAAACAATAGTCAAACAGAGTGCATGTGATACAATGGTTCCTGTACTAAAGAACATATTTCACTCTCTCTCTCTCTGTCATACGTGGCCACACAATCTCGCTTCTTACCCTATGCTTGGTGAAACAATCCGTTGGACGTAAAAAAATCCGTGCATATGTGTATAAGGTCCAGAGTATTTATTGTCCGAATTGGGCCCCAGTCCCTCTTTTCAATAATTAAATTTTATAAGGGGAACGCCTAATTTGGTGGTTGGTTTTCTGGATACACAATGTCACTTTGAATAGTTAATGCCGAGACTCTCTGAGGTCTGGTGTTCACCGTAAACAGTAGGAAAACCTCTGATTGCTAACAAACTGTTAATTATTGTTACTTGATGATGATGGTAAATCCTATGGGCTGGCTCTGGTGAGTGCCGATTCTGAAATAGCGTAACTCTTCTGGATAAAAATCCACTTGGATACGACTATCAGAAGTTCGGGAGAACTGTTATTGGTATTACTCCACAATGGGCTGATAACATTTGAATAGATATTTTCTGGTGATTATAGTCCAGTTACTTTACACTTTAAAATGTCAGTTAGTCTCTGTGGCCCGTCCTGTTCACAACTGAACTGGGAGACGAGTAAGCCAAAAGAAGACTACTTTAATCCGATCATTAAATGGAGAAAAGGCCAACATAGACCACAATGGACCAAAATATAGGCCACAATAAACCACATAAAAAAACCGCTGGTCGCCGTTTGATCAGGTCATGCCTAAGGATAGAACATTATGAAAAATAAGGCTACTAATATATAATTACACACACACACACACACACATATATATTTATATATATATATATATATATATATATATATATATATATATATATATATATATATATATATATATATATATATATATACGGAAGGGGACGAAATGATCTCTCATCCTCTCCGTCAAACCTGATTAAAATTAAAAAGGCACGTTGTGTCTAGCCTAGCTTATCGCGCGTCGCTTAGCGGGTGCAAGTTTGGTTGAGGCATGCAGCCTTTTCCCCCTCTTGCTCTGGTCAACGATCAGCGCATAATGTCAATTATGATTTAATTTTTCCCTACGCGCACTCTACAAATATCGCCTGTCATTAATAACTATTAGATTGTCGGCGTCTGTTTGTTTAGTCGCATGATAGTCAAACACAGTCACTTACTAAATTACACACAATGAAATAAAAGTGAATTCTACTCCGTCAATTATCAGTCGCTCCTAGTGTATTAATTAGTCAACTAAACCGCCTCTTTCTGTGTGATAGTGGGTGATAAAATTAACATTACAACTGAAACCTCTGGAATAAAAATAGCTACGCGTTATTTAATTTGCTAGTTTTAACGCTAGAAAGTCACCGTGAATTATAGTGGTAAACTTAACACATTAAATCTCTTAAGAACAAATTTATATTACCAGAAATCCAGAAAGAAAACACCACGAACTATTAACACATCTATTCCCAATGGTTCTAGATAACGTGTTTAGACTCTCCGAAAAAAATCTGAGCGACAACTGATAGTTGATTTGGGAAAGACGCAGTTTATATACGATCATGTTATTATGATCTCTAGAAGATGTGAATTTTCACACTCTGTTTTCCTAGCAGAGAAATCTGAAACTATGTTTCCCAGATAAATAGTTAACGGTCGCTTCTGTCGGCCGTTGCTAAACGACAACAGAGGTTTAACCCGTGTAGCGGGCTTTCGTCCGAGATTTTCCCTGTTTCTGGAGATCAAAGCGTTTATCTCCCCCTGAATGTACGAACATCACAGGATTAGCTCCCCTTATAGAGAATCTTCAAAGGCCGTTATACTTCCACGTGTTTTCCACGTGCGATCTGCTCGTTATAGTAATATTGACAGATCAGCTCGCGTGAGAAACTTGCGTAAACGAACGTGGTTCGCCCCCTGCTATGAATGACAGGTTGCGAAATTGGTAAACAAGCTCGTTTGTTATGGTCAAGTAAAAAGAGGCGTGGATTAAAAGGTGAGTCAGACAGGCAGAGAAATGCGTGACTTAGTTAGCGAATCTTAAAACTACGCCGAGGTCACGAAAGGCTGTAGGGTACAGGAAGCTATATTTCTATTATACGTCACAATAACATTAATTATGACGGGTATTACATTAATTATGGCAGGTATTACATTAATTATGGCATTTATTACATTAATTATGGCAGGTATTACATTAATTATTGCAGGAATTACATCAATTATAGCAGGTATTACATTAATCATGGCAGATGTTACATTAATTATGGCAGGTGTTACATTAATTATGGCAGGCGTTACATTAATTACGGTATGCACTGCATTAACTGTGACAGTTATTACACTAATTTTGACAGGCATTACATTATTTACGTCAGGTATCACACGAATTATGGTAGGTATTACATTAATTATGGCAGGTATTACATTAATTATGGTAGGTATTACATTTATTATGGTAGGTATCACATGAATCATGGCAGGTATTACTTTTATTATCATCATCACTTTCGTGTGTTTTGTCTCTCTGTGGAATATGGAGATATCACTGCAGCTGAACCCATAACGTGACGCCTGCAAGAAAGCATTGATGTGTTCTCCTTCATGTGCTCTTGCCGCGTTGTTTCTGTCGCAACCGTTCTTACTTGTTGAGATTGCTAGCCCCTTACGCAACCTCACATTAGTCCCCCTCTTACGACATGCCACAGATAGCGTAGTCCTATCTCTGACCGTTATTTTTATTTTTGTTGGTATTATTGTGAAGCAAATTTCCCCATTCGTTCAAGTTAAATTATTAACATTTAAAATACCGTTGGTTGAATCACTTGTTCTGAAAAATCCGGGTATGACTTGGCAACGAATAATGTTATCATGTTTACGTATATTAAATCTTGGCAAGATCTGTCGCAATTCGTGTTTACTATTAACCTGTCTCTATAGAAAATTAAGAAATTTAGCGCGGTTGTGAATTTTGTTTGTTTGTTATGACCAGAGGAAATGACGGACCTTTCCTCTCCTCTCCTCTCTTTTCCTTTCTCTTCAAACTTTTTCAGTGTTGTCTTAGTCTGTTTCTCCTATACTCTCGTTTCTCTCGCTGCTCAATATGTTCATATGAGATCCGTTTGGCGCATTAAATTAGAAACGCTGTGGATAACATTACAAGGCAGTCCTTGTTCTGGAATGCACATGGTAAGATAATGTAAAGGGTCACAGAAAAACACACGGAACACAGAACTGGAGGCAGATGTAAAAGGAATAAGGAAGTCATGGAAAGATCTTGAACTCATAGCACGCGATAAGAGGACTTGGCGCGAGTTTGCTGAAGGCCTATGCTCCTTGGGTAGCTGAAGTGCAAACACGATGATGATGATGTTGATGATGATGATGGAGATGATGATGATAATGATGATGGTGGTGGTGGTGCTGATGGTTCACTGACACTTTTTAACTCATATCTTCTATTATCATTCCTTACATTTGCAGGCACATATTTTCTACCACCATTTGTTAGAATTTCAAGTGATTCAAATTTTTTCTTCAGCTTTTATCACCAATCCCAGAAGGCAATATCAGGCAGTATCTGTACACTCCTAATCAGATTTTTTTTAAAATTTATTTGTTTACCTACAACATCTTTTAGCGAAATGATAAGGAAAATGGTGGCGAAATATCAGCGTGCTTTCAAAGCTTATTGCCACCCACACTCGTGAACTGAGAACAACGTAAACGAAAATAAGAACGTTCTATGGTCTGGATGCTACTGTCAGGTGTCACAAATTCTCATCACGCGTTTGTTTTACGAGCCCTATCGTCACCTAAATACTGCTTTATTACATCTTCACTTCAGTCTGGTTTGAGAAAAACACTTTCAAAGTTTTTGGGTTACTAGTTGAAAAGAGGGATATATCACATTAACATTAAATTTAGCATGATGATTGTTACGTGCAGTCTTTGATATCTTACAATATAATACATTTGTATGCTTGTTATGTTCGCAAATATTTTGTAAACAAAATAGATACTTTTTAGTGCTTAAGGAAAAGTCATTATTGAGTTACTTCCCTTGAAAGGAGTTTCGATCGAACTCCGCGGATGAATCCAGTTTTACTGCGATTTATTCTTTGTTTGGGTAGAAATAGGTTGTTCTTGCTTCAGTGTATCTATGGCCTGAATTTATGTGTATTGTTTGTCTAAGTAGGACGAGTCTGTCTTATATCTGTATATCTTTACATATCTAAGTCGAACTATATGGTCTTTTTGTCGATAGAAAGGTCAAAAGGGCTGTTCGGCGGATGTGTCGCTAGAGAGGTGTGATTTGGCTTCGCCCTGATGGGGGCTGTGTTTTTCTATATCGGCTTGTCGCCGGGAAAAGTGATCTCAAGATTGTTGGGGAAAGTGATAGTCGTTTAGACCTATCCTGTATGCTTTACCCCAGTGTTTATTCTTATTGCCAAGGAATGGCAGAATCATATTTCTGATACCAAGGTAACAAAAGATACTCCTTACGAACTCTCTTACGAAGCCACCGTTTTTCGATAGGCACGATTTGTACGTCTGAGAGAATATATTTAACTAGATGAAAACGACATTCATTCCTAGCAGCACTATATCTTGTATGATGAAGTCAATTGTATCATGATAGAATCTACAGAGCAATGAGAACATTTAATGAATGACTAACTTTAATACAGATTCATTATCTGTATCCAAACGTGAGTGACAGCTCACGAGAGAAGCCATCTTGTATCCAAATATTTTGTGACTTTCAAGAAGAGAAAGGGATACCCCGTATTATCGCTTGATGAGTCCAGAGATCACTGCTACACATGAAAACCCATTACTAGCGGTTCAATATGATTATATGGAAAATATGTGCTGAACATTATTGTAAGGAATCTTCGCTAGACGAGGTTAGGTCTAGAAGCCATCTTGAATATTGTTTATAATCTGACGTGCTTTGTCAGTAAACTCAGATGATATATATATGGGCAATACTGAGTGCTTGTCTACTGACAGTCCATTATGCTATTATTCTACATGAGTGCCCATGTATCATTGCAAGACCATTTATCCACTGTACTATGATGTATTATGCCAACCTGTGATTTGTCACTATTCGTGCTGTCGAGTGTGAACGTCCAATTAAACTGTAGCAAAGGTACATAGTCGTTGGTGTCGATGACTTCCAGCCATACATGAGTGTGAGAAAAAGACCATTTGTCAACACCACGAACTCTTCTTATCATTCGCATATTATACTCACAATCTATGTCTACACACCACTGCGTAGGTCGAGTTGACATTCCATACTCAAACCACAAGCAACACAACAACACAGCATGTAGCTCTGGTGATGTTCTAGTGAGCTTATATTTACAGCGGTGGCCACTACCCATTCATTCAATGTAATTCCTTGTCGTATTTCGGGTGACAGATTAAACTATTTTATGTCTGTTAAGGGTGCATTGAGTGGTTTAAAACTCCTCTCTTTGGTTTTCTCTGTCCTGACTTGTGGAATTCCCACGGCATTCTTTTCTGCATAAAATACCTTTCTTACTTTTCAACAATAAAGAAGTCCTCTAAGGCCAGTTTGGACGTGAATGTCACGTTGACTGATAATTTGTCTTTCCATCACGTCCCAATTTTATTACTCTTTTAATGTTCTGGTTTCCTCGACATTTTGTATTTTCTTTTCTTTCGGTTTCTACCTGCGTGGCCCATTCTTCCCCTTCTCATACCCCACCCCGCGGTTGGTTTACGTTCTGGCCTTCAGAACTAATTCCCCACTGGCCAGCAGCGGTCAGCTAACGATAATGTTACCTAAGCGCACCTGGTGTGTCTGACCAGAAGAATATCTCTTGCGCTCAAAGTGTTTGATCGCTAGCGGGAGGTAACTTTTGCGGTCGGGAAAACAGGTTTGATCTTCGAATCAGGGGGAGATAAAACCCGCAGTTGGTCTCTGTGGTTTTGCCCCTTAGACGAGTTAGAAATCATAACATTATGTATTGTCTATCTGGGGGAAGGGGGGGGGGACTTTCTCGCGGTTGTTGTCTCTGATGTAGCCTCTAGAATCACATTGATCTTACTAAATATTACGCTATACGCCGAACATCTGTAGAAACACGCCAGGCCAGGTGTCCGGGTAGCGTTATTTGTAAACTATAAGAGTAGATGGGTTTAATCAGGCAGACACACTCGTAAAATATTTCCTGCTCGAAAGGACCACAATGAGAATAAGGCAGACGATAACACAGAACTAAATGTTATTTGCCTATGTTCTCGGCATTTCTCGGGGTTAGTAGACATCTATAAAATATGTATATTTATGTTAGCTTTTATATATATCTGATAGGAACGTGACTTGAATTCATTTTTGAGGATTTTCTCCCGGTAATTTAATTCAGTGATAGTGTTGCGCCGTCTACAGCCTTAGTTAAACGAGTGATGAAACAGTCAGGTGTCAGTGTTATTTTTTACCATGGGTTAAAGGTAAACTTACGATAACAGATACTCACTAGGCGTAGAATCAGTCCATACAATGCTTACCATTGGGTTAAGAGTTGGCTAAATTAACTGTCATTACTGTAAGGAAATGTCAGAGGTGTGGATTATTCACTTAAAACTGAATAGTGAGATGCAGGCACTATAACACTGAATTATAGGAGATAGTCCCTTATTCCTTTCTGATAGAAACTTCTAGTGGCAGGGTAGAATCATTATATGCCGATTTGTGTAGCTAGACACTAGTTTATAACTTTCCCTGAAAGCAGTCACCAGCCTTAGATATCATTATATCTTATGATTCAGTCACAACTGTATTATTATAGCAAAAACATTGTATAGAGTCCTCCAGACTCGGTTCTTAAAACCCTCCAGATATTTTGATGAACAGTTTAAATTTTAATCTTGAGACGATCCTGTTGGGGTCCAGCTATCTGAATTTTCCAGAAAGAAAGTAAATCCAAGAACAATTTAACACATCATCAATACAATTTAATCTGTAGAGTTTAACTGGAGAAGAACATTGCGAGAGCTATATTTAGATTATTAATCCTGCTCTACTGCGAAAGAAAATAGAAATCTCCTGAACACTGACTGTGCATATTTTCTTCACTGGATTTTAAAACCCTCGAAGTAAACCATACCTCACCGGTCAGTTGTTGTCATCACGCATTAAGAAGTTTCACCATCAGCGGCGAAATCACTGAGACCACCCCATTTTCACCACCTGTATCCGTGACCGTGCCATCCCATAGAACTTTCCTTTTAACATAACAAAAAACAAAAAACACTTAGGCTTCACCATCCAGCGATTTCGGGACTGCACTAACGCATAAACCTGATAATCTGGGGCTGGACACAGAAGAAAAAGACACTACCTATGTCGAGTGTTTATTTGATGTTTGTGTATTTTTCTATGGAGTGCCAGATTCTACGATCGGTAAGTGTGTGTGAGTAAATAAGTGTTGGCCATCACGAGCGCGCATGAATGACATGAGATTTATTTTGCAACAATTTTTAATTTGCCTACCTGGTAAATACTTTTACTGTATTCCCTGTATTGTTCCTTTTAAGTGGGATTTTATAACTCTGTTTATTCCCCACCCCCTTACATTTGCTTAGTAAAAGGGAAAACAATTGAGAATAAGAGGACTTTTTCTACCACCCATACCTAGTACTGTAACACCTCTTTTTTTTCAGAGTAATTAAATTTACTGTTGGGTTACTGTTGCGGTCATTTTTGATGGAGTTTCAAATATCGATCTATTGGTTGTAGGTTTTTCACCCTGGTCAAAGTTTAGTAACTATGTCTTGACTTTGCTGTTTCAGGTTGATTAGGGGTTATCTCCCTTGTTTGTTCATTCATTGTGTTTGACCTTTTGGGTCAAAGGTAATACAGTTCTGGGCTATATGCGATGCGCAGTGGAGAGCGCGAAATTAGACTTCCGGCTTGTTGAGTTGTGAAGTCCTGGCTTCTGAGGACGTGTATGTCCATTGTAGTTTCGGGGAGGAAAATCTTCGAAGTGACTGCGTTGTCAGTTTTCCCCATTGATTCTCTGTGCGTCAGGAAGGACGACAGTGTTGTTATTATGTTCTGAGGATTCGTTGCAAGGTAACACCGACCTTTTTCATTACTATGCTTTCGGTGGCAGAATTTGTTAAAGAAGTACCTTCTGTGAGGACAGCTCACCGATCCTGAATGCAGAACTTATACATTGTGCTCAAGATAGCTATGTAAGACTATTTGTCTTTAAACGAACAGAAGTCCAGTGACGAAGAGATATATATGTATATGCTGGTAGATTTATATAAACTTGATAGCAGAGTTTATGCAACCTGCTGATGAAGAGTACACAACTGACGTCAGATTTAGGCCGGTGGAATGGCAACTATTCTACAGCATAAAAAGAAATAACTGGCGTGTTATGCCAAGTTGAACGACGGCCCTAGTAATAGGATTACTTGAGTGAAGGGCTCGTCTTTTGTATGACGGAGTTATCAAGGTATCTGACGCGTTCAGTCGGAGATACCAAAAGCGGCATTATGAACAGTACATGAAAAGAACATAACACTATTGACATGCATACATATATGAATGTTCACCAGCCAGAATGACTGATATGTACCCAGCGATTTCCACTGACATGATGTACATGAACTTGTTTACATTGACTGTTCCTGTGTGATTCTACATGTTAGTCCTGTCAATAAATGTATGAACCATCACAAGTAGTTCCAACCTTCATTGACTTTAGTACGAGTGTGACTGGGTGTTTGTACAATTACATATGAGCCTAAACACATTCGCGTCTCTGCACACCCATGTCTCTTCATCAACATCTGCAACACGCAGAAACCAACCAGCTAAGGAGCAAGAAAAATCAAGTAACATTTCTGGTAGGCCAAGTCCGTGGGCTTTACTCCTTCAGTTTGGTTGATGCTACAGATTGGAACGATCAAGGTTGACAGCTATAGATAACACACATCGGTAGTACTCTACATTTTCAAGTTTTGGCTACACAGGACAGCAGAATTAGGTCATTGACTGTTGACCCACATAAACAGTGTTAGCATCTATGTGATATTGCTACGTGGACCACAGCTGCACACAAGTCGATTCGTTTTGTAAACAGTACCGCTGGTTGTTTACACGTTACAGCTGCACATAAGTCAAGTCCTTTTGTAAACAGTACCGCTGGTTGTTTACCGTTTCAGGCAACAGACTTTTCAACATCTGTACATTCAAGTCACATAGTTCGAGGTCAAATTTTTTTTGTAACAGTACCTTCTACGAACTTTTGGTCTAGTCTCAACTATTCATCGAGAAGGTCATAGTGACATTATGTTCCTGGAGACCACTACATGTTATTGTGGATCGAACAATCATTGCGCGCTTGACATTATACTACAGTGTTGACAAAGAACAAGAGAGTTACTATATTGTATTTTGTAACTAAAATTTGTTTGCAACACATTCTATTATATGCAATGTTATATGTTATTTGTAATACTGTGGTGTATTTTTTCTGTTGTTTTCAGCGGGCTGGTTGGGTAAGGTGACTCCTTTAGATAAATACTACGTCATAGAGGTTATCAATTGAGAGCGTTTTCTGTAGGGACTGCAAATTTCCTTAATTGGAATTTGCTAGCGACAATTGTTGCTATTTACGTTTAGCTGTGACGACATGGGTTAGTGTTGTTTTCGTTATTTTTCCATTCTTTGATTTTCGATTTGTTTTGTTTGTATCTGTTCTTCTCTCCTTCCTTCCGTTTATTTCTTTACACCTTTTTGTTTATAACAGTGTTCCATTTGTCTTGTTTACTTTTCGCAGTCATCTTTACACATTTTTGTAACATTTTCCTTAGTTTCGCTGTATTGTTTATTTGACTTCTGCGAACGTTTTCGGTTGTTGTTCTGTATCCTTGTCTTTGTATTTATTATTGTCATACACAGTCTACATACATATACTTGGTCATGTATTATTATTGTCGTTATTAATATGATACACTATTCATATTGGGAGTATTGATAGAAAATTATTATAAAGAAATAAGGTAACCATACAAGGTCTTTGATTAAGACTTGACTCTCAAAGAGAGTGAAATAAACTGAACTGAGTATACAAGTCTAACATTGAAGACTTGTCTCCCATTAAAGTGGGATAGGATAATTTAATTAATTTTTTCAGGTTACTGATCTCATCAGATAGAATGTCTACACTAGACTTCTTCATTGAACAAGGAAAAGTCCTTGGGAAGACAGGTGACAAGTTAGAAGAATTTGCAACTGCTCAATACGCCATAGCATTGAAGTCAGAAGAAAAGAGACAAAAAGAGGAAAATAAATTGAAAGCGGAAGCTGAGCAAAAGAAGATAGATGCTGAGAATTTAAGATTGCAGATGCAAGCTGAAGAAAAGAAGATAGATGCTGAGAATTTAAGGTTGCAAATGCAAGCTGATGAAAGAAAATTCCAGATGGAAATGGAAAAACAAAAAAATGCTGCAGAAGAAAGAAAACTTCAAGCTGCTGCAGAAGAAAGAAAACTTCACGCAGAAGAAAGAAAATTTCAAGCTGCCGCAGAAGAAAGAAAACTTCAAGCTGCTGCAGAAGAAAGAAAACTTCAAGCTGCTGCAGAGGAAAGAAAATTTCAAGCAGAGGCGGAAAATAGAAGATTGGATAGGGAAGCCGAAGAAAGGAAACAGAAAATGGAACATGAGGAAAGACTCGCGACTTTGGAATTAGAGAAATTGAAAGTAACAAATATGGGTGCTCATCAAGTAACTTCGGATACAACAAAGGAGAGGTCTAGTAAGATCAAATTGCCTCATTTCAATCCTTTAAAGGACGATATAACTGATTATCTTGATAGATTCGAATTTTTATGTGGTACGCATAAGATAAAAAGGAAAACTATGTTGAACAACTGATGGAATTTTTTACAGGTGAAACTGTGACTACTCTTATGACAATAGAAGGGCATAATAGAACTAATTATGATGTTGTCAGAGCAGCATTGCTAAAAAAATATCAACTAAAAGAAGAAGATTATCGTCTTCGTTTTAGGACAATGTTGCCAGAAAATGGGGTAGATTTCTCTGATTTTGTTACAAAGATACGTCGTACATTTACACGATGGGTTGAGTTGTCTCAAACTGAGAAAACATATGAAGGTCTAATGGACTTATTACTTAGAGACAAAGTTTTGTAATCTGTTAATGATTCTTTCCCTGCATTTCTTCATGAGCGTAAGCCTAAAAACTTGAAAGACATGGAGGAATACTGTTGTCAGTATGCCACCGCGCATCCCCATGCTACAGTTAGCAATTCTAAAGTGAAAGAAGGGTTGCCAGTTGCTTCGGCAGCACCGTATGGCCTTAATTTCAATAAGAAATTTCAGGGTGCCCAACAAAACTGGAATAGGAAAGGTAATCAGAATTACACTCATAAGCAGAGTAATCCAACATATGATGGTTCTTCTTCTAAGAACTGGTGAGGAGATGGGAGTTCTCGTAATTTTGGTGGTAATAATTTTAGACACTTTCGCAAAGGTTATCACAATAAAAACTACCCAAGCTTTTCTGCTCGGGATAACCATTCTCGACGTCAAGAATATGACGATGGTGAATATACAAACCGGGATTCAAACCGGAATGATAATTACAATAGACAATATGATAACAATTACAGGGGAAATGATAATCGCGGTAGACCTAGATATAACAAAAGAAAAGCTTTCCAACAGGCAAACTCTGCACAACAAGAGTTTAATGGAGCCTGTAATCAAGGAAATGATAGTGGGAACTCTAATGCTATCACGGGTTGTGCTTTCGATTTTGGGAGAGCAACTGAATGCCCCCAATGCTCAACATTGTTCGAGCCATCGTCTGTATCTACCTTAATCTGTGGTCACCCTCTTCCCGCTCTTCCTGCTACAGTTGCGCATGATGGGAGAGAATCTCTCATCTTGCATAAAGGTCTAGTAAATGATAGGCTAGTCTCAGTGCTTTTTGATTCTGGTTGCACTACTGTCGGGGTTAGGCAGTCTCTGATAGATCCTCGCTGTTACTCGGGAAAGGTGGTCAAATGTGTTACGTTTGGTGGTACCATGGAAAAATATCCTACTGCTATCATTAGCATTGACACTCCTTTCTTTACAGGAGATGTCCACGCGTGTCTTCTTCCTAATCTTATTTCGGATCTTATAATTGGTCGTATTCATGGGGTTAAGGAATGCACCTGTGGCATACATATTTTTGAATGCACAGATTACAAATGTACGATATGTCTATTTAATATGGAAAATATATTGTTGTATATAATTGGGTACGAAAATGCTTTCTTTTGTAAAGCCAGATAATCCATGTTTGATTCATACGTTTGATTATATGGATAATCTCCCTGATATTGATCGGGCGGAAGAATACTTATATTTTGGCATTCATCATTTGTCATAGCCAGAAAATAGATTGATCGTTCTTAGAATGTTTATGGCCTGAATTGATGTGTACTACTTGTCTAGTGAAAGAAGATTCAGTCGTATATTGTATACCTTTATATGTTCAGGTCGGACTATATTCTTTCTGCCGGAATCTAGCGCAGGTTTTCGTAGTCCTACTGGGTTGTGAAGAGTTCCGATAATGTCGCCAAGAATGGCTGAGTGTATTTTCCAGGGCTGGCACTGTTTAAGGTTTAATAGTGATTCGTAGATGTTTTTCCAGGAGAAGTTTATGTCTCTGCAAGAGTCTATTTGTCAGAGATCCTCCTCATATGTGTGATTCGGACTCCAGGTATGCCAGACCCTATTTTTGATGATCTCGAGTCGGTTAGACCTAGATGGAACATTGTGCTTCGTATCGCTAGGGTCGTGTTTTGTATCGACGAAGATGACAGGCTTTCCTACAGCAGTTATGTCTACATGAAGTAACGTGATTACTGTAGCGCTGTATGGAAAAACTTTATGAAATTATTTATATGCACATTCTAAATTAACTTTGGCTTATATCTACCCTCCTGCGAGTGAGTGAGCGACAACTCAGGAAGGCGGCCATGTTATATTCCTGTCATCATATTTTTGATCACTGTCAAGAGAACAGATTATGTATCCTACTATCGGGCAGTGGTATCGAGATCTTGTTATGAGGTGAAAACCCACTATCGTGGTTTATGATTATTATACAAACATTGGACATATCTCAGCTTAAGAACTTAGCCATGAAATGAAGGTTGGGCCAATGACTTTTGTATGTTTACCGATCCTCATTGGCGCGTTCAGTCAGTAGAGGATACGGCGATTAGTTACCAGAACAGTGAATGCTACCTTAGGTTGAATGATATTTCACTACTACATGAATGTATCATCCACGATTCAAATAACCAATGAATTTATGTCAACATGTACCCATGACTGTATCCGTGCTGTCCAGTGTGCGTGCCTTCATTAAACTATTGAAATGTCAGCGGCAGTTCAAGTCGTCATTGCATTACATGAGAGTGTGTGAGAGGTATTATCAAGTGGTCTGTTACACCGAACTACTACACCATTCGCGTTACTTGACACTCCCACTCAATGTCAACATGACAGGTTCATTCGATGATGCAGAGGTAACTGAAGAAGACTTTCTTCAGTGATGATCAGTGCATGACCCTAAAACATAACATCCGCATCCAGACATTCAACAGTGGCCAATATACAACAACACGATTATTCAGCAAACTGTCTTTCTACAGTGGTGAACCAGATTCCTGGGGTTATGATAACCAGACCATCCCTGACGCCACATACGACACGCATGAACACCAGTGTACAAGTTACAACGGGGCAGTCGATGTCAGCTTGACCTGTATTACCGATCGGATGCTGTATCTAGGTCAGCGCTTGTTGAGTTTTTCGCTGTACAGACGGTATTATACAGGACAGTTGTATCAATTGTATAAAATATCGGGAGCAGTACTGTTGACATTTCTCATCGTACAGAAGAAAGAAGTGATTGTTGATCCTGTACAGAAGAATCACAGTGTTGTTGAACATAAAGTGCATATTTCATCGTTGGAACTTCATATGCTCAAAAAAATTGAACATTGTAATAGTGTAGAAAACCAAATCTATTATTTAATTGTTCATTAAAAGTGGCAAGTTATTGTTATAATAAAGAAAAAAACTGTGCCTGCTTTGCAACACTATACCAGCATCACATTCTATCCACAATACATTCTATTAAGTATATATATGTATGCATTTATGCTATTAAGGTTTACATGTATTTATGTTTATATGTTATTTGTTGTGTGTTAAGTTAGTTTGTATTCTGCGGGCCTGGATGGGAGGTGACTAGAACAAGAAATACCAAGTGACATTGGTCTTGCTCTAGCGTTCTATAGGGAGCAAATTTCTTAATTGAAATTTGCATGCAACATTGTTTGCAAATATTTGTTAGCTGTGAAGACTGTACTTCTTGTTGTTTTTGTAATATTTCTATGTTCTTTAGTTTTGTCTTCATTTGTTTGCATTTGTTGGTCTACTCTTTCCTATCTTTAATTTCTATACACAATTGATGTTTATACACTGTGGTGTTATTTGTATTGTTTATTAATTGCAGTTATCATTATTATTTACTTCAGTTTTCTATTTAATTTAATTTGATTCCTGCAATTGTTTTCATATTGTATTTTCTTGTTTGTCCTTGTTAATGTCTTTGGTTGACAGATAATATATAAGGTATATTTGAATATATTTATATTATAGTACAGACCAGTACTTATGATCATTGATTACACTAAGAAAGTGTACAAGACCTTTGTAAGGTTTGTCTCCCACAGTGATTGGGATAGAAAATATTATTTTCCACAGGTACTCAAGTGATCATTGATTACATTAAGGAAGTATACAAGACCTTTGTAAGGCTTGTCTCCCACGGTGTTTGGGATATACAGATATTGTTTTCCACAGATACTCAAGTTATCATTGGTTAGATTATAAACCAAAATAGCCATACAAGGTTTTCACTAAGACTAAGTCTATAGTATAGACTTGTCTCCCATGAAAGTGAAATAAGGTAATTTATTTACTTTTTCAGGTTTCTGATTTAATAAGACAGGATGTCTACATTAGATTACTTTATTACACAAGGGAAATCCCTTGATAAGACTGGGAAAGATTTAGAAGAATGGGATGTTGCTCAATATGACAAAGCATTAGCTGCAGAAGAGAGAAAAGCTGCTGCTGAAGAAAGAAAAGCTGCTGCTGAAGAGAGAAAAGCTGCTGCTGCTGCTGAAGAAAGAAAAGCTGCTGCTGCTGCTGAAGAGAAAAAAGCTGCTGCAGAAGAGAGAAAAGCTCTGGCTGAAGAGAAAAGATTAGAAAGAGAAGCTGATGCTGCTGCTGAACAAAAGAAATTGCAGATGCAGGTGGAGGAAAGGAGATTTGTGGCAGAACAGAAAAAATTAGAAGCTGCTGCTGCTGCTGAACAAAAAAAATTAGAAGCTGCTGCTGCTGAACAGAAAAAATTAGAAGCTGCTACTGAACAGAAAAAATTAGAAGCTGCTGCTGAACAGAAAAGATTAGATAGAGAAGCTGAAGAGAGAAAAGCAATAAGAGAACATGAATTTGAGTTAGAGAAATTAAGATTGACAAGTATGACTAAAGTTAATCAAGCACCTGGTGGTAATATTAAACCCTTTACTTACAAAGTTAAGGTACCAACATTCAATTCTGCCAATGATGATATAACATTCTGGCTTCAGAGGTTTGAACGGGCTTGTCGGGCTCATAATGTTGATAAATCGCAATATGTTAACCAATTATCTGAGAATCTAACAGGCGATTCTCTCACTAGTCTATGTTTGGTTGAAGAGGCTGACAAGGATAATTATGATGTTATTAGGGCAGCCTTGATTAAGAAGTTTCAGTTACCAGAGGAAGGTTATCGCATGTTGTTTAAAAGAATGGTACCTGAGACGGGGGTTGAATTCTCAGAATTCATTGGGAAAATACGTCTTACATTTCAACGATGGATTGAATTATCCAAAATAGAGAAAACATATGATGCTCTTATGGATTTGTTGCTCAGAGACAAGGTCATGTCTTCTATCAATAAACATTTCCTTGAATTTCTACACGAGCGTAAGCCACAAACACTAAAACAAATGCAAGAATATTGTGACCAATACGTTACGGCACACCCGGACGTAACTCTTAGCAACACTAAGATTAAAGAGGGTATGCCGGTTGCTTCAGCAACACAATACAATCCCAAGTACCCACACAACTTTCAGGGAGCTCAAAATAAATTTGACAAAAAGGGTTAATTGGCGTAAGTATCAAAACCAAGGTAACCACTCAAATCAGGGTTCTTCTTCGAAGAACTGGAATCGGGCTGACAGTCCTCGATATGCGAGGGGTGCCCATAACTATAGAAATTTCCGTAGAGGAAGTAATAATAGAAATTACCAGGGTGTTCCTTCTTGGACACAACGGGATCAATCCTACAGGGATTCTCACTACAATGAACATGATGATTATAATGATGAACATTATGACTCAAACCCAAACAGGGGTTATAACAGAGGGAATAATAATTACAGAGGCAACAATAATCGAGGTAGATCACAACACAAAAGACATGGTAAATCTCATTACCAGGCTAACTCTGCACAACAAGAGTTTCATGAAGCCGGTAAGCAAACCAATGATAAGAAAGACTCTAATAATGTGGGATGTTCTGCTTTCGATTTTGACGGAGCATTTCAGTGTTCCCAATGCAAAACATTATTCGAGCCAACCACAGTTTCGACTTTAAGCTGTGGTCATCCTCTTCCCGCTCTACCTGCGTCAGTCGCGCATGATGGGAGAGGGGCTCTTAAATTAAATAAGGGTTTAGTAGATGGTACTCCGGTCTCAATTCTCTTTGATTCCGGGTGCACAACCATTGGAGTGAGGCAGTCACTCATAGATCCTTCTCGAGCCACTGGCAAAATAATCAAATGCATAACATTTGGTGGCACATTGGAGAAGTACTCCACTGCCATTATCCACATTTCTACTCCATTCTTTACAGGAGATGTGCACGCATGTCTTCTGCCGAATCCGATCGCTGATCTTATCGTCGGTCGCATTCATGGTGCGAAAGAATGCACTCCGCAACAAATTGCCGAGTGGGAAAGTGATAATATGCATACTGCAAATGCTGTAGTCACTAGAGCTCAAGCTCTAAACATGCCGCAATCTTCGCCTTCTGGAGATAATGATGACCAGAACCAAGGTGATCTCTTGGAGATTTCGCATGATTCCTTTATAAAACAGCAGGAAGATGATCCTACTCTAAAGAAATTCTTTACTCTAGCAAAAGAAGGTGATCCGAATAAGGACACGAATCGTAAATCTTGGATTACGATGAATAATGGGGTACTTGTACGTATGGTACAAGACT
This sequence comes from Oreohelix idahoensis, assembly GCA_024509875.1. NCBI lineage: Eukaryota > Metazoa > Mollusca > Gastropoda > Stylommatophora > Oreohelicidae > Oreohelix > Oreohelix idahoensis. Next base: position 389,979 of record JAMPIV010022396.1, on the reverse strand, counting down.
CTGCTAAGTCCATTCATTCTCAAATTCTTGTGCCTAAAAATATGAGAGTTAAAATCTTACAGCACGCTCATGATTCTCAGTGTGCTGGGCATATGGGGTTTTCCCGTACTAAATCTAGAGTTCTTGCATCTTTCTTTTGGCCTGCTGTGAATAAGGATATACAGATCTATTGTCGATCCTGTAGGGTATGTCAGGAAGTTAAATCCAAAGGTCCACGCCATGCTGCACCTATTCAGGCTGCAGATATTCCAATTCGACCATTTCAAAAAATGGCGATAGACATCATTGGTCCATTTAAGACAAAGTCTGCTAGAGGACACCAATATATCTTGACGTGTGTTGATATGTGCACACGTTGGCCAGAGGCTATCCCTCTGAAGAGCATAACTACTGCTGATATTGCAGATGCTCTTTGGCTTATATTCTCTCGTCTGGGATTTCCAGGAAAAATATTGTCAGACCATGGTACCCAACTCGTATCGGATACCATGTCTCAATTGATGTCAACTCTTAAGATCGAAAGATCTCTGAGTAGTATTTATCATCCTATGTCCAATGGCATGGTAGAGCGTCTTAACAGAACTCTGAAAAACCTATTAGGTAAGATAACTGAGGATCATCCTCAGGATTGGGACAGGGTTTTACCCGCGGCTCTCTTTGCATACAGAGAGGTTGCCAATGAACATACAGGATTTTCTCCCTTTGAACTTGTCTTTGGCGCGAAACCGCGAGTTCCTATGTCTCTACTTCATGATCTCATAACTGCTGATAATATTGTCGATGACACAAAATCCTCTTATGAATATGTCATTGCACTTAGACACAAGATTATTGAAGCATGCAAATTGGCAACTGCTTCTTCTGAATTTGCGAAACAGAAGGCAAGGCAAGTTGCCAATAAGACCAGACGCTTGCGACAACTCTGTCCAGGTGACAAAGTATTGGTCCTGCTACCTTGTAGAGAAAACAGACTCCTTATTTCTTGGAAAGGTCCGTACGATGTAATATCAAAAGTTTCCGATGTCGACTATATTGTCGATACTGATGGGAAGCATAAGACCTTCCACATCAACATGCTCACGGAATTCCACGAACGTCCGGATTATTTACAACCTGTTTTCCAGGCAACGGACGATTCACCAGTCCCACATGGACATTACTCATCACTGTCAGTAATACAGGATGAGGAAACGAGTTTCTCAGATGTGAATCTCCCTTTTCCAATGATTCCGCTTCATTCTAATGAGTCATGGAAAGATGTTGCGATTTCTCCTGAATTATCTCCAGGAGAACAGAAACAAGTTTCTGCTATGTTACAACAATTTCAGAATGTCCTTACTGACATTCCTGGTCGAACTAATGTCATTGAACACGACATTATTCTTACTGACCATAATCCTATAAGAGTCAGACCGTATCCTATCCCGATACATTTTCAAGCACAGGTAGAAAAAGAGTTGGATGAAATGATAGAGTTGGAAATAATTGAACCATCCACATCAGCATATTCTTCACCGATGGTTATCGTGCGAAAAAAAGACAACAACATACGTCTTTGCGTTGATTATCGCAAATTGAACCAAGTGACGAAATTTGATGCTGAACATATGCCTTTACTTGAAGAGCTACTTACTAGACTATCGAATTCTCATTTCTTTACTAAACTCGATTTGTCTAAGGGATATTGGTAAGTTCCACTATCCGAACACGCCAAACCATTTACTGCTTTTTCGACGCCAAGGGGTCTATTCCAATGGAATTTCATGCCTTTCGGCCTTATGAATGCCCCAGCGACATTCGTACGCATGATGCGTCGAATCCTATCTCATCGCTCAGATGTCATTGCATATCTTGATGACATCTGTCTTTTCAGTGATACTTGGAATGATCACTATATTGGGATAAATGAACTATTGTCTATCTTACGCGAGCATAACCTGACAGCGAAACCATCTAAAGCATTTATTGGTTTTAGCGAAATATCTTTCTTAGGTCACCGGGTTGGTCATGGTTTTCTAAAAACAGAAGACCATAATACAAGTAAGATACTTAACATTTCTATGCCTAAGACTAAAAAGCAAGTGCGAAGTCTCTTAGGTCTCATACAATTTTATGGACGATTCATTCCGAATCTGTCCTCAATTATGTCACCTCTTTCTTCTTTGTTAAAGAAAGGGTCTCCTAATATAGTCAATTGGACTCAAGAATGTCAATCCTCTTTGGATAAGGTTAAAACGATGTTTTCTACTTCACCTATCTTGGTGTTACCTACTAAAGATAAGACATTTGTTCTTCGTAGTGACGCTTCATCCACTGGGATTGGAGCGGCACTAATGCAAGAGTACTCTGGAACTCTGCATCCAGTGATGTATATTTCTCGAAAACTTAATGCCGCAGAGAGAAATTACTCGGTCCTAGACCGTGAATTACTGGCTATGGTTTGGTCAATCCTTAAACTTCAAAGATTTCTTCTTGGCGCGCATTTTATTGTGGAGACTGACCAGAAAGCTCTTACAGCTATTCAGACTAAAAATCTGAAGAGCGCGAGATCAACGCGATACGCGATTGCTCTTCAGCCTTTTCATTTTTCGGTGCGAGCTATCCGTGGTTCAGAAAATGTGATGGCGGATATCTTATCGAGATGCCCACATGATTCCACTTAACTGTCAGATCTTGAGATTTCTAACATATCTGACTTTACTACAGTTTTTCCTATGTTAAAGTATGTACTTATATGTAATATATCATACATTGTCTGTATCACTACTTAGCTGTGCATGGATGTATATTCACCGCAGGTTTTTGATATTTTTTTTCTTATTTGGTGATCATAATGTTAAGATACCTAAGATGAACTATTGTACAAATTGTGGCATTGCCAGTATTGTGTTATGCGTTGGTGACACCTCTCGGGAGATATTTATACTCAGAGAAAAATGTTCTCTGAATCCTGAGATAGATTCTCATTGGTCGTGCTATATGACGACTTTTCCTTACATTAGGCGTTACATTTGTTTGGAATGCTTATCATCTGCGCATTGTTATTCGTGCGTTGTGAGCCTATTGTATGTTGCTCCTGGATGTATGTCAAAAAAAATGTACCATTTTTTTTCCCGGGGGGTGTGCTAATCTGTTGCATACATATTTTTGAATGCACAGATTACAAATGTACGATATGTCTATTTAATATGGAAAATATATTGCTGTATTTAATTGGGTACGAAAATGCTTTCTTTTGTAAAGCCAGATAATCCATGTTTGATTCATACGTTTGATTATATGGATAATCTCCCTGATATTGATCGGGCGGAAGAATACTTATATTTTGGCATTCATCATTTGTCATAGCCAGAAAATAGATTGATCGTTCTTAGAATGTTTATGGCCTGAATTGATGTGTACTACTTGTCTAGTGAAAGAAGATTCCGTCGTATATTGTATACCTTTATATGTTCAGGTCGGACTATATTCTTTCTGCCGGAATCTAGCGCAGGTTTTCGTAGTCCTACTGGGTTGTGAAGAGTTCCGATAATGTCGCCAAGAATGGCTGAGTGTATTTTCCAGGGCTGGCACTGTTTAAGGTTTAACAGTGATTCGTAGATGTTTTTCCAGGAGAAGTTTATGTCTCTGCAAGAGTCTATTTGTCAGAGATCCTCCTCATATGTGTGATTCGGACTCCAGGTATGCCAGACCCTATTTTTGATGATCTCGAGTCGGTTAGACCTAGATGGAACATTGTGCTTCGTATCGCTAGGGTCGTGTTTTGTATCGACGAAGATGACAGGCTTTCCTACAGCAGTTATGTCTACATGAAGTAACGTGATTACTGTAGCGCTGTATGGAAAAACTTTATGAAATTATTTATATGCACATTCTAAATTAACTTTGGCTTATATCTACCCTCCTGCGAGTGAGTGAGCGACAACTCAGGAAGGCGGCCATGTTATATTCCTGTCATCATATTTTTGATCACTGTCAAGAGAACAGATTATGTATCCTACTATCGGGCAGTGGTATCGAGATCTTGTTATGAGGTGAAAACCCACTATCGTGGTTTATGATTATTATACAAACATTGGACATATCTCAGCTTAAGAACTTAGCCATGAAATGAAGGTTGGGCCAATGACTTTTGTATGTTTACCGATCCTCATTGACGCGTTCAGTCAGTAGAGGATACGGCGATTAGTTACCAGAACAGTGAATGCTACCTTAGGTTGAATGATATTTCACTACTACATGAATGTATCATCCACGATTCAAATAACCAATGAATTTATGTCAACATGTACCCATGACTGTATCCGTGCTGTCCAGTGTGCGTGCCTTCATTAAACTATTGAAATGTCAGCGGCAGTTCAAGTCGTCATTGCATTACATGAGAGTGTGTGAGAGGTATTATCAAGTGGTCTGTTACACCGAACTACTACACCATTCGCGTTACTTGACACTCCCACTCAATGTCAACATGACAGGTTCATTCGATGATGCAGAGGTAACTGAAGAAGACTTTCTTCAGTGATGATCAGTGCATGACCCTAAAACATAACATCCGCATCCAGACATTCAACAGTGGCCAATACACAACAACACGATTATTCAGCAAACTGTCTTTCTACAGCACCCCGCAACAAATTTCTATTTGGGAGGAACAAAATATCCAAGCGGTCAATGCAGTGGTAACAAGAGCCCAAGCTCTTATCCCTCCAACTTCATCTGATGATAGTAATGGAGTTGATAGCCAAGCTGATCACTTGGTGATTTCGCATGACACGTTTGTTAAACGACAAGAAGAGGATCCTTCTTTGAAGAAATCCTTTCTTCTCGCAAAGAAAGGTGATCCTAATCAGAATACGAATCACAGATCGTATATCACTATGAAGAATGGGAGCCGCGCTAGCGTAGTGGTTACAACACCGCTCTGGCGACCGGGTGATACAGGATCAAACCCGGGCGACGGCATTTGAGGATTTTTCGTCGACCGGGATTTGGACTGGATTAACTCGAGACCTGGCGAGGACATTTGAAGGAGTGTCGTCGACCAGGGACTGGCGGCTCCTGAGCCGACCCAGCTGCAATGGGTACCTCCGAAATCGGAGAGTATTTGCCTGAATGGCGAGGGACACCTGTCTCTGTACAAGAAATTAAGGGATACTCACGTAAAATCAATGTCAGGTTAGACATAAAATAATAACCTGAGATTTCGCCTCGAGTATTAGCGGGCGTACGCAAAAAAAAAAAAAAAAAAAAAAAAAAAACTATGAAGAATGGTATATTGGTACGAATAGTACAACACTCGGACAAGTCTATGCATTCGCAAATTCTTGTGCCTAAGTGTATGAGAGCCTTAATTTTTCAACATGCACACGATTCTCAGTGTGCTGGACATATGGGTTTTTCCAGAACTAAGACTAGAGTCCTTGCGTCTTTCTTTTGGCCATTCGTGAACAAAGACATACGAATTTATTGCCGGTCTTGCAAAATTTGCCAAGAGGTCAAGTCTAGAGGTCCAAGACATGCTGCACCTATTCAGGCGGCAGATATTCCTATTCGGCCGTTTCAGAAAATGGCAATAGACATTATTGGCCCGTTTAAGATTAAGTCAGCCAGAGGACATCAATTTATCCTTACTTGCGTTGACATGTGCACTCGTTAGCCAGAGGCTATTCCTCTTAAAAGCATATCAACTGTAGATATCGCAGATGCTCTTTGGCTCATATTTTCTCGGCTGGGATTTCCCGGAGAAATACTATCAGACCACGGCACTCAATTGATATCGGACACTATGTCTCAGGTGATGGCTACTCTGGACATTAAAAGGTCTCTCAGTAGTATTTATCATCCAATGTCCAATGGATTGGTTGAACGACTTAATAGGACACTAAAGAACTTACTAGGCAAGATAACGGAGGATCATCCTGATGATTGGGACAGGGTCCTACCTGCAGCTCTCTTTGCTTATAGAGAGGTTCCCAACGAGCATACAGGATTTTCTCCTTTTGAACTTGTCTTTGACGCGCAACCGCGCGGTCCTATGTCCCTGCTACACGATCTGATCACTGCCGATAATATTGACGATGATACACAATCATCATATGAATATGTCATTGCTCTTAGGGAAAAAATTATCGAATCATGCAGGTTAGCTACTTCATCATCAGAATTCGCTAAAGAAAAGGCTAGGCGATTCGCTAATAAGAAAAGACGCCTACGTCAACTTTGTCCTGGAGACAAAGCGTTTGTCTTACTTCCCACGAGGGAAAACAGACTTCTCATTTCTTGGAAAGGTCCATACACTATAGTCTCTAAAATTTTGGATGTCGACTATATTGTCGATGTGGATGGAAGGCATAAAACCGTCCATATAAATATGCTTACTGAATTTATTGAACGACCAGACTTTTTACAGCCTATTTTACAGGCGACGGACGATTCTCGAGTCCAACATGGTCATGTCTCATCCCTGTCTGTTATACAGGATGAGGAAACTACTTTTTCTGACGTTAACTTACCTCTTCCCGTTGTTCCACTTAATTCTACGGAATCATGGAAAAACGTTACCGTCTCTTCGAACTTGTCTTTTGAGGAGCAACGTCGAGTATCCTCTACGCTACAATCATATCAGGATGTCCTTACCGACATTCCTGGACACACAGATGTCATAGAACATGACATCATACTTACTGATCGTAATCCGATCAGAGTAAGACCATACCCAATACCTATTCATTTTCAAGCACAAGTCGAGAAAGAATTGGATGAAATTATTCAATTGAAAATAATTGAACCATCCACTTCAGCTTATTCTTCGTCGATGGTTATTGTTCGAAAGAAAGACAATAACATACGTCTTTGCGTTGATTATCGCAAATTAAATCAAGTTACGAAGTTCGATGCTGAACCTATGCCTGTATTAGATGATCTACTTATTAGACTTTCTAAAGCTAAATTCTTTACTAAACTAGACTTGTCGAAAGGTTATTGGCAAGTCCCATTGACGGAACACGCCAAACCTCTCACTGCTTTTTCGACACCTAGGGGTTTATTTCAGTGGAATTTTATGCCTTTCGGGCTTATGAACGCCCCAGCAACTTTCGTGCGCATGATGCGACGAATTCTATCGTATCGTACAGATGTCATCGCATATTTGGACGACATCTGTCTGTTCAGTGATACTTGGGAAGAACACTATTCGGGTTTAAACGAGTTACTATCTACTCTACGCGAGCATAAGTTAACAGCAAAACCCTCTAAAGCCTTTGTTGGGTTTAGTGAAATCTCTTTCCTAGGTCATCGGGTTGGTCATGGTCTGTTGAAGACAGAGGACCAAAACATTTCGAAGATATTAAATATCTCGGTTCCGAAGACAAAAAAGCAAGTACGTAGTCTCTTGGGATTAATACAATTCTATGGAAGATTCATTGATAATCTATCCTCCATTATGGCACCACCTTCAACGTTGTTGAAGAAAGGTTCTCCTAATATGGTGCGTTGGTCCCAAGAATGCCAATCGTCATTGGATCAGGTTAAGAATTTATTCTCATCTCATCCTATCTTAAGACTTCCAACGGTTGATAAGACTTTTGTCCTTCGTAGTGATGCCTCTTCCACTGGGATTGGAGCGGCACTAATGCAGGAGTATTTAGGAACTCTGCATCCTGTAATGTATATTTCTAGGAAGCTGAATGCGGCAGAAAGGAATTACTCGGTTTTAGACCGTGAATTGTTGGCCATGGTTTGGTCCATTCTTAAGCTGCAAAGATTCCTTCTGGGCGCGCATTTCATTATGGAAACCGACCAAAAAGCTCTTACAGCTATGCAAAGTAAGGATTTGAAGAGCTCGAGATCTACTCGTTATGCTATTGCTCTTCAACCTTTCCATTTTACGGTGCGAGCTATCCGTGGTTCGGATAATGTGATGGCAGACGTATTGTCTAGATGCCCACATGATTCCATTTAAATTTTATGTCCTAGATCTCCTGATACACTTCCAGACTTATGTCTGTTCTTGATATTAAAATATATATTAACACAATTGTGTCACTAGTTGGATGATGTATATGACTTTAACAAATTTGGTTATGTCCATCCATGATATATATCCATTAGATATGTTGATGGTATAGTATTGTATTGCATGATATTTGTATATTGTTGTAATGATAGTATTTGACAATTTTTGATATCTATGATTGGTATTGCCAGCAACTTAGGTTTCTTTAATGGTACCCCCTGAGTTTGTTTGGCTTAGAGGAAATATTTTCTCTTATGATGGGGGATGATTTTACTCTCTCCAGACGCTTTATTTATGCGTCTATTGTACCTGATATTAGGTTCATTCTTTCATGAGCACATAATTGATGCTGGTGCTATCTTGCTCATGGATATATTTAAGAAAAAAAATGTGTCATTTTGTTTAACAGGGGCGGTGCAGTAATATGTTGCGGTCATTTTTGATGGAGTTTCAAACATCGATCTATTGGTTGTAGGTTTTTCACCCTGGTCAAAGTTTAGTAACTATGTCTTGACTTTGCTGTGTCAGGTTGATTAGGGGTTATCTCCCTTGTTTGTTCATTCATTGTGTTTGACCTTTTGGGTCAAAGGTAATACAGTTCTGGGCTATATGCGATGCGCAGTGGAGAGCGCGAAATTAGACTTCCGGCTTGTTGAGTTGTGAAGTCCTGGCTTCTGAGGACGTGTATGTCCATTGTAGTTTCGGGGAGGAAAATCTTCGAAGTGACTGCGTTGTCAGTTTTCCCCATTGATTCTCTGTGCGTCAGGAAGGACGACAGTGTTGTTATTATGTTCTGAGTATTCGTTGCAAGGTAACACCGACCTTTTTCATTACTATGCTTTCGGTGGCAGAATTTGTTAAAGAAGCACCTTCTGTGAGGACAGCTCACCGATCCTGAATGCAGAACTTATACATTGTGCTCAAGATAGCTATGTAAGACTATTTGTCTTTAAACGAACAGAAGTCCAGTGACGAAGAGATATATATGTATATGCTGGTAGATTTATATAAACTTGATAGCAGAGTTTATGCAACCTGCTGATGAAGAGTACACAACTGACGTCAGATTTAGGCCGGTGGAATGGCAACTATTCTACAGCATAAAAAGAAGTAACTGGCGTGTTATGCCAAGTTGAACGACGGCCCTAGTAATAGGATTACTTGAGTGAAGGGCTCGTCTTTTGTATGACGGAGTTATCAAGGTATCTGACGCGTTCAGTCGGAGATACCAAAAGCGGCATTATGAACAGTACATGAAAAGAACATAACACTATTGACATGCATACATATATGAATGTTCACCAGCCAGAATGACTGATATGTACCCAGCGATTTCCATTGACATGATGTACATGAACTTGTTTACACTGACTGTTCCTGTGTGATTCTACATGTTAGTCCTGTCAATAAATGTATGAACCATCACAAGTAGTTCCAACCTTCATTGACTGTAGTACGAGTGTGACTGGGTGTTTGTACAACTACATATGAGCCTAAACACATTCGCGTCTCTGCACACCCATGTCTCTTCATCAACATCTGCAACACGCAGAAACCAACCAGCTAAGGAGCAAGAAAAATCAAGTAACAGTTACACTATCTATTTTTTTCTGATAACTACCTATCTTTGGACAGGGTTTATCTTTTGTCTATTACAAGTGGTAAGGGCAGATTGGATACCTCTCTTCATATTCCACCCCCCCCCCACTTGTTATTTGTATTTTCTGTACCTATGATAATTTTCTGTTCTCTGATAAATATTGTGACTGATTTTAATGATAAATAAACATCATAAAACATTTAGTACTGTGTTGGAAGACCCAAGCCAAAATTACCCATATTTGTTTCCCTTAGTTTGTATTCACGTAACGTCCGTGTGTTTTAAACACCAAATTGGTGTGAGCGCATGTGTGTTTGGAAACTGGCAAATAATTGTTTAGCCAGGAGAGTTTAAGGAGTAGATTGAGAGAAAAGGATTGTCGTAAAAGAGTTTGTCCTTACTCTCCCCAGCACTCTGTGAAGCAACTACTTACTTTCTAACCCTTTCTATCATAGAGCCTTCACCATCATTCTTCACTCTAAACGGGACCACTATTTCTAAGACTTCTCTCACAATAAATTTACGACAGTGAAGACGAATATTCATTTAATACGTACATAAGCTCCATTTGACATGTATTCAATATTCAGATAGACAATGGCATGACCTAGCCACAGTCTTGATAACGTCGCTATTCCGTCGACTATGGACAAGATGTCTCCGACATGTTGCTGTAATCTTTATTAAATATTTCCACACGCATTCCTTGATACACAGCATTCGCTTGTCCTAAAATATCAATGCATCATAGACTCCATGAAGCAGATGGACGATCTAGCTGTAATAAATCTTTATAACTCTGTAGTAAAAGCACACATATAGGAGCTGGACAATTGTACGTCCGTTCACACTGAGTGACACACATGAAAGGCCACGCAGTATCGCTCACTTCTGCTAAGTGAAGCCGGCAAAGCCGCCTGCTATATTTTGTCCAAAAGACAATGACGTACTTCCGGGAGTAACCCAGGAAACGTAATATCAACAAGCTGGTCCATAAACAAGCCTTGTCGAATACGATAGATATGTTATGATTTTACTCATAACAATGTCGTTTTATGACCTCAGGTCAATTTTGGCCAAAAGTGGAGACATGAAAAAGTAGTACTAAGGCAACGCTATGTTAGTGCTCACTTACATTAATGTTGACAGCAATATGTACAAACTTTGAGGAACGAGCGGTGATATCAAATTAAGGATTTACAACGATATTTAACTGCATTTAGAAATATATGGAAATTTAACATTAATGAAATCCAACGCAACAACTAGAATCTTCAATCTAAATGTTATGGACGTCTATTGTAAGGTCATGAAACATAATAATAATAATAATAATAATAATAATAATAATAATAATAGCCCCTTCAGTCATAACTGACTATGGGAATGCGCCCCTGAGGTGACAGCCCTCAGCTGCTTATTTTCCTGGTGCTCCTTTTGACGTTTTCTCCTCACCTCTGCTTCTTGTGTGAGCCTCTCTTCGCCCAATCTGAGGTGGCGCCGTAAATAGCATCGCCACTTAGTGCGATCGGCAGCTTCATCCTCCCATGTTGCTGGATCCATGTCCAGTGCCCTCATATCTCTCTTGCACACATCTTTGAACCTCAGCTGTGGTCGCCCAACTGTTCTCTTGCCATCTGCTAATTGTCCGTAGAAGATATCTTTTGGGATGCGACCATCATCCATGCGGCGAACATGGCCAAGCCAGCGAAGTCTGCGCTGTCTAAGAAGCGTATACATACTTTGAAAGCCAGCACGTGACAACACCTCGACATTTGTCACTTTATCTTTCCACGAGATGCCGAGGATGCGGCGTAGACACCGCAAATGGAAGGTATTGAGCCTTCTTTCTTGCTTAGCATAGGTCGTCCAGGTCTCGCTGCCATATAGGAGTGTGCTGGTGACGCAGGCATTATATACCGCAGCTTTGGTCTTCATTGTGAGTTTAGAGTTTCCCCAAACACGCGATGTGAGGCGGGCAAAGGTCATGAAACATGGAGAAGAACGAATACCAAGAAGTTGAAGACTTTCGTAAATAGAGAACAGAACGATTGAAATGGTATGACACGATCACTAATGTGGAACTGACATGTACCAGCGCCAGAAATAACGCAAATATTACGTTGTTTCCATCAAAGCACTTTGAAGATTAAGCCTGATGCAGTCTTCGTCTCGAAAGCTGGCTGTCAATGATTATCGTTACTGTCTAACACTTGTCTTAATGTACATATCATATATCATATCATAACCCTCCACTCCCAAAGGAGCATAGGCCTTTGTTGAGGATTGCTTCATGTCTGCAGCATGGCGCATTCCTCAAATGATTATATCTCCGCGACTGATGTCGATGATTGTTTCATGCTTACAGACATTTGGATTTGTGCTCGATCCGAATGGCTGTATCATGGAACACCTCAAACGAATAGAGATATATCTCATCGACCGATGTCGATGATTGTTGCATGTGTGCAGGCATTTGAGTTTGGCCAACTCGGATTGCTGCACCGTGGAACATCGCAATTGAATATATATTAACGACGTAGTATGCATATCACTATGCATGACGCGTATGTCTTTATAACGTCACTCGACGTGTGGGCTTCGGCCCCAACGGCAGCGTATGGCATGTGTGGCCATTGCCACTATATAATTCGACTTGTGGGTTTTGACCCGTACGGCAGTGTGTTTCGGAAGTGTGGCCATTGCCACTTATACTGTGTGGTATATCCACTTTGTAATTGTGTGGCTGGGAAGCCATTTGAGCAGTGTATTTCTTGAACCAAACGTAAGTCGTCGTATGAATAACGCAGTTTGCATCATTATGGCAGATTAGCCTGGCGTGGTATGCCAAAGGAACATTATGTTACTAGCAATAGTGTAAGACTAGTATAGATGGATATTGTACAGCTAGCGGCAAGCGTAAGCCTAGTGTAACGGATATTAAACGACTAGCAGTAGACGTAAGCCTAGCATAACAAGTGTATTGCAGAACTAGCAGGATAGTTAAGTCTAGTTAGCCTCTGAATTTATGCCAAAGGACATTGGCCGTTAAAAGGAACTGACCTCTAACCAGAACTCTAGATAGAGATTGTGAACATGTGTTTATGAACTAATGAGAACTCTTACAGATCGTACATGAATGTGATGTGACTTTTGTTCCCATGTAGTTGGTGTCTGCTCATGGTATGAAATTACTAATTAAATATTTTGAGTCGTCAAAATCACAGTCTTATCAACTGTCGTATTCGGAGTTGAGTTAAATGCTATTTATCTTCAACTGATCATGACCAGTGATGATTAATGTCTTAACACGCTGCATCTCACACTGCCAATATAATCAATAAGACAAGAGACTAATACAGGTCAGTCAAGGGTCGAATATTTAATATGAAACATGTTCAGCACAGAATGTATCACAAGGGTTAAAGCAGACATTATCGATACCAACGGACAGTATTACGGAATCCTACAAAAGTGATAAGAACCCGAGGGACTTTGACTCTATAAACTGAATACGCATATAATAACTTGGTCATCCACAAATACTAGAAGTCATCGAAGCACCCAGAATATACTGGGGTCCCGGAAGAGCCCGTAACATACTGGTGTCAGAAAGTGTATGGATTTCGTGAATACTGGATTCCCCCCTTCAAGTATCGAAGAAAGTTAAACTGATGATGAACGTTTTAAATGCAAAATCATTCATTCAATCCTAACCGGCAACTGAAATGCGCAGGACAGAAAGTGACGTCACTACATCGATGCCGTCAACGTTAGCAGACAACATTGCCTGAGAATATCCGAATTTTCTTCCACCAAAGAGACTGATTCACGCAGATAGAACGGTAATCTTCCACTCGAGAACCTGAACCAGTGGAGAATGTATCTCTTCATCAAATTCATCTGAGACTGCGAAGCAGATCGATTGAAGAAACTACGTTCCAAGACCGAAGCAATACTTTCAAACGGTTACCCTGCTGCGAAGGTCAAGGTCTACCATCAATGGACCTCAGCTGTTGAAGACACTTGGATTAGAATTACATGCATTCATGTATTTCTCAGAGGGACAACTAAGCAGATAAGTTCTTGATTTTACTTGGGCGCTTGAACATTATCATATTGTCCTTGCATTAGCTTTGGTCTACAGTTCATCATCACTTGGCTTACTTTTTACTATCATCTGTGTTCCCCCATTCATGTTTTTCGTATATTCGTATATTCGTCGTGTTTAATATTGACTGGAATTTTCCCAGGAAAGCTTCAGTGAATGTTAACTTCTATTAGATTTACATGCTTATTTTGCTGACTGAGGATCTGACTGATTATATTTTTTCTTTTGAGTCAGGAAATAAATGTTTCTTCAGTTAGCATTATAACCAATTTTGTGTACTTAGCAGTTTCGTCAAGTGAGTTACGTCCTCTTTATTTACATAACCTACTTTCAGTACTGTTGACAACTGTTGTCGTGTGTGAGCTAAAACTTCTTTGTCTACACGTTCGTTTAAGACGACTTGTCTTGTTATATTTTTGTGTGATGTAAATTCTTTTCTTTCTTTTAACTGATTACTGAGTATAAGTCTCCTTTATTTACTTTATAAGTGTAAAGTGTTGTCGTATAATTGAAAAATCATTTCATTGTAAATCATTTGATTGTTTTCACTGTCTTTGTCAAATGTTCTCCGAACTTGTTTGTTATTGATTAATATATTCATGTACATATTATAGTGAGTTCTATAGTCCTGGTGTATATTATAGACTATTGAAGGTACTCAGAAACCTATTATCATGTCTACACTACAGGAATTCATTGATATTGGAAAAAGTTATGGAAAATCAGGAGCGGAACTACAAAGTTTTGCAGATACAAAATATGATGAATATTTATCGCGTCTGGAAAGAATGGAACAGCGCGAAATGACTAAACGAGCTGATGAGCTTAGGAGGTTTGAATTAACCCAAGAGAGGGAATTGAAGGAAAAATAAATATCCATGAAAATGGAATTAGAACGATTGACTATAGCTCAACAAGAAAAAGACAGAGAATTCGAGAGGGATAAAATGGCTCAACAAGAAAAAGACAGAGAATTTGAGAAGGAAAGAATGGCACAACGAGATAAAGAATTAGCTCAACAAGAAAAAGACAGAGAGCAAAAAGATAAAGAAATGGAATTAAGGAGAATGGAACTTATGCAACTTGATCAAACCCATAAAAATGCCATGGAAATGGAAACATTAAAACTTCATGCAGAAAAAGAAAAAAGCTTTAGAATTAGCTAAAGTGCAGTCTGAACAGACTAAGACTGCGGCTGCTACAAATATTTTCTATCCTAAGTTAAAAATGCCACATTTTGACCAGACTCGCGATTATGTTGACTCTTTGATATCTAGATTCATCATCAAGGTCACAGCTCTGAACATACCCAAGGAAAGATGGAGCAGTCTTTTACTTGATTTTTTGACTGGTGACTCACTTAAATGTTTCATGAGTCTTGATGAAAAGAGCAGAAGCGATTTCGATGTCGTAAAAGAGGTATTACTAAGACGTTTCCAGTTAACTGAGTCTGGATTCAGAGATCGCTTTCATGCTGCTAAACCAAGCAAGGATGCAGATTTTGGTGAATTCATTGCATCTATTAAACATTTCCTTAGCAGATGGATTGATCTATCTGGTATAAATAAAACATATGAAGGTGTTATAGATCTCATGCTGCGAGATAAAGTTTTATCCGCATGCAGCACTGAATTAGAAGCATTTTTACAGGAAAGACATCCTAATTCTATCGATGAGTATGAAAAACTCGGAAGACAGTATCAAACCGCACATCAGAATAAAGATCTTCATAGATCGACTATTCGAGATCCTATGCCTGTGTGCGCTGCACAACATGATCACAGACCTCGATCGAAGAGCTTTGATGGACGTTGTCGTTCAGATTATTATCAATCCGACAGAGGTTTTTTATAACTTCCGTCGTCATCGCTCTCCTTCGAATTCATATCGACGAGGTTATAGAGGATATTCACCTCATGATCGTGGGTATCACAGAGGCAGGGATTATGATGGTTCACATCAAAAAGGATACTATAAACAGAGATCATCTTATGGTAGAGATGCCAGGAAAGATGACTCTACTGATTTTTATTATAGCAATAAAAAAGTCAGTCAATAATAACAAAGGTAATGCCAGATCTCCGTCGAGAGACAAAAATAAACAGAGACATGCAAATAGTTGCAGTGTTAAAAAGGAAAAAGGTAATGATGATAATGATCATGCGAACGCATGTATGGTAATGAATGATACATGTTATGAGTGTCAGTCGAAAAACAGATTAAAGTCTACAATTACACTTGATTGTGGTCATTGTATGCCAACAATGTCGGCATGTGTAAATGTCGGTTATCTTACATTTCATCCCGGAATATTGGATGGTAAGGTAGTGAGAGTTCTGCGTGACACGGGGTCTTCAACGATAGGCATTAAGCACTCGCTTATCGAGCCCTTTGCTTTTACAGGCAAATCAGTTAAGTGTGTCACATTTGGTGGGAATATAGAAACATTCCCTGTGGCACGAGTATACATTGATACTCCTTTTTTACACAGGCACTGTCTATGCCTGCGGCTTGAGAGCACCCATAACTGAAATTATAATAGGAAACATACCAGGAGTTAAAGATTGCACTCCTGAGGAGATTGCAATGTGGGTTGAATCTCACCCACAGGTGGCAAATGCTGTTGTAACGAGAGCACAACAGTTAGCTACGGACATGGCTACACCACCTCCTCCTATAATGGATACAATTATGTCTCAAGTTGGCACTGTTTCACCTTCTGTTTTTGCAGAAAAACAGAAGAGTGACCCAACTTTACAAGGATTTTTTAGCCGAGCAGAACAAAAAACGATTAAATACACAAGAGGGGCTAAACAATGGTTCAAGATAAAGAAATCAATACTCACTAGATATTATGATGATGGCAAAACAATTATACATCAAGTGATAGTACCTAAAGAATACAGACCATTGGTCCTACAAACAGGTCATGACTCCCCTATGGCAGGGCATATGGGGATTAAAAGAACATTGTTTCGTGTTACGTCACAATTTTATTGGCCTGGGGTTAATAAAGATACAAAGTTATACTGCAAATCATGTACAACATGCCAAGTTATAGCACGTAAGGGCAGATTCCATACGGCACCCTTACAGATTACAGACGTGCCTGAGAGACCTTTCAAAAAGATTGCAGTAGATATAGTGGGTCCGTTATCAATTGTTTCAAATAATGGATTTCGTTATATTTTAACTTGCGTAGATCTTTGCACGCGTTGGCCAGAGGCCATACCGTTGAAAACCATCACAACTGCATCCGTGTCTGATGCATTATTTTCGATATTTTGTCGAATCGGTTTTCCGGATGATATATTGTCAGATCAAGGATCACAATTTACTTCCAACATTATGAGGGATTTAGAATCCATGCTATCTGTTCACCACTCGTTTTGTAGTGCGTATAGGCCTCAATCAAACGGTGTGTGCGAGCGCTACAATAGCACTCTAAAACAGATGTTATCTAAGATAACTGAAGAATGCCCTCGTGAATGGGATCGGCTTCTGCCGGCGGCCCTCTTCGCTTTTCGTGAAGTGCCTCACGAGAGCACGGGATGGTCTCCATTCGAATTGGTTTATGGTTCGAATCCTCGCGGACCAATGATGATACTCAAAGATTTGTTGATTGGAGCGTCAATTGATACAGCCACTCGAAACAGCTACGAGTTAGTGATTGATCTCCGACAACGAATCATCGATGCGTGCACGTATGCATCCCAGAGTATAAAATCAGCCACTCAACGATCAAGATTATTACATAATCAAAAGAGAATATTAAGATCATTCAAACCAGGGGGAAAAGTTTGGTTGTTGCTACCTCATAACGATAACAAATTACTGATATCATGGCAAGGTCCATTTGATGTTATCAAACAAGTCACAGATGTTGACTACTCGGTAAACGTTAGAGGTAAAATCAAAACCTTCCATGTCAACATGCTAAAATTAGCAGTTGAAAGACCACAGGAATTAATTCCTGTCATTAACTCTATTGATGATTCTTCACATCATAATGCTTCTTTTGCAGTTGTTCATGAAGAAGATACTACTTCGTCTATCCCTTTACAATTCCAACTACCTTCTTTGCAATCATCGGAATCTTGGAAAGACGTGACTATTTCTTCGTCACAACAAGATCAAGTTCGGGATATTCTTATTTCTTTCAATGATGTTCTCACCGACCTTCCAGGTCAGACATCGCTTATATCCCATGATATTACTCTTACTGATTATAAACCTATCAAACTTAGACCCTATCCTATTTCTTTACACCACAAAGATAGGGTGGAGAAAGAGTTAAATGAGATGATACGTTTAGGTGTGATATCTCCTTCGGAATCACCATATGCATTCCCAATGGTGATGGTTAAAAAGAAGGCTGATTCTTTACGTATTTGTATTGATTTTAGGCGATTGAATAAAATTACAATCACAGACGGTGAGCCTATGCCTCTTTTAGATGATCTTTTATCAGAATTATCTAATGCTACCTTCTTTAGCAAACTAGATCTCTCTAAAGGCTACTGGCAAATTCCTCTTGCCGAAAATGCCAAACCTTACACAGCTTTCACAACTCCTTTTGGTCTCTACCAATGGAATTATATGTGTTTTGGGTTAGTGAATGCGCCAGCGACGTTTGTGCGCATGATGCGCCGCCTTCTTGGCGATCGTAAAGATGTCATCACGTACATCGATGACATCTGCCTATTTCATGACTCGTGGGAAGACCATATTGATGGTTTAACTTCCCTTCTACATACATTACGTATGCATGGTTTGACTGTGCGACCTTCAAAGGTCCAAATTGGTTGTCAGGAAATTTCTTTTCTTGGTCACCGCATAGGTAACCACAAACTGTATCCTGACGACAATACAGTCAAAAGAATTCTAGAGATTTCTACCCCTTCAACTAAGAAACAAGTTAGAAGCCTTTTAGGCTTGATAAACTATTACCATAAGTTCATCCAGCATTTCGCACAACTATCTACACCTTTGTCCGCACTGTTGACCAAAGGTAGTCCTAATAAGGTACGTTGGGACAAAGATTGCGAAAGCGCTTTGGTAACAATTAAGAAATTATTTAGTAATGCACCAATTTTGTTATTACCAAATATACGTATTCCATTCATACTTCAATCAGATGTCTCGAGTTACTCCATGGGTGGTTGTTTGCTGCAATGTTACAAGGAAACACTCCATCCATGTTTCTATGTGTCGAGGAAACTGACTCCGGCTGAACAGAAGTATGCGACAGGTGAACGTGAGCTCCTGTCTATGGTATGGTGCCTGGAGAAGCTGTCAAGATATCTCATCGGCACGCACTTTTACATTATGACAGACCACAGTCCTCTTACTTACATAACAGCTAGAACTATGCGTAACGCTAGAATACACCGATGGTATTTGTTGATTCAATAATTTTCATTTACGATCCTGCCTATTGCTGGATCAGACAATAACTTGGCAGATCTTTTATCGCGCAACGTCTATGAGAAAAAATTGAATTAACTCTTTAGTCACCATGTTGACAAGTGCTATTATTAATGTTATAAAATTTAATGTGTCTACTTAAAGATTATCATATTTATAAGTAGGTAGTACTAATATTGATATGTTCGGGAGACGGGCGTCTTCTCCATCACTATCATCCGTGCCACAAGTGTCACGTTTGGAAGTGAGGGGGATGATGTTGAGGATTGCTTCATGTCTGCAGCATGGCGCATTCCTCAAATGATTATATCTCCGCGACTGATGTCGATGATTGTTTCATGCTTACAGACATTTGGATTTGTGCTCGATCCGAATGGCTGTATCATGGAACACCTCAAACGAATAGAGATATATCTCATCGACCGATGTCGATGATTGTTGCATGTGTGCAGGCATTTGAGTTTGGCCAACTCGGATTGCTGCACCGTGGAACATCGCAATTGAATATATATTAACGACGTAGTATGCATATCACTATGCATGACGCGTATGTCTTTATAACGTCACTCGACGTGTGGGCTTCGGCCCCAACGGCAGCGTATGGCATGTGTGGCCATTGCCACTATATAATTCGACTTGTGGGTTTTGACCCGTACGGCAGTGTGTTTCGGAAGTGTGGCCATTGCCACTTATACTGTGTGGTATATCCACTTTGTAATTGTGTGGCTGGGAAGCCATTTGAGCAGTGTATTTCTTGAACCAAACGTAAGTCGTCGTATGAATAACGCAGTTTGCATCATTATGGCAGATTAGCCTGGCGTGGTATGCCAAAGGAACATTATGTTACTAGCAATAGTGTAAGACTAGTATAGATGGATATTGTACAGCTAGCGGCAAGCGTAAGCCTAGTGTAACGGATATTAAACGACTAGCAGTAGACGTAAGCCTAGCATAACAAGTGTATTGCAGAACTAGCAGGATAGTTAAGTCTAGTTAGCCTCTGAATTTATGCCAAAGGACATTGGCCGTTAAAAGGAACTGACCTCTAACCAGAACTCTAGATAGAGATTGTGAACATGTGTTTATGAACTAATGAGAACTCTTACAGATCGTACATGAATGTGATGTGACTTTTGTTCCCATGTAGTTGGTGTCTGCTCATGGTATGAAATTACTAATTAAATATTTTGAGTCGTCAAAATCACAGTCTTATCAACTGTCGTATTCGGAGTTGAGTTAAATGCTATTTATCTTCAACTGATCATGACCAGTGATGATTAATGTCTTAACACGCTGCATCTCACACTGCCAATATAATCAATAAGACAAGAGACTAATACAGGTCAGTCAAGGGTCGAATATTTAATATGAAACATGTTCAGCACAGAATGTATCACAAGGGTTAAAGCAGACATTATCGATACCAACGGACAGTATTACGGAATCCTACAAAAGTGATAAGAACCCGAGGGACTTTGACTCTATAAACTGAATACGCATATAATAACTTGGTCATCCACAAATACTAGAAGTCATCGAAGCACCCAGAATATACTGGGGTCCCGGAAGAGCCCGTAACAGCCTTCAACAAACACATGCCAAGTCCTCCTGTCACGTGCCATCATCTCAAATTCCTTCCATGTTCTCCTTATCATTTTCATCTCTGTTTCCAGCTCTCTTCTCCATGTGCTTCTTGGTCTACCTCCGCCTCTCTTGCCCTGGGGGTTCCAGAACAAAGACTGCCTTGTAACGCTATCAACAGGTTTCCTCAGTGTGTGTCCTATCCATCGCCATCGTCTTCTTCTCATCTCTTGTTCCACTGGCTCTTGTCTAGTTCTTGTCATCAGTTCCACGTTGGTAACCTTGTCAAACCATTTTAATCCCTCTATTCTACGCAAGCACCCATTTAGGAAAGTCTGTAGCTTTTTGGTTGTTGTCTTTGTGGTTCTCCATGTCTCAGAGCCATACAATAGGACTGACTTCACATTTGAGTTGAAGATTCTTATTTTCGTGTTGGATCCGATTTCTCTTGATCTCCATATATTTCCCAATGCAATGAAAGTTCCTCTTGCTTTTTGTATTCTTATTTTGATATTGTGACAGCGCCATAGGCATCTCGTCTGTTTTTCACCGCCATTTTGTCATTATGTGGTAGCCATCTTAGTTTACATCTAAAAATAACTACATTAGTAGTGCCACTTACGGATAGCAGCCAATCAGAGAAGAGTAGCGTCAGGCTCTAGCGTCGGTTCAAATTCTTCATTCATTCTTATTGCCGGTGGCCGAGAGAGAACAAGCTTTGAGAGCTGAAGTCTACTTCAAGAACATGCCTAGGACTTAAAGTCTACGAACACTGTCTGGGTGTTCGGTAGTATTAAATGTTGATCTGCATAAGGCTTTGTGTTGCTTGAATTGCTAAGTCTGCTGCTGAGAGGGTTGCAAGCAACCAATAACTGCCACCCCTGTCAAACGATCCTTAATAAATTTTCTTAGTGCATGGGTCTTTGGGTGTGAGGTACACCTAGCCCCTGTCACAAGTGGCGTCGTCGGCAGGATTGACAGACAGCACGCAGTGAAGCAACTCTTCAGCAATCAGAGTAGCAACAGCCGAAACAGTAGAACACCCAGTTCAGTGCAAGGCAAGGGACGGGATCATCCACTTTGTCAATATTTCTAGTCAACTCTACTAGCAACAAGATGGCGACACGCAGCACACGTGCTGCTGGTAGATTGGATAACGAAGATGTGGCTGAGGTGGATGACCCTGTAGTGGGGCTGGATCGTCAACCAGGACGAGTACGGTACATCATGGTACCTACACACAAGAAAGTGCGGTGCTTTGGGGAGCGCACGGGTCCTACGGCCGAGGAATATGTCAGAGAGGTGAGAGCTGCCTGGAGAGTAGGGATGATGAGTAAAGAGGACCAGGCAGATGTTATTCTTGAAGGTGTGACCCCAAGTGTTCGCAGAGAGCTGAGGATTCAGGCTAATGACGATGACCCAGAAGCAATGCTACATTCCATTCTTAGGGTGTATGGGGAGCGTCGAAGCATCCCAGAGGTAATGGCCACTTTTTACTCTACCCGACAAGATGCAAGGGAGTCTCTTTGGGAATTCTCCCATCGCATCCATGAGGTGTTCGAAAGTGTTGTAAGAGCACAAAAACAGAATAATGTCACTCCGTTGGAGCCGTCCTTCCTTCGGGACCAGTTTGCTGCTTGTCTGAGAGATGATCTACTGAGAAAGTTTGCAAAAGAAATGATCTTTAAAGAGCCTACAGCATCGTTTAGGTCAGTGAGGGACTATGCACTACGGTTTTTAGAGACTGAACACGCTCCTGGGGCTGGTGTTGCCAGTGTCGGAGTAGTAAATACAGTGACGGCACCCGATATAAATGCATTAGGCACAGAAGTGGAGCAGCGAAGAGCAAAGGTGGCTCGATTACAGGCTAAAATTGATGCGATGTCTCAGGAGCAGGGGAGACGTACCTGGAAAGTTCGCTGTCTTAGATGCAGAGGACTAAGGCCACGTACAGAATCGATGTCCACAGGCATTAAACTAGACCCCTCTGCGGCTGGGAGTCAGGTTACAGAAGGGGAGCAGAATGATTCAGAGATAAAGATGGTTGGTGGTCGACCGGAGTGTGAGGTACTTATAGCAGGAAAGAAAGTCAAAGGCGGCCATGAATGTAAGGGTAGCAGGAGGCGACCCAGGGCACAGAGGGAGCCTAGGAAAATAAGATGCTTCAATTGTGGAGACTTTTCAGACCACATGGCAGCCAAGTGTCCTCAGGGCCCGCTTCCGAAGCGATGTTTTCAGTGTAAGTCCCCAGGCCATTTGATATCGGTTTGTCTCTCAAAGAGCGCTCTCTCTAGGCATACCAACATCTCCAGATTGCCGTCACGGTGCAAGCCAAGAGATGGCCGTGGCAACTGTCGCCCTAAGGGTGCCAAGAAAAGTGGTCGACATTTAGAGGAGGAGACTCATCTAAAACACGTTGAAGGACACGTTTCCAGGCTACGAGGGTCACACGTAAGAGCAGAGGCACCGTTGCAAAATTTTGCAGCAGTCCGGAAAGAGACATGTGACAACGTGTCGTGTTCTATTCCACTACAGGTGGGAGAATTGGTGAGGAAAAGAATGCACTACGCGGAGAGATCCAAAATTCGTGACATATGGTCAGAAGAGGAGTACATTGTTGTTCGTGCTCCCACAATGACAGGGGGTCCATATGTCATCCAACGAACAGATAGAGCGAGTCCGAGCATTAGAGTCACATGCAACGAACTGAGACGAAGTGATGGCAAAGATGATTCTCCAGATGTGGTAGATACGACTGAAGCGCCTAGCTTAGTGCAGTTGTCGGGACGACAAGAAAATCAGGCGGGGAATATGTGACAGCACCATAGGGATCTCGTCTGCTTTTCACCGCCATTTTGTCGTTGTGTGGCAGCCATCTTAGTTTACATCTTCTTCTGCGTTCAGTTTGTAGTCATGCTAAATCTGCAGGCCTGTCGCCAGGACGAAGTCCACAGTCTTTTCCAGGTCGGCACGGCAGCCCCATAGCCTCTGCTGGAGCTCATCACCTTTTGGCCAGGTCGCACGACGCAATTTATCATGGGTTGGACTTAGTTTACATCTAAAAATAGCTACATTAGTAGTGCCACTTACGGATAGCAGCCAATCAGAGAAGAGTAGCGTCAGGCTCTAGCGTCGGTTCAAATTCTTTATTCATTCTTTTTGCCGGTGGCCGAGAGAGAACAAGCTTTGAGAGCTGAAGTCTACTTCAAGAACATGCCTAGGACTTAAAGTCTACGAACACTGTCTGGGTGTTCGGTAGCATTAAATGTTGATCTGTATAAGGCTTTGTGTTGCTTGAATTGCTAAGTCTGCTGCTGAGAGGGTTGCAAGCAACCAATAATTGCAACCCCTGTCAAACGATCCTTAATAAATTTTCTTAGTGCATGGGACTTTGGGTGTGAGGTACACCTAGCCCCTGTCACAATATCACTGTCTGTCCCTCCAACTTTGTCTATATTGCTGCCAAGGTCTTAATTGTGGTGGATTTGGTGTTATAGATATTATTATTTAAAATTATTTGTCTACCCAAGTGAGGTCAGCTGTGTAGGACCCTGAGTTTAGTAGTTGATGGTTAAGTATTTTCAGGGAGCTAGCTGCTACCACCCTATGATCTCACTTGGTTCTATATTTTTATTTATTATTTATGTGACTCTGTCTAAGTGTCTAGGGTAATGAAGATATAATGCAGTGTAAGTCAACTCAATACAAATACACTTTAATTCTATCACATAAATAGGACTGGATAAATACAACAACCACAAACAGACTAATACTCTAGGATATATCTTATAGAAGTCTGTGGCTGAATATTATGTAATTGTCTATATTACAATTTTATTTGCCCTGATTCAGAATTTTCTGAGTCAGGACCAACAACAAAATGAAAATTATGGTTTTATTTACATAAAATTAAATACCACAATGCATCTTCTGTCCATATAAAGCAATATTACAATCTAATTATATTTAGATATTACTATAGACTAAGTTAACACTGGTAATTAATGGTGGGTTGGGGTATTTTCATCATACCCTCTCTTTTCTCTATCTCTTGTGGAATGTTTATTCAACAGTCTATTATTTTATTTATTATGTTTTAATACAAGTGGATGAACTCTTAGTGCCGACACAAGGGCACTTATCTTTCTGTTGGTAGTAGTTATGATGCTGACAATCTCCTATATTTCATGGGTTGATTCGTGGTAGACAGCGTGTACCAGCAAAAATTTCAACCGAATGACCAATCTGACACAGTCCCTGGTGTAGTGTGGTAGACAGCGTGTACCAGCAAAAATTTCAGTTTCTTTCACGAAGATAAATACACCAGGGCTCTGGCACTAGCTTAGTACCAGAACAAAAACCCTTAAACAAGGTTATGATTCTTTATAACACATCTACAATATCATTCCACAAGTAATACATGGTATAATTCAATAAAAAGAAAAGGGTCAGATCCCTCTGACCAACCCATTTCAACCATTTTCATCTGAGATAACATCTCATACCAGTGCTCCTATTCTTCTCCCTAATGGCTACAACGCCTCTGACACTTCAACAATGATCCTCTCCCATAGGATAATGTGGGTTAGCCTTCCCACTGGTAACTGTGGAAATCATTTTAAGTTATACAACTCATGTCAGTTCTACTGCGTGTGAGCAACACCACAGGCCCTGCATAAGTCTGCTAGGGGACCTATGTACTAAGTCGCAAAACATTCCCAATAAAGCAGTATCTTATACACCAAATTTTTGTAATAACAAGGTTAATAAATTTCGTTCTTACCACAATTCAATGGAAATATCACAAACATACGTTGACTGGCATTAGCATTAATATATAAGTTCAGCTTTGCCCTCGTCCAGACTGCCAAGGTTTTTTTATATTTCACTCTTAGCACTGCTGTTCTCAACGCAGCTTGTATACTAACAATTATGTATCAAATGGCGACAAGCCTTGGAAGCTTTTTGCCAATATCACTAGACTGGCCCAATCACAGCAAGGGTCTAGCTATTCAATTCAAATTTGAAGAAAAAAAAACTCCAAACATACTAGGAGTGAGTCTGCAAAAAATATTTAGCTTTTTGGGCCAACCAATACCCTCCTTCCTATACTCCTATACTAACCAATCGGATTTGAATCACTTGAATGCCTCTTTTTTTAAACTTGCGTCCCCAAATAATGTTATAAATAGAATGAGCAAAAATAACAATTATAATAATTACCGTTCGTAGATATATAGTATTATTTCAATATCTTGGTTAATAATTGGGCTACTATGTATATTAAAACATATTATTGCTCAGGAGACTCTACGCTATCCTTATATATGATTTTTATGGCTATAATTCATTGCCGTTTGGATTTTCATAGTCGTCACTGTTAGTCGTCAATTATATACTTTTCCATAAGTCGGCAATCTTTCCCCCCTTCTCTATCAGTTTTATTCAAAATAAAACAACTTGTTTGGGTTACGTCAGAAATACACTACTAGGCAGGAAATGAGAGCTGACTGTGTGTGTGTATATACATTCTGGCGTGTCTAACAGCTTGGATATATGCATGGAACTGCGAGAATATAGTACGATGCATGCATGTGGCTTTGCGTCTTGTTTTTCAAATCTGCTAAAGGCAATACTGTCGCGCGCTCATTACAATTTGGCGTTTCAAAACCCAAACGCGTGACAATGGTAGCATTTCTTCTGTCGCTCCTTCATCCACCTCCCTTCTTCTCTCTCTCGGTCTTGGAACAAATACTCCTTGACTCTGCAAAAATGTTATTTTTAATTCTCAAGGACGACTAGGAAAGCGTGTAAGATTTGACGGCGAGATCATTTTCTAAGCATTATCACTGTACAAAATTCAGCGCTCTACTGGCGCAGAAGACGACGATATGCAACCACACACGGGCGGGTTTATTTATTTTCATAGGAGTAAAATCTCACTAAATTTAGCGATTATCTCACAGATTTCGCTACACACCTCCCCTC
Organism: Oreohelix idahoensis; assembly: GCA_024509875.1. Taxonomy (NCBI): domain Eukaryota; kingdom Metazoa; phylum Mollusca; class Gastropoda; order Stylommatophora; family Oreohelicidae; genus Oreohelix; species Oreohelix idahoensis. The sequence continues at coordinate 363,258 of JAMPIV010022396.1, read as the reverse complement.
CTAAAACATGCATTCATTGCAGGTTATAATCTGTGAGATAATTTAGCGCACATGAAGTCCTACGCGTTTTTCTGATTTTCATCATAAGGATGTCTACTCAAAAAGTCGGCACCCACATTCTGAGAACCGGGAATATATTCAATCGTAAATGAATAAGGCTGTAAGAGCAACGACCATCTTAATAACCTAGCATTTTCATGCTTTCCCTGTGACAAAAATACGAGCGGCTGTGATCTGTTTGGACCACGAAGGTTCCACCATACAGATAAATCTGGAATTTTTTTATAGCCCAGATTAAAGCTAGACATTCCTTTTCACTTGTTGAACAGTTTTTTTTCTGCTTTGTTCAACTTGCGGCTTGCATAAGCGACTGGGTTCTATTCCCCATCTTGTGAAGAGGACCTTTGCAACAATGTAGCCCCTAGGCCCACATTGCTTGCGTCACTTCTCACGACAAATTCTTGATTCAAGTCAGGCAATTTCAATACCGGCCTGCTTGTGAGTTTTTCCTTTAACTCCTGGTATGCCAATTCACACTGTGCTGACCAATTAATTGTATCAGGTTGTCCCTTACGAGTTAAATCCGTCAGAGGAGCACATATAGAGTTAAAATGTTTAATGTACTTTTGGTAAAAACCACACAACGACACAAAAGATCGCACATCTTTCTTTGTCTGTGGCCTCGGTGCTGTCTGCAATTTCTCCAGGTTCTTTGGGTCAGGGGTCATGCTACCATGATGTACCGTATGTCCCAAGAATTCCAACTCTTTACATCCAATACAACATTTGGTTGGTCTAGCAGTCAAGTTAGCCTCTCTGAGTCTATCAAACAGCATATTCAAAGAGTTAACGTGTTCCTCAAATGTTTCAGTAACGATGAGGATATCATCCATGAAATTCGAGATGCATGGATTTTTCAGGGGATCCAACAATTTTCGCATCATCCTAGAAAACACACTCGGGGCATTTTTCAACCCAAACGGCAACATGTTGAACTCATAATGGCCTTCCGAGGTGCTAAAGGCTAAATAAGGTCGAACCTCAGGCTTTACTGGAATTTAATAATAGCCTTTGCTAAGATCCACCTTAGAAAAATATTTTGCCTTGTTCAGTTGATTTGTATCAGGTAATGGATCCATCTGACCTTCTGTGACAGCATTCAGTTTCCTGTAATCTATGCACAGTCTATGTTCCCCAGATGGTTTCCGCAACAAAACCACACTAGAGCTATAAGGAGATTCACTGTGAGAAATAATCCCTTCTTGTAACAAATAATCTATCTCCTCTTTCAAAGCTTTTTTCTTAGCGAGAGTAATAGAATAGGGCCTCATACAGATGGGTGTTGGGTCTAGTAGTTTCATATCATATTCCAACAAATTTGTGTGCCCCGGCTTATCCATTAACAAGTCTGTATGTTTCTCCAGGACCTTTTGAATCGTCTCCCTCTGTCCTTTTGTCAGGTGATTACTGATCTTCACCTGTGCAAACGTTTCACTGGGTTTCAGTGGATATTCAAATGAGGTGAGAGGGTCATTTTTCATTTCGGTTGCGATAGACAAGGCCATTAAGTGTGTTTCTTCCTGGATTTGCCTGTCCAGATATTTCTTTAGAAGGTTCACATGATAGACTTTTTCCTTTCCCTTCTTGTCTATCCTATAATTTGTTCTGGATATCTTTTCCAAAACTGTATATGGACCTTGCCATCCGATTTGAAGTTTATTGCTGCTGCCAGGTAGTAGAAGAAGCACATTCTCCCCTATAGCAAGCTCCCTATCCTTCGCTTTCTTATTATAATAAGCAGCATGCTTCTTCCTGGCTTGTCTCAAATTATCATTTGCCAGTTTCCAACTAGTTTTAGGACGAGTGGTCAGCTCGTTCACATATTGATATGATGAGGTAACTGTTGCGCACATATTTTTTGGCGCACGGATTACGCATACCATGTAAAATGTTTTAATTGTCTGATGAAGATATATTCATCTTTGAATGCATGTTTTGGTCTTGAGGGACGAAACTCAGATTGGGCAATAAGTAGTCATTCTGTGAGTTATCGCTCTTTGTAGCGTTCTTAAAAATAGAACTCGGCGGAGGAATTTAGACTAACTTGAATCTATTCTGTGTTTGGTTAGGAATAGATTGTTCTTGCTTCAGAATGTCTATGTGTTACGGTATATGATATTAACGCCGTCTGCTAAAGGTTATCAGACGTGCAATTGTAAAGGTTAATGCATTTAATATATTGCGATAGATATTTCAATTATTGAACGCTCCATACACGATCGATTATGACGTGTATAGCGTTGTTTGGGTCACAGTCGGTAACTAAGAAACGCTACCCTTTGTTACTTGACCGCCAAGCTGAATAGCTGCGTTTTTCTAACCTTCCAATTCAATGGCATGATATAGTCATATATATGCATTTTTTGATGGACCAGGGTCAGTCCTAGAACTCTATATGAGAGGAAAATTTATGGAGGTTAGTAATTAACTAGAATCCTCAGAAGGATGAGAATAATCGTCAAATTCATATGAAATATTCAGACTCGCAGTCTCACTGTCGGCAGGTAGCCATGTCTATCTGCTCGTGCATATAGCTGTGATGTTCTGACGACAATACTGCATTGTATCCTTAAACGGACATTGACACATAACCAGCAGTCTACGTTATTGATTAATTTATGCATGACTTATATGGACTTATGCTCTACTCCTATTTGAAATGATCATCCTGTGTGTACAACTGTGAATTAAATGTATGGACTCAATGAAATGACTTATCAAATCAATCGTATTCCAAGGTTCAAGTATTGTTCGGAATCTTCCACCCCCGCATTCGCTTAATCTTCCATCGAAGGCACGATGCACTATCACTGAATAAAAAAAAAACTAACATATCAAAGAAAAAACAATGGCCAGAAATTTATAGTTGTTTTATTCATATCACATGGAACATTGTTCAGAGCAAACCACCTTGTAACAGTGGTGCCCGGTATGTGGGGACGAAAAACAACCAAAAAACCAAAAATTTTTTCATGACTTTCGAATGAAATATTTACGATCAAGTTTCGATCACATGACCATTACGAAGCTGACGTGACGCACGTGATCATGAATAGCAACATGACGTCACTGTTGCATTGTCGCAGTGAAGAAGACATCTTTTCAACGCCTCTCTAGTTCGCTTCAAATTGATCAAGATGCACAAGATGGACTACCGTTGCCTGCCCATCAGGAGCAGACAGTCAAAGGCACAGGCCTAGCTGTTGACGACCTCTAGCACTGATCTAAGCAACGGAAAAGATAAGTCTAGGTGTTTAACTGTTGTTATTGCAAACAGTGCTAACTGAGTCCATGCCCTCTGCCTACATCGGCATGTTTTTACCTATGTTTAATGTACTTTTTGTTGTCTTAATGTGTTGTTAATTCGTGGGAGGTAGGGAGGATGAACCGAAATTAGATTCTGTGGCTCTCACGATGCCTGAATTGATTTCGGTCGTTTCTTAAGGCAGTTAAACGATTGCACTTTTGGAAGCCCCATTGAGGTTTGCCATTGGACTATCTGTCCAAATCTGCTGTCGTTTGACGATTTGTGTTAGCTGTACCGTTCCGTAGATAACTGGTGTATTTTATTCGTACTCAGTTAACAATTTTATTCAGTTTTGTATCATGTTCGTTAACTATTTCGTCCAGACTACTCTCACTATAATTTATTTTATGATTGTTAAATGTTCGTCCGTTATGAGTCCTGTGATGTCATCATTTTTGCAGTCATTTTTTTTCTGTACTTTGAATATTAAGTTGACCTCGGGTCAGACCTTGACCCTTCATTTGGCTTGTGACACTTCCGCTTGTTTTATTTAGTTCATAAATTCATTTTTAATTGTGAAAATGTCTTGTTTGCGTCTTAACATTGTTTGTACCCTTTAGTTGCATCATTGTTTTGTTTGTCCTCATAATATATATTAAATACTACATTAATAATATGATATTATATGCAATAATACACTTGTAATTTAATTTAATTAATTTTTTCTGATATTTAAGGTTAATATGGGACATTGCATAATTATGCAGTGATAGTCCAAGAAAGTAGCACTACAATTTATAAGAGATGCCTAGGGCATAATAATATATTATATATATTGACCAAATAAAATAATCTTATAGTCTACCTTTGAGGTAATAGACCCATTGTATATTATTTAATATACTTTTCTGGTACTAAGAGAGTGACTTAGTACATTGAACAATATAATTACTAGGAATCATACCCAACATTATTGGATATTAAGATTAATTGGGTGAAGTAATTACATAATAGTTAACAGATATCATAACTATTTATGATATAGTTAGTACTTAGATACAATATTGTTACAAAATATTGTCTATTGGTTGAACTTAGACATTAGAGTTCAGTACTATTGTGATTATTTATATTGAATATTTCTAAGTTGAGTAAGTATAATAATTACTCTGAAGCTACTATTGACTATTTTAATCAGTAATTATCAATAATTACTTACCAGATAAAAGTCAAAATGCTTACTATAGACCATTTCGTTAAAATTGGTCGGGAATATGGTTATAAATCTCAAGAACTTCGTCAGTTTGCTAAGGCAGAACTGGAAAAACATGAAAGAAAAGAAGCAGAGAAAAAAGCTGCATTAAAGAAAGAGGAAGAGGAACAAAAGGCTGCATTAAAGAAAGAGGAAGCAGAACGTGAGATGAAGCAAATTGACAAGGAAAATAGATTGAGAGAGATTGCTCAACGTGAAAGAGAAGAGCAAAGAGCAATCGCCAGACAGGAAGAAGAGAATAAATTGAAACGAGAGGAAATTATTTTACAACAAGAAATGGAATTGGCGCGTATTAAATTGGAGACAGCAAGATTACAAGCACAAAGTGCTGATGCAAACCAGAATAATAACGCACAAAATGGATCATCATCCAGCCAAACTAAACATTTCTACAACTTTAAACTACCCACTCTCAACTTGAACGTGGACGACCTTTCATCGTTCCTGTCACGTTTTGAACAGACTTGCAAAAACTAACCATTTGCCTGAAGAGTCATGGGTACTCAAGTTAAATGAATTCTTGGTTGGAGAACCACTGACGGCTTCTCAAAATGCTGACCCATCAATAGCAAATAACTACGGTGCTATTAAGTCCTTGCTTTTACGAAGGTTTCACCTGGACGAGGAACACTGTAGGTTGAAATTTAAGGGAATTTTACCTGAATCTCCAAAAGATTTTGCAGGATTCATTGCGAACATACGCAATACATTTAATAGATGGATTGAACTGGCAGAAGTCAACAAATCATACGACAAATTAGTTGATTTACTACTACGGGATAAGGTATTATCTTCGGTTAGCCAGCCATTTTTTGCATATTTGCAGGAGCGTAAACCAGGTACTATGGACGAGTTAGAAAAAATTTCTTTAAACTACTGTTCGGCACATCCGAATGCAACCATTTCTAACTCCTCATTAAGAGAACCTCTACCTGTGGCGTCTAATATGGCCTATAATCATAATAACAAACAAAGACATCACAGTGTAGACAGAAGCAGGTTCCAAAGAAATCACAATGTTAACTTTCAGAAGGGACATAATAATGATTTTAACAATAAAAATGAGTTCAACAGAGGTAGATCACGAGATAGAAATTATTCACCTCAAACAAACTACCACAATGGTCAACATAACACTAATTATAATCGATCACATACTCCCAATAATAATAGTAACTGGAATGGTAATAATCATGGCTCGAGACATCGAGATAATAGTTACTATAGAGGACGACGAGATAATTCTAACAATTATACTCGGAATCGATCTCATTCTCGGGGATCATCTCATTACAACCATAATACAGGGGCGGCAGTTACAAATAATACTACCCCTATAGCTCAGGTCCCACTTGACAATAATACAACACAGTCTTCTGCTGCATGTTTTGCTATTAATTATAATGTGGCAAATAGTTGCCAAGATTGTAATACTATTTTTCAGAAGGCCAAGGAAACGGTGCTGAATTGTGGACACCTTCATACAGCAGTTGGTCTTTCAGCGAACGATGGCAAGGGTACCCTGATGTTCAATAGAGGATTAGTCAATGGTACGGTGGTCTCAGTTTTAAAAGACTCTGGATCAACAACCATTGGAGTTCGGCAGTCTTTGGTACATCCTAGCTATGCAACAGGGGAATATGTCCGTTGCATGACTTTTGGGGGAACTATTGAGTTTTACCCCACAGCTATTATTCATGTTAACACACATTTTTTCACAGGGAACGTAAAAGTATGTATGCTAAAAAAGCCTATAGCTGATCTGATGGTTGGTCGTATACACGGCAGTAAAGATTGTACTCCAGATGAGATTATAGAATGGGAGAAACATAACCTATGCACTGGAAACGCCGTGACGACTAGAGCGCAGACTCAACTCATGGAGAAAGTTGATGATAATAAAATGGATGCAGACAACCAAGAGAAATTTGTAGTCAATTCACCTATTGACAGGGAAACATTTGCAACCAAACAAAAAGAGGATAAATCTTTAAAAAAAATTTTTAAGTTGGTTGATAAAGTTGACAATCTATCCTCAGGTAATAATAACAAACATTGTTTTGTTATTAAAAATGACATATTGATTAGATGTTTTAATGACAAATCACAAATGAAACAACAAGTTATGGTCCCGTATACTTTTAGACGGTACATTCTTCAACATGCACATGACTCACATTGTGCTGGACATATGGGATATACTCGAACACGATCTCGAGTACTGTCTTCATTCTTTTGGCCAGGAGTGTCAAGAGATATTTCGCAGTATGTACGTTCCTGTACTACATGCCAAGAAGTGAAAGCACGTGGAGCTTTTCACACGGCGCCTATTCAGGCTTGCGATATCTCAGTAAGACCGTTTGACAAGATGGCAATTGATATTATTGGTCCATTGCTACCATCGGCCAGAGGACATAGATTCGTCCTTACGTGCATTGATTTGTGCACACGATGGCCAGAAGCTATCCCATTAAAGACCACCACTACCACAGATGTAGCTGATGCACTACATCTCATCTTTTATAGAATAGGGTTTCCTAGAAAACTTTTATCAGACCATGGGTCACAGTTTATATCTGACACCATGAAGGAAGTCATGAAAACTTGGAACATTGATAGGAATTTAAGTAGTATTTATCATCCTATGAGTAATGGTGCGGTTGAAAGACTTAACCGTACACTTAAACAACTACTACATAAGGTTACTGCTAAGCACCCTCATGACTGGGACAGAGCACTCCCAGCTGTTCTATTTGCTTATCGGGAGGTACCGCATGAACAAACTGGCTTCTCTCCCTTTGAATTAGTTTTTGGTGCTCCCCAAGAGGTCCTATGGGACTAATAAAAGACTTAATAATTGACGCGGAGATGACTCAGGACACTCAGTCATCTTACGAGTACGTGATTAATCTTCGGAAGAACATTATTGAGTCTTGCCAGTTGGCAACAGCTTCTTCTGAGGCTGCAAAAGCTAAGGCTCGATCTCTACAAAATAGGTCTCGACGATTACGCCAATTATTCCCAGGCGACGAGGCTTATGTGTTACTTCCTCACAATAACAATAAATTATTGATATCTTGGAATGGTCCTTACAAAGTCATTGATAAAATTTCCGACGTTGATTACGTCTTAGATATCAAGGGACACAAAAAGATATTTCATATTAACATGCTCAAGCAATTTCATACACGTCCTGAACACTTACAGTCAATTTTTCATGAACTAGATGACAACACAGTATCTACTTGTTATTATTCTAACTTATCTGTCATCCAGGAAGAAGAATCTTCTTTTCCTGAGGTACAGTTACCGTTACCGGTACCAGTAGTTCAACCTACTGAATCTTGGCGGGATGTAACCATCTCTTCAACGGTTACACCGCAACAGCGTCTACAGATTGCTAATCTATTACAATCTTATCCAGATGTATTGACCGACGTCCCGGGTCGCACATCGGCTATCAGTCATGACATTACTCTCAATGATGATACACCTATTCGTGTACATCCCTATTCTGTTCCTTTACATTTCCTTGCTAAAACTACTAAGGAACTTGAACAGATGTTGTCTCTGGGAATCATTGAGACTAGTAATTCGCCATTCTCTTCTCCATTAGTGATTGTCCGGAAGAAGGACAATAACATCAGACTATGTGTTGATTATAGAAAATTAAATGCTAAGACTATAGTTGACAGCGAACCACATCCACTTATCGACGACTTACTGCCACGTCTATCCAACGCAACTATATTTAGTAAGATAGACTTAACTAAAGGTTATTGGCAGATACCACTGACCGAAAAGGCTAAGTACTACACCGCATTTTCCACTCCACAAGGTCTATACCAGTGGAATGTGATGCCTTTTGGGCTTGTTAATGCGCCAGCTACCTTCATTCGCCTGATGCGACAAATTTTATCAGGTAGACCAGACGTTATTACATATATTGACGACATATGCTTGTTTAGTTCGTCGTTTGAGGAACATGTTTCGGGACTTAGATATGTTTTCGACACTCTAAGGAATTATCATCTAACTGCTAAACCTACAAAGGTGCAAATCGCGTGTAATGAGATAACCTTTTTGGGACATATCATTGGGTCGGGATATATCCGAACGTTACCTAGTACAGTCTCCAAAATTCTAAACATAGCAGTTCCTCAGACGAAGAAACAGGTCAGGAGTTTGTTAGGACTTGTTCAATATTACAGTAGATTCATACCAAACTTGTCATCCATCACGGCTGTATTGTCTTCATTGTTAAAAAAAGACATGCCGGTGAAGGTGACATGGACTGGTACATGCAATGAAACTTTCAACAAAATTATAAATTTGTTCTCGCATGAACCAATTTTAAGACTTCCCGATGCTTCCAAAAGATTTTTCTTACGAACAGATGCTAGTAACTACGGCATTGGTGCATGCCTGCTCCAGAACCATGATGGCATTCTACATCCTACCTTATACATTTCAAGAAAGCTAAAGCCTGCAGAAACAAAGTATTCAACAGTTGACAAGGAACTGTTATCCGTGATATGGGCAATAACTAAACTCGAAAAGTTCCTGCTTGGTGCTCCCTTCACCATACAGACGGACCAACGTGCTGTAGCATCCTTGCGTCGATCAAACCATAAAAGCCAGAAACTCGCCAGATATGCAATCATCCTACAGCCATTTGAATTCTCCATTGAACATATTCCTGGCACTGAAAACATTGTGGCGGATGCGTTGTCACGTAATCCTATTGACGACGAATAATCAACATTAACATTCCTAAAACATATCAACTATAAGGGAACTAACCTTGCCTTCAATTTAAACTTTATAAACACTGTATGCATCACAGAATTGAACTAAAAGACAATCGGGGTATACATGTTGACATTGGAACTTCGTCTAACGTCCATACACGATATATGAATATTCGTTGAACAATCATGGAACAATATCTAACGACAAGTCGAACTTATTATCCTATGTGCACTTAATTCTTAGATGCTGGGATAAATGACATTTCTTTCCAACGTAAACGTTTGAACATTTTTGCCTAAAAGAATTCATCAGGATCAAGACTACGGATGGATCATCATATCCTATACTAATTAATTAGTTAACTTAACTTCTTAATTGAATAATAATCAATAAAATGAAATGTGAGAAAAAAATGAAATGAAAGAACAGAAAAAAAAGAGAATGAAATATAAAAAGAAGAAATTATGAAAAGAGAAAATAAATCTCACACAAGTATTAATTAATAATTTTTTTTTTTAATGTACCTATACGTTATTTAGTTAGTTAAATTAGATAGTTATTATTCACTAACACTTAACACACACAATTAAGTTAAACTTATATTCGAATTTCTTTCTATTTCTTCTCACTTATTTTGTCTTTTCTTCTCTCATAACATCGCGTTACATTAGAACCTTAATAATTTAACTCTTAGTTTAATTAATTAATTTAATGTTAATTAGTCAAATTAATTCCTATATGACATACTAATACGACAGACCTTACTTTAATTTAATTCTATCATTCACTATTAACATTGGACATTTTATTTAGTTGATATAATAATATGTATAATATTGATATAGAATGTGATTAATGTTAGATGACTATGACAAATAGTTAGTTGACATGACCGCGACACGGTTCTACTCAGAACATCGTCGGCCATATGTCACAATTGTGTTAAATTTTTTTGAAAAATTGTTAAGTCGGATAGATCTTGAAAAAAAATCTATCGATTTTTTTTTCCCGGTGTACAGGGAATTGTTACGGTATATGATATTAACGCCGTCTGCTAAAGGTTATCAGACGTGCAATTGTAAAGGTTAAGGCATTTAATATATTGCGATAGATGTTTCAATTATTGAACGCTCCATACACGATCGATTATGACGTGTATAGCGTTGTTTGGGTCACAGTCGGTAACTAAGAAACGCTACCCTTTGTTACTTGACCGCCAAGCTGAATAGCTGCGTTTTTCTAACCTTCCAATTCAATGGCATGATATAGTCATATATATGCATTTTTTGATGGACCAGGGTCAGTCCTAGAACTCTATATGAGAGGAAAATTTATGGAGGTTAGTAATTAACTAGAATCCTCAGAAGGATGAGAATAATCGTCAAATTCATATGAAATATTCAGACTCGCAGTCTCACTGTCGGCAGGTAGCCATGTCTATCTGCTCGTGCATATAGCTGTGATGTTCTGACGACAATACTGCATTGTATCCTTAAACGGACATTGACACATAACCAGCAGTCTACGTTATTGATTAATTTATGCATGACTTATATGGACTTATGCTCTACTCCTATTTGAAATGATCATCCTGTGTGTACAACTGTGAATTAAATGTATGGACTCAATGAAATGACTTATCAAATCAATCGTATTCCAAGGTTCAAGTATTGTTCGGAATCTTCCACCCCCGCATTCGCTTAATCTTCCATCGAAGGCACGATGCACTATCACTGAATAAAAAAAACTAACATATCAAAGAAAAAACAATGGCCAGAAATTTATAGTTGTTTTATTCATATCACATGGAACATTGTTCAGAGCAAACCACCTTGTAACACTATGGTCCGAATCTATGTATAGTGCTTGTCTATGTAGGACGAGTATGTCTTATATCTTGATATCTTAGTATGTTTAAGTGGAACTATTTGTTCTTATACTGTACTGAAGGGGGTCAGGTGTTTTCGGCGGATGAAGAGAGGTGAGGGGGTTCTTCGGTTGTCTAGGCCTAGGGCGGGATGTCATGTCGGAGAGATGCCCAAGAGTTTGTGATCTCTTTAAGTTATTCTGGGGACGAAGATAGTTTCTTCCAGGATCGTTTAGTCCATGAGTTTCACAGTTGTGATTCTATAACGCCGGGAGAGCGTTTTTGTGCTTGCTAGTGTATTTCTTATGTCCAGGTAAAAAAACGTACTGTTGCTGACTTCGTTCATTCCTAGGCTTAAGAAGGGCAGACGTTTACATGAACTTACCTATGAATATGTCGGGTCGACATATTCTCTAGCAGCACTAAATATGTTTATATGCAGCAACTATGAGGACAGAATATGCTGATCTTTGTAGAATCATTTATTGTTGATGAACAAAGCTTCGATTGAAGATTTGGCTATACACCCGTATAGTGAGTGATGCTCAACCGGGAACCAGCAGCCATTGTGGAATTCGATTGATTTTGGAATTCTACTTATTGTAAATCATTAGCAGAGAACGTGAAAACTTCCTTATTATCAGGTGATGATTGAGAGATCACTATCATAAAGAAATTAACATTATCTTCACAGAGATATGCTGTAATTTACCTAAAGGAATCTTCGCTAGAAAGAGATCCTGTTTAGGAGTCAAGTTTGAACAGTATTGCTTAATTGACATGCTCGGTTAGTAAGGTCTACTGACTGTATTTATAAACTATGGAAATCTTGGTGTTTACAGATGTTCCATTGCAAGATTATTCTTCATGAATGCTAATTAAGGACGGTAGTCCATTGATCAATATTATGATGTCTATGTCGACCCATGTTCCTGTATCTGTACCCAATCTGTCAAGTGTGTGCGTCCAATTAAACTATTGAAACGACTACAGTGGTCTGCATTGGTGACATAACGTAATGAGTGAATGAGTGCCTTATACGGGTCAACACACGAACAGTCCACCATTCGCCTAACTCACACTTCACACTCACACTCCATATTGGCATAACCCTGCGTCGGTTGAGTTGACCTTTGCTCCCCCTGGAGCCTCCATCATATTCACCACTGGTTTGCGTGAGGAGAATGAAAGCAGTACTTTACAGCACGCCTGGTATACACAGTTACCCTCAAGAAGAAAAAGGAGAGTTATCAGTAACAGTCTCTTCTGCCTTCTCAACAGTCCACGTCCTTAACAAGGCTTCCAATGGACCTTTTATTGGTCTCCCAAATAACAGGGTTGCCGGTGCCATTCCGGTAGAATTATGTGGAGCTTCCAGGTACGCAAACAACGCCGCGGACAAAAATTGGTCCCACGTATCAGGTTTTTCATGGGCCAGCTTTCTCAGGATAGAAATGAGAGTCCCATTGAACCTCTCTACCTGGCCGTTCCCCTGGGAGTGATACGGACTACAATGAAAGTGCTTGGCTTAAAATAACCTGAAAACTTCTTCCGTTAGTTTCCCCTTGAACTGTGAGCCGTTATCAGTCAAGATTTGATGCGGGAATCCTAACCTCGTGAATATAGTAAGTATTGCCTCTGCCACATGCTTCGAATCGACTGACGACAGGGCTACCGCCTCTCCCCACATAGAACAAGTGTCCACCAGAGTAAGGATGTAACTGTTCCTCCTCTTGGTCCGAGTGAGAGGTCCCACAATATCCACTGCAACTCTCTCAAAAGGTGTTCTCACTATGGGCATTTCCCCTAGAGTTGCTGGAGCAGTCCAATGCTTTGGAGCTACTCTTTATCATTCTGGACAGGATTTTACATATCTCTTTATATCTTCCGTTATCCCTGGCCAGAAATAATGACAAGCTATACGCTGTCCTGTTGCACTAATCCCCATGTGACCACTGAAGGGGATAACATGTCCTAACTCCATCACCTTTTCCCTATATGAAGTGGGAAGAACCAGCTGTCCGTGACCATTTGAACCAGTTCCGGCGTTCCTATAGATCAATTTATTCTTCATATAAAATTCTCCTTTATTAGGAGGGGTATGGCATTTTGGGAGTTTCTTAAAACAAGGCTTCAGTGACCTATCCTCAGCCTGTGCCTTCCTCATCTCCTCTGGTTGAGTATTTATAGGTTCATTTTCATCCTTCTTCGACTGTGACTAGGTCTGCACTGTGGCCATAATCACAGGTCTCTTGGGAGTCCCCAAGAAGACATAACGACACCCCAATATCAGAGGGTAGATGGGTTCGTTAATCACTGCTGCTTTGATTACTCCTTCCACATAGTGAGTTTTCACAGTTATCCTTGCGATGGGAAGTGTCATGGATGCTACATCCTTGGTCGCCCCTTGTATCTCCACTGTTTCTGTGGTATACTGATCTGGGTTCACTAGGTGAGAACTCACGACTGAATCAAAATCTAAACCTGTATCATACAGACACCTAATGGTGACCCCATTACAAACAACATCCTCACAAACTGGGGGGTGATAAGGTTCCTGCTGTCCAGCGGGCTTGTCCTTTAATCCCTTGTTCCCCGTTTTCATAGCAGCGAAATTAGAAGGTTTCCTTTTACAAACATTGGTGTTATGAGTGTTCCTCTTACACCACCTACACCATATCGTTCCTTGATTGAAAGGTTTTCTTTCATCATATTTTCGGTCATTGAACTGTGGTTTTTTTTCACGATAATCGACTCTTGGTCTATCAAAGTTGGGTTTACCTTGTTACCTTGATCTCTATGGTCAAACTTTTTTTGGTTATGAGGGACCTTATTTTGTTCTATAGGTTTCTTTCTAGCGCCAGCTACCTCTGCCTGGGCCGCCTGATACCTCTCAGCGACATTAATTACCTCGCCCATATTCTCTGCACCTTGTTCCATGAGAAACTTTCTCAGGTCAGGAGCAATGGACTCTCTTAATTGCTCTATCATGATCATCTCTTTCAGATCTTGGGTCTTCCCCAGAGCAGTCCATTTCTCCAAATAGGTTTCCAATCTGGCAGAGAATTGGTGGTATGTCTCCCCAGACAAAAGCTTGGCATTTCTAAACTTCTTACGATAAAATTCACCATTCTTCTCGTATCTTAACAAAAGAGCCTGCTTTAACATGTCATAATTGTCTTGGTCATCCCTGCTCATGTTTTGAAAAAAAAATCCATAAGCTGTTCCCCTAAGACCGTGGGATAACTTCAGACTCCATCTTTCTTTTTCTAGCCCATAAGTTGTAGCTAATACCTCATACCTGCTTAAATATGATTCAATGTCATCATCTCTCTCAACAAAATAATCTAAATGGAACCACATGGCGGAGTTGGAGGCCCCTGACTAGCAGTAGCATCAGAGGTAGAGGGGCTGTGACCATTTTTAGGAGCATGGCCTTGCAACTCTAACTCTCTTAGTCACAACTTGTGCTCCCTCTGTAATCTTTTCTTCTCCTTTTCTGCCTCCAATTTCTTTTCTTCAAATTGGAGCCGTTTAATCTCAGCCTCTCTATCAGCCTCTAAGGCCCTAGCTTCCTTGTCAGCCTCAATTTGCAACCTTTAAATTTCTTTCTCTGATTCTAATTTTCTTTCTGCTGCTAACTTCCTATCCTCCCTATCAATAAATTTGTCACACTCTGAGGTTACATACTGGACCAGTTCTGGCCCATCCATACCCATCTCTCTGGCAGTCTGCACTGCAGCAGATCTGAACTTTGCCAAGTCAGCCATATTATATCAAGCAACATTAACAATATACTAAGGAAACTTATCAACTCTGACTAAACAACAACAATAAGCACTGACAGTTCATCGACTATTAATTTCCACAAAGGAATACTTTTAATTTTATTATATGAGATTCCTATTTATGTATTAGTAGAAGTTTAAAATCCCGGAAGCGAGCTACCCAATATAAATGGTACTAGGAGAAGTTCAAATCCCGGACGAGCCCCCAATATATGTGGTGGATTTGGTGTTATAGATGTTATTATTTAATATTATTTGTCTACCCAAGTGAGGTCAGCTGTGTAGGACCCTGAGTTTAGTAGTTGATGGTTAAGTATTTTCAGGGAGCCTAGCTGCTACCACCCTATGATCTCACTTGGTTCTATATTTTTATTTATTATTTATGTGACTGTCTAAGTGTCTAGGGTAATGAAGATATAATGCAGTGTAAGTCAACTCAATACAAATACACTTTAATTCTATCACATAAATAGGACTGGGTAAATACAACAACCACAAACAGACTAATACTCTAGGATATATCTTATAGAAGTCTGTGGCTGAATATTATGTAATTGGCTATATTACAATTTTATTTGCCCTGATTCGGAATTTTCTGAGTCAGGACCAACAACAAAATGAAAATTATGGTTTTATTTACATAAAATTAAATACCACAATAAATCTTCTGTCCATATAAAGCAATATTACAATCTAATTATATTTAGGTATTACTATAGACTAAGTTAACACTGGTAATTAATGGTGGGTTGGGGTATTTTCATCATACCCTCTCTTTTCTCTATCTCTTGTGGAATGTTTATTCAACAGTCTATTATTTTATTTATTATGTTTTAATACAAGTGGATGAACTCTTAGTGCCGACACAAGGGCACTTATCTTTCTGTTGGTAGTAGTTATGATGCTGACAATCTCCTATATTTCATGGGTTGATTCGTGGTAGACAGCGTGTACCAGCAAAAATTTCAACCGAATGACCAATCTGACACAGTCCCTGGTGTAGTGTGGTAAACAGCGTGTACCAGCAAAAATTTCAATTTCTCTCACGAAGATAAATACACCAGGGTTCTGGCACTAGCTTAGTACCAGAACAAAAACCCTTAAACAATGTTATGATTCTTTATAACACATCTACAATATCATTCCACAAGTAATACATGGTATAATTCAATAAAAAGAAAAGGGTCAGATCCCTCTGACCAACCCATTTCAACCATTTTCATCTGAGATAACATCTCATACCAGTGCTCCCATTCTTCTCCCTAATGGCTACAACGCCTCTGACACTTCAACAATGATCCTCTCCCATAGGATAATGTGGGTTAGCCTTCCCACTGGTAACTGTGGAAATCATTTTAAGTTATACAACTCATGTCAGTTCTACTGCGTGTGAGCAACACCACAGGCCCTGCATAAGTCTGCTAGGGGACCTATGTACTTAGTCGCAAAACATTCCCAATAAAGCAGTATCTTATACACCAATTTTTTGTAATAACAAGGTTAATAAATTTCGTTCTTACCACAATTCAATGGAAATATCACAAACATACGTTGACTGGCATTAGCATTAATATATAAGTTCAGCTTTGCCCTCGTCCAGACTGCCAAGGTTTTTTATATTTCACTCTTAGCACTGCTGTTCTCAATGCAGCTTGCATAATAGCAATTATGTATCAAATGGCGACAAGCCTTGGAAGCTTTTTGCCAATATCACTAGACTGGCCCAATCACAGCGAGGGTCTAGCTATTCAATTCAAATTTGAAAAAGAAAAACTCCAAACATACTAGGAGTGAGTCTGCAAAATATATTTAGCTTTTTGGGCCAACCAATACCCTCCTTCCTATACTCCTATACTAACCAATCGGATTTGAATCACTCTAATGCTTTTTTTTTTTTTTTAACTTGCGTCCCCAAATAATGTTATAAATAGAATGAGCAAAAACAACAGTCTTACCGTTCGTAGATATATAGTATTATTTCAATATCTTGGTTAATAATTGGGCTACTATGTATATTAAAACATATTATTGCTCAGGAGACTCTAAGCTATCCTTATATATGATTTTTATGGCTATATTCATTGTCGTTTGGATTTTCATATTCGTCACTGTTAGTCGTCAATTATATACTTTTCCATAAGTCGGCAATCTTTCCCCCCTTCTCTATCATTTTTATTCAAAATAAAACAACTTGTTTGGGTTACGTCAGAAATACACTACTAGGCAGGAAATGAGAGCTGACTGTGTGTGTGTGTATATACATTCTGGCGTGTCTAACAGCTTGGATATATGCATGGAACTGCGAGAATATAGTACGATGCATGCATGTGGCTTTGCGTCTTGTTTTTCAAATCTGCTAAAGGCAATACTGTCGCGCGCTCATTACAATTTGGCGTTTCAAAACCCAAACGCGTGACAATGGTAGCATTTCTTCTGTTGCTCCTTCATCCACCTCTCTTCTTCTCTCTCTCGGTCTTGGAACAAATACTCCTTGACCCTGCAAAAATGTTATTTTTAATTCTCAAGGACGACTAGGAAAGCGTGTAAGATTTGACGGCGAGATCATTTTCTAAGCATTACCACTGTACAAAATTCAGCGCTCTACTGGCGCAGAAGACGACGATAGACAACCATACACGGGCGGGTTTATTTATTTTCATAGGAGTAAAATCTTACTGAATTTAGCGATTATCTCACAGATTTCGCTACATTAATGTACGCTCGGACTTATATCCTATGTTATATCCTATATTCCAAATTTTAAATTAAAACGGAAATCAACGGGACAATAAACTCCAAAGTATAAGAAAGATGTCTTTTGTCATTACTTTCTTTTCTTGGTCACTAAACATCCATCTGTTCTCCAAATCAAATCAATTACTCTGTCAATCACAACACAGTTTTATTCTTCCAATCTCAGCACTCATTCCTTTTTTCTCAGTCACAACACAATTTCCTTTTCTCAATCTCATTATGCTTTTCCTCTCTCAGTCAACTTCTATTTTCTTCTTTAAATCAACTTCTTTCATATCACAATCACAACACTCCATTCTCCGTCAGTCACGTCTTTTCTTCTCTCAATCACAAAACTCCACTCATCCGTCAATCACATCTTTTCTTCTCTCAATCACAACACTCCATTCAAAGACCAATTACGTCTTTTCTTCTCTCAATCATAAAACTACATTCATCCGTCAATCACGTCTTTTCTTCTCTCCATCACAACACTCCACTCATCCGTCAATTACGTCTTTTCTTCTCTCAATCACAACATTCCATCCATCCGTCAATCACGTCTTTTCTTCTCTCAATCACAACACTCCATTCACGGGACAATCACGTCTTTTCTTTTCTCAATCACAACACTCCATTCATCCGGCCATCCGTCAATCATGTCTTTTCTTCTCTCAATCATAACACTTCATTCATCCGTCGCACACGTCTATTCTTTTCTCAATCACAACATTCCATTCATCTGTCAACCACGTCTTTTTTTCTCTCACTCATAACACTGCATTCATCTGTCAGTCACGTCTTTTCTTCTCTCAGTCATAACATTCCATCTTCCGTCAATCACGTCTTTCCTTCTCTCAATCATAACACTCCATTCAACGGTCAACCACGTCCTTTCGTATCTCAAGCTCGTTTTATCTTCTCTTATAACAACATTTCATTCATCCGTCAATAACATCTTTTCTTCTATCTATGACATCTTTCCTTCTCTTTAAATCAACGTCTTTCTTCTCTCATTCACACAACTCTTTCCTCTTTCAAACAACGACTCTGGTCTTTCAGTCAACTTCGATCTTCCCTTAACCACAATATTCCTTCCCATCTCAGTCAATTCTATGTTTCTCTATATTACAACACTCCTGTCTTATCTCAACCAGAACAGATAATTAAGTGACTACTCTACTTACTTAAAAAGTGTCGAATTCTGCTCAAAAAACTGCTCTCCTGGTTTTGAGGGGTGGAACCTGTAAGGAAGGGCGGCGTCCTCAAATGTCATACCCTCAGGAGCAAACGATAAAGTGTTCATGAACAGCTTGTCAAAGACCTTGTCCTTCACTAGATCCGTCCAGGTCATTCCAGACATTCTTTCAGCAAGATGACTGGCAACAGTGTGCATGATGTTGCTATAGTGATTGGAGTTACGGAAGTCTGAGTTTCTAGGCACGAACCGAAGGCGTCTGAAAATAGGACAAAGTTTCATACGAGAATGGGAATTTTAAAAACCTGCAGAAAAAAAAAACATGAAAAAAGCTGTTTAGAAAATAATAACAAATAAGGAAATTGTCAAATTATCTTTTATGATCAGGTTATCTACAAACACATTTATGATCAGGTTAACTACAAACACATTTATGATCAGGTTATCTACAAACACATTTATGATCAGGTTAACTACAAACACATTTATCATCAGGTTAACTACAAACACATTTATGATCAGGTTAACTACACACACATTTAGGTTAACTACAAACACATTTATGATCAGGCTATTTACAAACACATTTATGATCAGGTTAACTACAAACACATTTATGATCAGGGTATCTACAAACACATTTATGATCAGGTTACCTGCAAACACATTTATGATCAGGTTATCTACAAACACATTTATGATCAGGTTATCTACAAACACATTTATGACCAGGTTAACTACAAACACATTTATGATCAGGTTAACTACAAACACATTTATGATCAGGTTATCTAAAAACACATTTATGATCAGGTTATCTACAAACACATTTATGATCATCATCATCATCATAACCCTCCACTCCCAAAAGAGCATAGGCCTTCAACAAACATATGCCAAGTCCTCCTGTCACACGCCATCATCTCAAGTTCTTTCCACGTTCTCCTCATCATTTTCACCTCTGTTTCCAGCTCTCTTCTCCATGTGCTTCTTGGTCTACCTCTGCCTCTCTTGCCCTGGGGGGTCCAGAACAAAGACTGCCTTGTAATGCTATCAACAGGTTTCCTCAGTGTGTGTCCTATCCATCGCCATCGTCTTCTTCTCATCTCTTGTTCCACTGGCACTTGTCTAGTTCTTGTCATCAGTTCCACGTTGGTAACCTTGTGTCATAGATTTTCGATAGGGGAATTAAGACTTGGGTTGGTCCCTTCTGAATAGATTAGAATGAGTGATAGCTACAGTGAGAGATGATGGTAGAAATAGATTTCCACGAGTGAGATGGTAGAATGTGATAGAGGCTGTCTCTGAGATCGAGAAATCTTCTCTCTCACCTATCTTCTACGACAGATTTAGAGTAGTCAGACAGTCTAACACCTATACATATATTAATATATATATTACCACTCACGTGCACACACCCAATTGACGACAGTGAGACACACAGACGTGGGAAAACTATAACAATGATTATATAGATATTTTGGAACGAAACTGACCGACACGCTGGAATAATTATTGAGTAGTTTAATTATCATAACAAACTTCTCTCACAACATATAAAATTACATCAAATCATATACGGAAAATAAAAAAAAATCAAGGAATGCTACAAGAATGATAGACCCGTTGGTATGATCCTTCCCCTCGATTTATAGCTCACAGTCCCGTTAGAAGACAGTGATAGCCCCAAAGAGACACAGATACATATGATTGGGTCTAATATTTTTCCCTTTCGAAGGTATGAACTGACTTTGATAGCGGTATCTATTCTAAGGAAAAATATAGTTTAGCAACAAAATCTTGGTTCACCACACACTTGGTCAAATAATGTCGGAAAAGTTAATGTATTTGTTCTGCAATTATTCTCGCCACAAGGCAGCATGTACATTAGAGTTTATGAAGAAATATGATCTGGCTCAAAGGCACAGTATAAGCATTTATTCTTTAAAAAAAACCCGTTAGTGGGATTGGTATTCTGTCTATCTCTGAAGGCACACGCCCTGTCAGACAGGTGTTACTTGAAAACCCACGTGGTTAAAGATATAAAATGTTTATGTTTCTCACAGGTATGTCTCTGTACTAAACGCCGGCAAAGTTGGGTTACCCCAGTATTCACTGAATAAAGAAAAAAAACACGTATGAAATATTTTACATATTATGTACTCAATATAACTTACATTTAGAACTGCAAGCGTAGAGCTTGACTTGACGTTTAAACTTTCCCGTGAAATAAGTTATATATAAAAATCAATCATCATGAATTAGGAATACCTACGTATTCCGTCAACACTCATGAGGCATCTAGCATGTATAAGTTAGTTTAGAAAAATTACCGACTGACTATTAAGCAGTTAAATTAAATTCATTAATAGCCGACTAAGTTTAAGCTAGAAATTATAATTTATCCTGTTTTTCCACTGTAACTCGTCGACTAGAGAATATAACAGACTTATAAATTAATCACTCTGCACACAAAAAACTAGCAGGATAAAATAGGCGATTTAACCCTTAATCACTCACAAATTATTAGATACTTAATGTAATATTTACCTCAACACAGAACTACGGTATCACAACGAAACTAAGAGATTTCACTTATAAGTTTAAGTATCTAGAACGAAGTGACCACGTCTACTGCAAACTGGAGAATGAGTGCAATCAAGTTTCAAACTCTGGTTACTATCTTAAACCAGACAAAGGCTCCTACTATTTCCAAAAACCCGATCTCTCCCCTTTCCTAACACCTACGTACCTTAGACGCTGGCCACAATATGCCAAACGCGTCTTAGACACCTCCGTCTAACAAACTGACCGTGAGCGCGCGTGTCAGCTGAGAAATGCTAGACACTCTGTCTGCTCTGAGCGAGCATGTCTGGCGCGATTCACACCTCACCGAGCAACTCGGCCAAGGAAACTCGCGTGACAGGTGCAAATGTAGACAATTTGTCTGCTCTCATGTCTGAGTATGAAACATAATCACACATCTCGTCTACAACGCAATAACCTCCAGAGCCTGACATGTACGTAATAGAATGCGTATCAGTATGAGAAAGAAAACGGTAAAGTGAGAATGTGAAAGAACATATTTCTCACAAACGAACGAATGCGAAAAATAAAGGACAAGGATAAAGAGTGATAATAAAATAGAGGACATGGGTGGAAGAAAGAAGAGAATATAGAAAATCTATTGATCATAATCTCTATTTGACACCTTGTCATACCATTTTAATCCCTCTATTCTACGCAAGCACCCATTTATGAAAGTCTGTAGCTTTTTGGTTGTTGTCTTTGTTGTTCTCCATGTCTCAGAGCCATACAATAGGACTGACTTCACATTTGAGTTGAAGATTCTTTTTTTCGTGTTGGATCCGATTTCTCTTGATCTCCATATATTTCCCAATGCAATGAAAGCTCCTCTTGCCTTTTGTATTCTTATATATAAAATCGAGTTTCGGGGAATGTGTGAAACAAAGTGGAAGGGGGTAGACAGGAAGAAACTCATCACAGGTGAATTGGTGCTGTCCTCAGGACATGAAGACGAAAGTTCACACCACAGTGAAGGGGTAGCTCTTATGTTATCTAAAGAAGCACAGAAAGCACTCATTGAATGGGAAGCGGTTGGACCTAGAATAATAACAGCCACTTTTAAAACAGCTAAAAAGAAAAGAAATTTATGATCAGGTTATCTACAAACACATTTATGATCAGGTTATCTACAAATACATTTAAACATGTATCATCATCATTATCACCATTTTACTTTGAGCTCCTAACCAAACATTGAGCTGCCACTGTAGTGGTTTCCCTTACAGGAAGTTCGAAACAAACTCTTTCATGCTTTTGCTGGACTAGTTTTTGTGGCAATTTGTTTTACATTATGAGTTGTCAGCTCTATGATATTAGTCGCCCTCTACGACATGCTTGATAGTGCAACAGTCATATTCTATGTTTATCCCTACAGAGACCACCCACCCACTAGGAACTACAAGGGGCGAAGATGCAAAATGTTTAGAAAAAAGAAACTGTCAAGTTATCTTTTATGCCCAGTTTTATCTTCAGACCTGTTAAACGCGTGTAGTAAAAGATAAAGTTTCAGATTAAGAAAGATTAATAGAGATAGTATAATACTGTGTACTTTACAACAACAACAAAACTATGAGAAGTGTAAATCCGTAGTGACAAGCACGTCGGGGCATCCATACGTAGTTTACTGTCATAATCTCACTTGTAAAAGAGAGATGCCATTCACAGTTTTCCTGCAGACATGCACGCTCGTTCTCTCTGTCTTTATGTTTGATTTTCTAGTTCTCTTTCTCATAATCAACCCCCAGCTCCTCACGCAGCATAGGCCTTCAACAAATGTATTCTATGTCTTCCTGTCTCGTGCTATCAGGTCAAGGTCTTTCCACGTTTTCTTCATTGTCTTCATGTCTGTTTCCTGCTCTCTTCTCCATGTGTTAATTGGTCTTTCTCTCCTTCTCGTATCCATGAGATTCCAAACAAGGACTGACTGCCTGATAATGTTATATATAAAGGTTTGCTCAATGTGTATCCTATATCCATCAGCTATGTCTTCTTATCATCGCTTGTTCCACTGGTGCTCGTCTGGTTCTTGTCATACATTCCTTCCTTCCTTCCATCCATCCATCCTTCCATCCATCCATCTATCCTTCCATCCATCCTTCCATCCATCTTTCCATCCATCCATCCATCCATCCATCCTTCCTTCCAGCCACCCATCCATCCTTCTATCCACCCTTCCATCCATCCATCCTACAATCCATCCTTTCTTCCTTCCATCCATCCTTCAACCATCCTTCCATCCATCCGTCCATCCTTCCTTCCATCCATCCTTCCATCTATCCTTCAATCCATCCATCCATCCTTCCATCCATACTTCCATCTATCCTTCCATCCACCCTTCCATCCACCCACCCATCAATCCACCCACCAACCATCAGAGAACGTATTGAATCTCCCCTTGCCAATATGGCGACTTAACTTTTGACGTTAGTGATTTTCTAGATGTTTTTTTTTTAGAATCCAGTCAGAGAGTGAGACCACACTGCTGCCTTGCAGGTAGACTGGGGACAGTCAAAGGCTAAGGAAGGCAACATGACATAAATGCCCGTTGAAATCGGATGTACTGGGCCACAGGCCTAACGAAACAGTACAAAGCACGCCGCTCCATGATGACGTCATTACATAGTAAGCAAAATGTCAATACCTCCATAGCGTTCCGCTGGGCTACACAGAGGTCAAAGGGCTAGAATTACTGACAAAGCTCATCTGCTTCAAAGTTGCCCCTTGTATGCGGTACAGAGAAAGCGCATATGGCCGACGCCAGCTCCTTTCGTGGAAAAGCGTTACGGGGATTCAAATAGCCTCAAACTGACTACTGCTTTCTTTGAGAACATTCAAGTGGAGTCTGAGAGTATACGAAGAAGAAGAAGAATCTAAAATAACATAATTCTCGCCGTGTGTACGTTGATCACAGCTGAGGAATGCAACCGTGTTGAAAAATTGTATTGTTTCCATTATATATACTCTCCCGAAAATAGTGACAATCAACAAAGAAAAGCGTTCATATGACGGTGTTCGTGAACAGTTTGATTACACTTATCGTGGAATGACGTCTGTTTCACATCACAAATTCAAATAGTTAACAAGATATGATACACCGACCAATGAAAATAGCTTTTTGGTCCCATGTTTACAACTGCTAGTGGAATAAAGATGGCCAGACCCTATTTTGTGTAACATGATTAACTTCGGAATTTTGCTACAGTAGTATACAAGAAGTACCACTTGGCAGAGGTTATCAAAACGATATTAGGGATGTTACTCTACCCGTAAGTAGTAATACTTTTACTAATAATATTATAGGACGGGAGAAATCTTAGGTTAAATGCATTCGAAGCTTCAGGTTGGCCTAAATTTAGCTGTTTAAACTATGCTTACAGAAAATGCAAGTAGTAACCAAAAAGATTATTATTTATATAGATAAAGTCTAATTCTAGGTATAATGTAAACTTTACTTGACTAAAATCGCATCAGGAATAACGGAGATAATTAAAAAAAAGTAGTTTTCCTACATTGTACAAAAGGCTAAACGGTACCCACATTTTAGGATAGTTATTGCATTCTTCGGGAGTTCCGTCTCGTACATCCGAGATCAGACTATAAATAGACTTGCCTAACCAACTTCGGTCAATCAGTATATATCCCAGACCTAAGGGTCTTTTATATTTGGACATGCGCCTTAATATAACCGACTAGGTTGAACGGGACGCGCCTCGCCAAAACGAGGCAAAAGTTTTACATTTAAAAAAAAACTTCGGTCAGTCACGATTTGAAAAAACACAGCAAGCGAGGGAAATCAGTGCATATATTAATGCCAGTGTTTGCCTTTCTGCACTTGTTAGCAGACCTTATTCACCCAGTGAGGGCTAGTCTGTGTGTGTACCTGAGGGTAAGAACGAATATATATATATATATATATATATATATATATATATATATATATATATATATATATATATATATATATATATATATATATATATATATATATATATATAATTGTGTGTAATTATATTGATTAATCCAACTGTGCGATACAATGTGTATAAGATGTGTTAGGAATGAACTGTGTCTTCTGATGAAACTTACAGGCTCATGTGTACTTCTAGAGGCAAAGCCCGCCTTCGGAAATATTTTAAATATTGAGAAAGATGGCTAATTGTGTCTGTAAGTTGGAAAAAGTATTTAAAGAAGTATTTCTTGAATGGAATGAGACACCTGACAGGAACATAAAGAAGGATGAAAGGGATTGATTCACAGTATCGTTTGACCTATTGTTTAATAGTTTTACTCACAACCAAATTATTGTAGGGAAGCGAATCATAGGAAAATACTTATAATTCAAAAGGTAGAAGTAAATAGTGATCACTTTGAATTGAAATGATTGTTGATGCCTACACTATACCTTGTGCTTCTGCTGCACGCTTATCTGAAACTGTCTATCGTCCCCATCTGTGTCATGAGAGGGGTATGGATAGAAAAATACAGGGATTGCGTTTGAATTCATTGCAGGTTTAATCCTTTAACACAAGTTTCAAAAATCTGAAGAGGCTGCTCTTACAAAAGTTGCAATGTATGCAGTGCCAGTTGGTAATAGCAGGCCCGTCATCACGTTAGTAACTACTGGAACGAGTTCATCTGAATTGTATTTCCAGCATAAGGGAGCCATCTGCAGTGATAAAGATAAGTTGCTAAATGCAACTGTACAGCTTATCCAGATCAAATAAATGCATCTACGCTTCAGTTTATGATGTCTAAACTAATATAGTGTTTCTATAAACTTATCACCAACGGGCTGATCACCCGTTTGCCAGTCACTTCGATTATGGAAACAACAGCAAATGGATTGATTTGCCGTTTCCCTGGAGACGCCAATAGGCGTGATGGGAAACAATGGCAAAGAAAACCTATCTGCTGTTGCCCTAAGACGCCACTAGGCGTAATGGCCACTGACTGCTTTGACGGTCGGTGGCTAAGGATGGAAGAAGATAAACTTATCGTAATAAGAATAAACAATTCTACAAGTGAATAAGCAAGCCAGAGAAGCTGTCTACAAGATGATAGACATTGTGATTCAAGAAAGAAAATAACAATTGTTAACTATTATTATTTATTTAATGTTGTAAAATATTTGAGTTTAACATTTTTTCAAACAGAAAAGAGAACCTGGTTAATTAAATTGTACATATTCACCAGAAAACTTTCTTAGATTCTTTAAATTGAATTACAGTTCTTGTTGGTGATATATAAATTACCCCTAGCAGAGTCAGAAACATAGTAAATACCATAATCACAGAGGCGGATCAGGAGAGGTAGCAGTTAGGGACTCAGAGTACTACATCACCATCTTCTCTGAGAACTTACATAGCTTGACCCTACCTTTGTGTCTATACACCCTTACTCTCTTCAGAGAAGGGGTATTACTGATAAACCAGACTCTTATCTGGCACTATCCTGGTATCATCTGATACACCTTTATGTCCAGGATATCTTATTCTTTATAACATCTCAAACCTCTCGCAACAACGCTGTATAATGGAAAGAAACCAAAAACACTCTAAGAATGTACTTCTATCTGCTCATCCGGGAGCTGAAACAGCACACTATAATTAAAAACCCATCAAGTTTGACGGGTTATTGCCAGTGAAGTCATAATTCAACTCAGCTATATAAGACGATAGCATTACAGTGCAGATCTTGTTCTGAAACCCTCAGGGTTAAAGAAAATAGGTTTAAAAAAAAGATAAAAGTTAGTCCGATGTCAGATACTGCCGTAGTTCCCTTCCTCGCTGCCTTTGCCTTCCCTAACTGAAGAGCAGTGTCAGCTGATTAGGTCTCAATTCCAAAACCCTGTAACGTTGCTGCGAGAAGCAAGAGCTCTATCCATTCTGCCAATCAGACGCTCAAATGATAAAGGTAAAGACAGTCCCATAGCAGATACTGGAGTAGAAGAGTGAAGTGTTAAAGACTTCACTATACTAGGTCCAGAATCAAGATGTTGGGGTTGTCGTCAATTTTTGATAGGTAATTATGATCGATTCGTGTCCCGTCTGAATAGAACTGAAAAAGATGGTACTCAGTGAGAGATAATGTAAAGAAAATAGATTTCACGAGTGAAATGGTGAAAGGTAGAGTCTGTCCCTGGATTTCGAGAAGATACTCTATTCCAGCCTATCGTTTACGACTGAAATTTGTTGATCAGACAGTTTCCTTCGTGTATATATTAATATATATATATATCAACCACTCACTTACACACACACAGATAAGTGACGACAATTAGACGCACAAACGTGAAACTATATTAATGGAGTAGGGATATTGGGACGAGCTGATCGACACAGGTAATTAAGTTTTATGTTAAGTTTATTTATCATAAAGAAAACTTCACATTTAATATCAAATATATATCAACAAAAAATCATAGGTTAAGAATTAATAAAGAAATAGACACATAAGTGCAATTCCCTCTGTTGAGACAAGATCCCGTTAGAAGAAGTTATTAACCCCCAAAAGGTCAAAAGATTAGCACTAAGGTATAGAATTTGACTATACTGTAAAGAACAGAGTTTCTGGTTAATCTATTCTGAAATGAACAGTATGAGCAAACATAAGAAGGAAAAAAAACAAAGTGAGTACATTATAGAATTATTCATCCCTGCTTTCTCTCGCTCTGACAAACATGTGATCACATTTCATTCTCGCTTACCAAATAAGTGTTGACAACAGCTTGAACATATCTCCATGCTCCAGGTAACAGATTCAGTGTCGGTTCTTTTGGCAATGTAAGCCCCAGTTCCTCAAATGACTGATTAAACCTATTATTTGGTGAACGCTTACTTTGTTACTATTTATTATTGACTCTGTTCATGTCATAGCAATTAGTCCAGGTATGAAACACAACTTCGAGATCAAATGTCACAGTGTACAGAAGCTTGAAATATTCGATTGTTGAATAGAATGTCAGGTAGATAAATCTGTTCTGGATAAATCCTCGCCACAACCCAAGTGGTCGGTAGTCGGGAAATGTTAAATTTGATATTCTGCGCCACAGCGGGCTGAATGTAGATGAAAATGCAAAAGAAATCTGGGTAGCTAAATGTCCAGTTAAATGTTATTCTTATGGTGTCATATATTGGTACGCTCTCTCTCTCTCTCTCTCTCTCTCTCTCTCTCTCTAGGTGAAACAAGAGACCAGCCCGGTCAACTTCGGAGACCCGATAATTACAATAAGAATGTCTTTTCTTGTATTTTTTGGACTAGACTTAGACCCTTTCTCAGATTAAGGTCGCTGGTAGATTTTGGGTTTGTGACCCGTACTAGATATAGGAAGAAAATGCAAACATTTAACCGCAATCTCAATTCAATCCTAACCTGCGTAAAGGTATAATTTACTATTATCGTTAACCCCCCCCGTGAAATAAGCGCTAGACATTTATAACATTACTCATAATGAATTAGAAATAAATATATATATCGTTAGTACTTATAATGAATAGTGCATTTACTAGTCGATTAAAATATCTCTTACTGGTTAATAGCAATTCATTAAATCAACACTACAGCCGGAACAATTTAGCTATAAATTATTTTAATTCTGCTAGCCAATTAACACAGTAAATCCTAGTGAAATATAAATGACGAACTTTTTAACAATTAAATCACTCAACACAGAAAATCTTAGTGAAATATAATGCCGGACTTAACAATTAAATCACTCAAAATTCTAGTATAATATTTACCGCAACACAGAAATATGACTATCCCCAATCAGAAAACTAAGAAATTCCACTGGTATAATGGATCTAGAATTCGAAGCTAGACGTCTGAAATTCTGTGGGTACTAGATAAACTGAGTTTGAAGGATGCGGTATATATATATTTTCTACTAAATATATATATATATATATATATATATATATATATATATATATATATATATATATATATATATATATATATATATATATATATATATATATATATATATATATATAAATTTAGTAGAAAATCGCTAACGTGTGCTAGATTTCACGCCTTCGCTTAGATTTTGGGGAATTCTTCAGTCGAATGCTGAATCAAAGCTTATTTTTACACCTCATGGGGGGTAACTGTTGATTATCTCCCCTTTCCTCAGATTAATTCCCCCTGACCAAAGTAATTACCGAAAAAGTACGTCTTAACTTATCGCCCTTGATTTTCTTCATTAGCTTAACTCCCCCTTTCCTCTCGCTACGTGCATCATAGTCTGTATGTAAACATTCCTAGTGTCTTTAAGACATAGAGAAACGAAGAAAAAAAATAAGCGTGGCTACAATTATGATTTTGACAAATATAGAAGTACGAAGGTTCTGCCTTAACAAAACGTGCATAACTAATAAGGAAGCAAGGTGGGAGCAAAACGTGTGATATATGTAATATATTTACATAACTCTGTCACAGTGGTGTCCAGTTCCCTTTCATCGTTGCATTGTCTTTCCCTAACTCAAGAGCAAAGTCAGGGACCCGTTTACTGCTAGCTGGGTAGACTGGAGCGTGACGATACCGCGAATCGAACCCGGCACCTCTGCAGCGAGATACCAGCGCTCTAACCACTATGTCAATCGGGCGCTCAAAGGATATGGAAACCTAGAATAACATGGAGAATGGAGGGAACTTGAACCAGACATGAATTGGGTCTTGAAGACAGGGACGGACCTGGAACGGGTTGTAGAGAACATACGGGCATTTGTCGAGGGCCTATTCTCTAGCGTTCATGCTCATCTACCAAGTTCAAAACCAGATGTGAAGTCAATCATACTCCAAAGGTAATAGGCTAAGCACACACCTGCATACCATCATACCAGTTGGCGTTCTAGCAAGAAACAATAACCTAACCTCACACCGCTACATCTGCGACAACACATCCTACCTTCGTTTTAAATTCACTCACATCGCGCAGAATCTGTGTTTGGTAAAAAATGTCAGCTGTGACTATCGTTACCAACATATGGTCTCCACTTCTCCTCTGGTTTTGATAGTTACTGACTTAGGGTCAACGTTTCTCAAACTGTTTGGTCTCAGGACCCTTTACATTCTTAACAATTATTGAGGATTCCCAGGAGCTTTTGTTTATGGGAGTTATACCATGAGAGAATGAGAGTGACAGTACTTAACTACTATTCCAGAACACATGGTCTTTTATATTTGGATATGCGCCCTATAATATAACCGATGGACCCTGTGTCTAGGTTGAAAAGAGTTCGCCTCGCGAAAACCAGGAATAATTTTAACTTTAAAATAAAGGCAAATAACGTCATAGATTGTTATGAAAATAACTTTTACCTCTAGGACCCCCTGAAAGGGTCTTGGAGACCCCCTAGGGGTCCGATGACCACAATTTTAGAACTGCTACTTAGGTAATACCTTCTTGTGAGATGAAGATGGTTTTGAGTTTAAATCAATGGATAAGTTTTTTTTAAAAGTCGCCCACCTTCGCGTTATATCCAACCTCTTCACAAAGTGAGTGGCGAGTGACAGAGTAGTTAGAGCACTCGCTAAACGAGACAGGGCTATTGGGTTGGAAACCTGGTAGTGTCACGCTGCAGAATACCCAAATGTAAATGGGTATTTCACTCTTCTCTTGAATTAGGGAAGGCAAAGGCAACGAGGAAGGGAACTGGTCCCCCCCCCCCCCTATAATGAAACTGCGCCTAGTGTGATGAAGTCTCTAAAATTTTACTCCTCTACGGCAGTATATGTTATGGGGCTTCCTTCATCTTTGTTTTTTTTTTTTAACTTCTCCACTGGTGGTGATAGTTATTTGCTTAAATGACACCTGGGTTGAGATTAAGATGATTTTGTGTTTAATGCATGGCCTTTCCTTTTCATGCATCTTTTCATGCATTTAGTTTAATGCATCTACTTCCTTTTCTTCCATTTATTGAATTTTTTTTTTTTTAATTTTTTTTTAAAGTCGTCCCTATTCGTTTTATGTCCAACCTCTTTACAAAGTCAGTGCCGAGAGGCACAGTGTTTAAAGACCTCGGTTAACGAGGCCGAGCTATTGGGATAGAAACCTAGTAGTGTTTAAGCCATGGCGGAACTGTTTATATCCTTTCTTCCTTCTATTGTCTTTTTTTTTTAAAAGTTGCCTACTTTCGTTTGAGCGTCGGATTAACAGAGTGGTTAGAGCGCTGATCTCGCGCGGAGAAAGTACTGAGTTTCAAACACGGTGATGTCACGCTCCAGTCTACCCAACTGTAAATGTGTACCTGAATCTGCTCGTGAGTTAGGGAAGGAAAAGGCAGAGAGGAAGTAAGAGAACTGATCACCCCACATCTCGAAGCTGGACATAGTAACGTGAAGACTTTAACACTTCCCTCCTCTACGGCAGTATATGTTATAGGATTACCTTTACCTGTTACTTTCATATAAATCCAGCTTCTTCATAAGGAGTGAGAAATTGGTTATTTGTTACTATAAAAACACTTGCCATAAAATTAGTATAAAAGGGACTAAGGCAGCTTCAATGACATTTGCAACACTTCTCTTTTGTTTATTTTCTTACTGTAATTTGTTTGTTATCGTGGCTGACGAAGTGTCGCGAAACGTTCTATCATACTATCGCATTATTCCGAATAGTTGCTGAATCGCCTTCAGCTAGGGGCTCAGAAAATACGAATCAATATTTCTTCACAGAAGGGGTGGGAGAATAAAAAGTTCATGACAGCTTAGATGATCCCAGTTGTTATGCTTGCATTTCTTTAAAATCCTGTCTCTCTCTCCCTAAAGTAGAAGCATCATTCTTCTATTTATATCTCTACCAATAGTAATCTTGAGCAAAGATTGATATCTTTTAAGACTCTCATTTTTATACTCTAAGTTTGGCCATTGGTGGACCACTATTGCAGAGCATGGCAATCGCATAATGTAAAACTCAGTGTTATAGAAACCACTTCTGCAAATGCAAATCAAGTGCTTTGTAGCATTCTTCCAGCAAGGAAATTAAATGTAGTGGTGATCCTGTGATCCGTAAAGAGCAAAAAAATGGATATAAA
Organism: Oreohelix idahoensis; assembly: GCA_024509875.1. NCBI lineage: Eukaryota > Metazoa > Mollusca > Gastropoda > Stylommatophora > Oreohelicidae > Oreohelix > Oreohelix idahoensis. The sequence goes on along the minus strand of JAMPIV010022396.1, from coordinate 330,718 downwards.
CTCATTGTCATCATCGCAAACAGCTACTACAGACTTTTCAGAGCTACCACTTACAACAGCAACATTTACAACAACGCGCCATCCTTCTTACCTCAACAATTCCTCCCTTGTAACGTCCAGAGGTAGCCCAACCATAGTGGCCATGTCCGCTGCGCTACTTCCGGACTTGTAGATGAGCATGTCTTTCAAAGTAGTATCAGCCCAGGCCAAGGGCACCTCAATGTCGTGGTGCTGCCTCAAAATCTCCTTTAAAGTGCTGTTCCACTTTATCCTAGACCAAAAGAAAATTGTAACAACATTAATTTCATTTTCATTATTTCACGCCATTTACTCAGAAAAATATTATTTATTTTCCTTCTACGAAAACCTAAATCCCTAACATGATCTCCCTTAAATATCTTAGACAAGAATTTAACAGTTATATCCCTTAGATTACCATTTCCGTCAATAAAAGGACTAATGTGCTCAAAAGGAATGTCCAGTTCTCAGTTTAAAAGTGGGTGACCAAATATTACGGTACGCCGTTTATGTCAATTTGATAAATCGTGTTCAATTTATTGGACTAAACGGACTGTGTGCTGTGTACTTCCCGGGGGTCTCTGAAGAGACAAAGAAAGAATATAACACCTGTGCCCTCATGCATCTCGTACAAGGTGATTAACAAGGTGATTAACAAGATGGTGTGCAGGGGGCTCGCAATCTCATCATGTAAAACAAAAAGCCACAGAAACCTCCGATGTAAGAGAATGTAAATGCTTGGTGCAGGATCCCTGTGACTATATTGGTAGCTCGAAATGGAGCATGAAAACTTCACTGTAGCTCGTTCCCTTGCAGGAAGCCTGTATCAAGCATTCAGATGCCCTTACTGCGTTAGTTTCTGTGGCAATTTGTTTTACATGATGAGGTTTCTAGCCTCCATACACAACCTCATTTCAGTAACCTTGTATGGGATGACTTTCTTTCTGTTGTCTCTTTAGAGAACCACTGGAACTGCACGGGGCATTATTATTGTAATTATTATTACAACTAAAGTAAAAGCCCGTCATAAGACGGGAATTAAATTCAAAAGCACCAATACCTAACGGCAATTTTACTTATTCAAAAGTGTTTTTAAAAACCAGTGTGCATCACCACAGTACACGAACTACGTAGCAGCAGCGAGGATCCCAGTGTGTGTATACGGGATCACACATTCTATAAATATGTTTTTGTGCACACCGTCATTTGCGCATTCTTCTTTTGTAAGTGTTACTATTTTCGGGAGAATACATATAAGGGAAACAATACAATTAATGTCTAACTTCCAACCAAAGTTGCATCCCTTAGCGTTACGCACTGACAGAAAAAGCTGGTATTTTATATATAGGATTTTTGTGCACACCGTGAGTTCCTTACTTCTCAAAATCACTTCACGATCTGACAGAGCTGAGAAAATATTCAGATGGCTGACTCTTATTGCTAGAAGTCTTAACACACAACACAACAAGATAACTGAGAAGAAGCCATAACTGGCCGCTATATTGAGCGATTTGTAGATCGAAGCTTCAAACAGCATTCGAAGACTGCGACATAATACGGTGTCCGAGGTTACATCTCTATAAATCTATAAGCTTACAAAATATTTTAGTGAATTAATGTACATTTAATATTGATGAATGTTTAAAATTAATGTTATGCTTAACATAAATCCTCATGTCTATATCTTCCTTGTGCCCGAAGTAAGATGGCTTCCATCAATGTATAATCTCAATCCTGGACAGCATTGGCTCAGCTATAAGTCCTTGTTAGGACTGACCAACGCTAGCAATAAAAGCTTTGTCCTTCTTAGGGCTGTGCTTTTCGGTGCTGTGTTCAAAGAGTTCAGCCATTCATGGACATGAAAACTCACTTCATCAGAAGACAAATGTAATCTACAAACAATTAGTCAAAGTAATTGATCTCCAACGTCTTCTGTCTCTTGTCTTGATGATGCATTTTTCGTGCCCCTTTGTTTACGTTATCTTTCCACTTACAGCGCTGTCTCCATCTTTCACGTCTGCCTTCACGTCTGCCTCCCATTATGGTCTAAATAAAGGTGTTATGTCTTTTTAAACGATCGAAATAGTTTAGCGGTCTTCTTTATTAATTCTCTTTTCATTCCTAGGTTTTCTAGCACCTCTATATTTGTTTTCTTCTTCTTCCATGAGATGCGCCCCATTCTTCTAAATTCCCACATCTCGAGAGCCCCAATTCATTCTTCCAAAACATAGTGCCCCTATCTTAAATAAAACCCACACGTGATCTCAGTTAGATAAAGCAATCAGGCCAAGTGAATAAACCTCAAAATTAGCCTATTTATGCCGGAGGACAAAAACCGCAACGCAGGGATGAAAAGTTCCTTGTAACAGGCACTGACAAAAATAGAGGATTATCGCTACGTGTGCTCCTCCCCACAGAGCTCGCGCAGATATAATAACACTGGTAGTGGTCATTAAAAATTTAAAAACAAAATAAGGTCGGCTGATAACACAGCAAGACTGGGTAAAGAGAGAATATAGTGTAGAAAAAATATAACAGATTTGGAGGAAAAACAGCAAACAGGATTATCATAAGTTTGTTTGTTTTTGTGTGTGTTTTGTTTTGTCTTTTCAAAAAGTAAAACGAAAAACGAAATCACAAAACAAAGATGAGAGACGAAGAAAGTTTGAAAAGAAAGAAAGAAAGAAAGGCAGGAAGGAAAGAAAGATAGAAAAAAGAAAGAAAGAAAGTTTATGCAAAGAAAAGAGAAACAAGAAATATGTGATCGTCTTGACGAAAATCTATATTTTATAAGCTAGGCAACATTTTAAAAAAAGCCTAACACGCGTTGTGAGGTCACAACAATTAAGGTGGGAGGGCTAATGGAAAGCTGTGTTAATTGTGTGTTGACTCGGGAAAACTCATTCAAACAAGAAGTATCCCCCGCCCCCTCTCCCCCCCCCTCCCTTTCCCGCCTTTCCAACGTGTTAGTTGTGAATTGTGATCACAAAGATAATCGAAATGTGTGCTGTCGATCCGCAAGTAAATTAATTTTTTTCTGCCTGGAACAGTGGCGGACTCGACGTTCGGGCAGTGCCCAATGGCCCACGGCAGTAGGGGGCTCACTTTTCCCTTGCCTCCAGCTAGCTTAACCAGCTGGATGGATGGTTAAGGGCCAATGACTCTTATTGCCCAGGGGCCCAATGACTCTTATTGCCCAGGGGCCCAATGACCCTTATTTCCCAGGGACCCACAACACTGTCAGTCCGGACCTGGTTTGGAATTATTCACATTCTATAAAGCCATCATTGAGATTAACTCTTTCAGTCCCAAGCAAAAAAGTGGGTTTGGCCCAAGCAAAAATGGCCACCCCAGTGCATTTTTGTTGTTGTTGTTTGGAAATAATTTTTTAAAATGTTCATATGCATAAATAACTTTGTTGTTGTATATGAAACTGAAGATAATTAGATGTACTTTACTCTTGTGCTACAAGTATAAAAGCTTTCATTGAAAAATGATTAGTTATTCAAGGTAAAATGGAGGACAAATGAAGAAGCCGGAGCAAAATTAGAGGAAAAGTATTCATTAAAATTATTCTACAATTGTTCCTCTTGAGAATATCCAAGTGTAAAGTTTCAAAATGTAACAAACAGAAGTATTCTAGCAAAGTACAATCCGTATTTAATCAATAAACACTCAGAAGATTGTTAATTTCACAAACTACAACAACAGGTAAAAAAGAGGAAATTGTCAACCCTGTGTGTTTTTATTGTTGTTGTTTGGAAATAATTTTTTTAAATGTTCAAATGTATAAATAACTTTGTTGTTGTACATGAAACTGAAGGTAATTGGATGTCTTGTGCTACAAGTATAAAAGTTTTCATTGAAAAATGATTAGTTATTGAAGGTAAAATAGAGGACAAATGAAGAAGCCGGTGCAAAATTAGAGGAAAAGTATTCATTAAAATTCTTCTACAATTGTTCCTCTTGAGAATATCCAAGTGTAAAGTTTCAAAATGTAACAAACAGAAGTATTCTAGCAAAGTACAATAAGTTTTTAATCAATAAACACTCAGAAGATTGTTAATTTCACAAAATACAACAACAGGTAAAAAAGAGGAAATTGTCAACCCTGTGTGTTTTTATTGTTGTTGTTTGGAAATAATTTTAAAAAATGTTCAAATGTATAAATAACTCTGTTGTTGTATATGAAACTGAAGGTAATTGGGTGTACTTTACTCTTGTGCCACAAGTATAACAGCTTTCATTGAAAACAGCTCTAGAAAGGATCAAGAGATACGAAAGCCAGTATACTGTTGATTGGGCCAAATGCGTCTAGGAGGAGAGCCAGTATACTGGCTCTTGGGGCTTAAAGAGTTAATGAGCACACTCCCAATAATAAATTAGCATAAAACAGTAGAACATGTACTTTGTCAACTATTTGTTTGTCTTCCGCACTATATATATATATATAGCCAGTGAAGCCTCATTGCTCATCATAGATGACGCTTCTATGCCTTCCTGCCACTGTTTCCGTACTTTTGAAGTTAAATGGAAATAAATTAAATGACAACAGGATAATTTAGTGCCGTCAACAGGGCATGCCGCAGAAAGCAAACAACGTAATTATTTGTCGCAATGTTCTGGCGGGTAACGTACTCGTCGGTCTATCTATATAAATAAAAGGCAGTGTCGAGGTGAACAGGTGTTTGTTTCTATGTTCTTAATACAAATCCGCATGCCTTATTATTTCTTAATGAATTTAATTACTGCCGGGTAACGCCATGTAGTTATTTCATAATTTAATATTGTAATTATGACATTATGGGTAATTAAAGTTTTCCGTATAGAAATGTAAACAAATCAGGGGCTATAATCGTGTTAAAGAAAAATTCAAGTGTAATCAAGGGAAGTAATAGTAATGTAAAAACTATTATTTTGTTTTTGTAACAACTGCCATACTTTTCCATATTTTACAACATAGTTCAAAACTATTAACCATACATTTTAATTTAAGGGAAGATTTTTTAAAAATCAGTGACTATACAATGTGGATCCATATCCGAATAAAAGTAAGTACTCTCCACGTTGTTTGCTATATTTTTCTATGCGTAAAACAGGGCCGTAATCAATATAAAATTTAACAAGTGTCTATCTGAATCAAGGGAAACTATCCAAAAGATAAAATTATTATTAAAAGGTCGTAATTCACAACTCTACATTTCTTTATTTTACATACCAATTTAAATTATTTAAACAGACACTAATGCTTCATGTGAAAATTAAAAAAAAAAAATCTTTTATATAGTATACAAGTTATTATTACTGTTTGTATAAAATTTAATTACATTTTACCAAGCAGTTTCTGTATTTTTAGCAAATATTACATAGTCTTTATAAGACTTAAGACTTTATAAGCCCCAGGAGAAGCCCAATCAATACTTAAAAGATATTCAACCAAATAGAAATTAAGCAACAAAAACTAACAAATCATTTTTTTTTTTTTGAACAGAAAAAAAATACAAAAAACTTACTAACCACTCATAGGACAAGAAAAGACAACGAAGTTTAAGGAGGAAAAAACAACAACTCAAAAAGAACAAATACTAATACAAATTAAAACCAAGTGTAAAGGACAATAGTTATCTATAAACAATACAAAAGAGAAAATAAAATGACAAATACTAATATAAATTAAAATCAGCAACTGCAAAAGACAATAGTTATTTAAATTGAATACAAAATTAGTAAATACAAGTAAAATGACACTAAATACCCCAATTATAACCAATTTTCAGAGTGAACAGGGTAGACCAAGATGGAACGAGAAGAGGCAATAATGGGCAGCTGTTAAGTGCCCGCTCTCCACCTATCACCTCTTCAAAACAACAACAGACTTTGTAACTGAAACAGACCGCAACATCTTTTATAAAAGAAAATGGTCTTTATCACATTGCTGTACCGAAGGGTCATCTATAAATGTTCATGTGCCAATCTTAAACGAGGTGCGCCTCGCCAAAATAAGACAACATTTAAGTTTTATTTTTGAAAATTTTTGGTCCTTAAAAAAAAAAAAAGAAACTAGCTCAAAGCTAAACAATACACCAGAACGAAAGATCTTCTTTATACAGACATGTGTCCTAATATAACAGGCGTTATCCGTATATCTAGGTTGAATGAGTCGTGTCTCACCGAAAAGAGAAACTCTTATTTAAAAATTACAGCTCAACACAATCACTATGTCTTTTATATTTGAAGTACGTATGAGAGAAAATAATAATCATGTTTTTTTTTTACAAGCAATAATCTATATATATGTTGCTTGCTTCAGGGTGGGCACACCAAGAAATTTATTTAGTTTTGCCCCACGCGGAAACACCAAAAATATTGTTTATCAAAAAGCACTGGAATAATTTTGCAATAATAAATGTAGAAAATAACGATAATTAAATATGACACGATGTAGTCAAATATATTAATTGTAACTTATGTAACTTCCATGTGTGTAACTTACGTATGTAAGTTTCATAAACCGTTACTAGAAATACCCGGGCAACGCCGGGTACTAACAGCTAGTATTTTATATGAGTCTGTTAGGTATGACGCTAAGAAATTTACCATTCCGCACTTTTATAACTAAAAAAATAGACGAATCCCCGTGTAGTTCCCGGGGGTCTCGGGGGGGGGGGGGGGGACAAAAAAAAAAAAGGACTACTGCTCCATCAGGCATGTCGTACAAGGCTACTAACATGTGGTTCTGCTTGAGGCTGACAACCTCGTTATTAAATAAAAAACACATTGCTACAGATACCATCACTGCATGAGCATTTGAATGACTGCTTCAGTCTTCATGCAGTGGTAGGTCCATGCCTCACGTGTAGCGAAATGGATGATGATGATGATCAAAACTGGACAGTTATTTCCAATAGGACCAATATGTCTATTATCAAATTCCTCTCCAACAATATCTTCTTGAGATTTTTTCAGTCCATGGTAAAAGGTCCATAATGTTTCTAATATTTGCCTCATTCTTATACCAAATGTCGCTATTACACACACACACATACTCACACAAACACTCACACAAACACACACGCACGCACACACACACACAATTACGTTGGGAAGAAAACACTGTTACAATATCACCGCAGCCACACCCACACCCACACTCTTAAAACCTTGACCCACATCTGTTCACTCCACCTACTTGAAACCTTATACCGACAATGCGAGTTAGATTACGCTAATGAAAATGTTGCATGCATGGCCGTGTGGGACGGGAGAGTGTGGGCGGTCACGTTGTCTAAGGAGACAAGTCTATGGCAGGGTTTCTTAACCAGTTTTGTGCCATGGACCCCTTTGATTGCCCAATGAAGGCTTCGGGCAGAGTTGTCGTCAAGTCTTTCCTAACGAGTCTCAAGTCGAGTCTCAAGTCTCTTAGTACAAGTCTAAAGTCGAGTCGCACGTCCCTAACACTGGCTTCAAGTCGAGCCATAAGTCAAGACCCGGCGTCGAGCTTCATTTTAGATCTAACACTGTTCATAGCCACAATTGCGCTTTATCGAACAATCACTACAATTAATAATGAAAAATATTTACAACGTTTTATTTGACCAAAGTTATTTTTCAGTGTTACATTTTAGAAATATTTTCTTCTCAAGCATAATGTCTTCTCTCCACCCGCCAAGCCTACAATGGAATGGATGGAATATTACCCTTGATCAGCATTTAGTTTGATTTGTTTGAAGTTAACAACGACGATGGATCTCGGGCCTCTCTCCATTTGATCAGCACTAAATCTTAAGCTTAAGCGAATTTACAGGTTAAGGACACATGCTCTAGTGTTTTTTCCCGCAAATAAATACGCGCGGTATATTTTCCCTTAAGGCGGGATGATACTGTTTACATAACCAATGAATACCTTGTTCTGACGATCGCTGTGTCTCGAGATATTTGTCCAGCAACAGTGTCCAATTATGTTTGATAATATGAAGTAAAATTTGTTTCCACGTTGTAATTCTTGGGTGATATCACTTAGTTCAAGAGCATGTTTTTTTTTCTTTCTAATTAATAAAGAGTAAGTACACTATAAATGAGAACAGAGAATCGTTTCACCAAAACTGGGAAGTCTCAAGTCGTGTCTAGTTGCTAATGCCTAAATCGCAAGTCGTCTCGAGTCGATTCGCTGGTCCGAATCTGGTCCGATTCGATGCGGAGTAGACTCGAGTCGACAACACTGGCTACGGAATCCTTTATTAGAAAGAAAATTGTTGCATACTGTGACGTACGTCTAGTTTGACTAGTGTATTCTCCCTGATATGATGGATGATTTAAAGGGACTTTTAGCTTTTCATAACATTAGAACCCCTGAACATTTGTTGTAACTTTTCGTTTGCCAGAACGCATTCCACCGGGACTCATGTAGGATACAGCGACGAGATCAAAGAGACAGACCGAGGGATCTTAGGGGAGACTATCGGCGCTATCAAAGACAGTAGTTTTCCCTGATACGAGACGCAGTTGCTTGCCGCTAATTTCGCGTCTCGGTGTCAATCGAGGAACCGAGCGAACGGGGGAAAGCGAAACGGGCAGCAGCGAGCGGATACGAAGACCAGGGGGCGGCTTCTTCTCTTGATTTGGCGGTCAGATCCCCAAAAGTTCGTGAGATCAAATAAGTTGTCAAGTTTATCATGTCCCACTCAACTTACATTCCATTTTAGCTAAATAGACCATGAAGAACTAGACACGTTATCACTCGCTGGCCAGACCTTTACAGAAGCACTAGCTTTATTGAAATCTTGTTATAGATTTTCCCCTGGATTTTATATATATTTGCAGTGATTTCTAATTCTGTGCAAAGCGGTAAAATATATATTGTGTAAAGTGATCAGTGGTCTAGTCATTCTATTTCAAGGGATTTTGTGTTAATTTAAATCTATTTAATTAAACCATCTCAAGAGTTCCAGTTTTAAATATAATGATCTATCTATTATATTATTTCAAAAGATAATAGATGCTTAAATTAACTTTTAAAGTCGCGAAGGAATTTATAATTAATAAATTCAGTTAAGTCCTAGTTTTATAGATGTGGGTTTTTAACCACTAGAATTCGCGCAGTGTTTATTAAATACATAATTAAATACTCGAGTGTATTATAGGCTTAACGGGAAATTCATCGCGCTTTAGAAGGTTATTTGTTTTCGGTATATTACATGTCTTTTTTTTCTTTCATACAGAGTGATCGTAACCTGTGCGATCCCAGCATTAAGAAAGCAATAAAGAAATCAATCTAAGCAAAGCAAAGCATAAACAGTGTGTAGAGTTCCCCTGACGCAGAACTTGTTGAGACTGTGTAAATTTTTAATCTTTGAGGCGATTCTATGTTTGGAATTCCGCTATCTAACTTATAGCAAAGAAAGCACACCCAAAGACAAATTTAACGCACCATCAAACAACTTAAGTCGTAACGGGAAGAAGAACACTGGCCCGAGCTTTGTTAGTTTACTGACACAGAGAGATAATTCATAATTTCCTGAACAGTGATGTGACTGTTTTCTCACTGGACTTAAACCATACCTCACGGATAAAGTGTACCAGCACGCGTAAGAATTTTATTATCAGCGGCATAGTCAAATAGACCACACCATCCTCACCCCGGTATCAGAGACCGTGCCCTCCCATAGAAACTGTTATTAAGAAAAGAGACACAACTACAGATTCATTTTCCAGCGATTACGGGATCCTTTTATGTGCTGACCGCCTACCCGATAATCTGGGGCTAGAACTTGAACAAACACTCATACATTTAGTTGAGGTGTAACTGCTGTTGTGTTATTCTATGGAGTGCAAGATTTTTTCCACAATCGGTAAGTGAGAGCAAGATGAGTGAAGGCCTTTGCTAGCGCGTGTATGAATGACAGGAAATTAATTCTTTTGTGTGACCATTTTGTTAACTTGCTTACCTGGTAACATATATCTTTTCTGTATACCCTACATTGTTCCTTTAAGTGGGATAGTTGATAATTTGTTAACTCTGTTTAAAACCACCTCCTTTCCATTTGCTTAGTAAAGGGAAGAACAGCTGGGAAGAACAGGTTTTTTTTCTATCACTTATACCTAACTTGGTAACACCTCTTTCAGAGTAATTAACTTTACTGTTAGGTTAACGTACCCGTGTTCCTGATATTATCTATCTTTGGACTGGGTTTATCTTTGTCTAATAAGCGGGAAGGGCTTAGTCGATACCAATCTTCTTCACCCCTTCCAAATTTGTTATTTGCATTTGTGTACTTATGATAATTTATGTAATATCTGATATTTTTAGTGATTGATGTTTAAAGTGAATAAAATCACATAAACTCATTTAGTTCTGTGTGTTGGATATACCCAAAGCCCAACTTTTCCCCTATTCGTTTAATATAGTTTGTATCAACGTCGTGTGTGTGTTTGAAAACACCAAATCGGTTAGCGCGCAGATGCGAGTCTGGAAAACTGGCAAATAATTGTTTGACCAGGAGAGTGAAAGAGAAGATTGAGAGACACGATTTGTCGTAAATAAGTCTGTCTTTACTCTCCTCCAGCACGCTGTGAAGTAACTATTAAATCTCTACATTTCTATCACTGAGCTTTCCATCATCATTTTCCACTCTAAACCGGACCACTATTTCTACGATTCTTTTCTCTCAAAATAAATTTACGACACATACAAATAAAACATTTTATTACAAAAATAAAATCGTTAAGCTTACAGATAGTCAAACTGAAGTAACAAAAAATAAAAAAACAACAACAATCTGTAACATAGAATATATTTCTTTAAATGCTGAAATTTATAATAATTTTCGGAGTAAAAATTTTTGTTAAAACAAAATTAAAATTTTTAGGTATTGTACAGGGACCCTGTAGAATCCATTAACGGATTTACCCCCAAGGGGTCCATGGACCACAGGTTTAGAAACCTTGTTTTATGGAGAATCTTTCATCGTATCCAGTAATGAATCCAAACCGTACATGCGATAAAATGTGTAAATTAATATGAGACAAACATAAAGGTATGTTATCAGGCACTCGTAGAAAATAAAGAAGTAGAACACTAGACAACAGAAAAACAACAGACATGAGTGGCTTACCCAGGATTTGAACCCTGGACCTTCCGTGCGACAACCCCGCCTAGATGGCAGGGAGGATAGTGTGATTCGCTTGCATTGCTGGCGGGGTTGTCGCATGGAAGGTCCAGGGTTCAAATCCTGGGTAAGCCACTCATGTCTGTTGTTTTTCTGTTGTCTAGTGTTCTACTTCTTTATTTCTTACGAGTGCCTGAAAACATACCTTTATGTTTGTCTCATATTAATTTACTGTTTACAGGCATCGGGTTTCCCTTCCTTATGTGTTATAAACGTTGATAAAATGTGTGCCTGTTGCACCTTGTAATCAGAATCAAAATTCAGTGGAAAGAATGAGGGAAAGGACGAACGTGCTTGAAATTAAAAGAGTTTGAAAGGGTGACACACTCCGTGTAGTTCCCATGATGTCTGAAAGAATAGACCTTTTTTTTTTAATTAATGAAGAAAAACATCCTGTTCAACCTCTGATGGGTTATACTGTAATTAGAATATATACTACTGGACAAAAGTTAAGGGCCGCCATTCAGTTTAGACAAGGTTTATATAATTCTTCGTGAGCAGGGTCGATTTTCCAAATGTCCGGTAGCTTGAAATCTCTCAAGAAGTCTCTGAATGGTAGAGTGGGACACTGCTAAACGTCTTGCAACATGACGAACAGATTGACCATCCTGAATCCATGCCATGGCTCGACCACGGTCTACAGTGCTGAGACTTCTCCTTGGTGGCATGGCTAATGCAGTGATCATTTCGACCACTTGTCATACTGATTTATTGCATACCAACGGTGAACACTCTTTACCGATGATCATTTTCCACGTGCATTCAAATTCAACTCACTTTTTCACCTTTTGAACTAGTGGGGCGTCTTGCAAAAACCACGAGTTTTTGCAGCAACAATGGCAATTTTCACGTGCGAGTTAAAGTGACCCAGTTTTTGGACATTTAAAAATAATTAACCTAGTGCACACAGAAATGTATACACATTTCTCTGAGCTCAGTTTTAATGACATTTTCACTTGTCTTTACAGTTTGCCAATCAATTATATAAACCTTGTCTAAACTGAATGGTGGCCCTTCACTTTTGTCCAGTAGTATATATTGTTTTCAATTCCAAATAATATGAACAACTTCCGATATGAGAAAATGGCATCACATTTGTCAAATCATTGTAAATAGGGAAATCACTACTATACTCTCAGGCTTTATGTAAAACAAATTTCCACAGAAACCACAGCTGCCAGAACACGTGAATTCTTGGAGCAGGCTTACTGCAGAGGGGACCAACTGTATTGTGGGCCCCATACTGCGTATGGAGCATAAAGGAAGATGATGAAGATAAAAGGGTAATGCCCCCGGGAATAAAGTGACTGCTATCCAGAATCAAAATTGATTTCTTGCTATCCAGAATCACAAATGATTTTTGCTATACGGAATCAGAACTGACATCAGAAAGAATGGGCGTCTGGCCCAGATATTTTGCAGGTTCCTTGAAGTGTAACTATATAATAACTTTTTATGTTGATCTGCCATACGGGTCTTTGCAAATTAAATAGTCGTGGGCCCAGGGGCTGCAACCCTTGATCCCTTAGTCCGCGGGTAAGAACCAGGTCGTGCTACAGTCTGTGTAATCTCATTGTTAACCACTTTTCTTTAATATGAAAACAGTATTTTATATTTGTCGAGTTTCAAATCTTTAATGCTCAAAATCTCTATGTTCCACTCATCGATGAAAAGAACCTTTGACTGGCATTGACCTTTCTGATTTTATGTAATAACTAAAACAATGTAAAATAAGATGGAAATAACTCCACTAAAGTATGGGTTTTAAAGTAAAGGAAATAATGAGCTGCGTATAAAGATTGTGTTTTTCTTTTGAAAAAAGCGGAGGCCGGATGGTGAATGGTGATATGCCGATTACATCATTATATTTCTTCAAACAACTAGGTAAGTGAGTCTTTTGTTTTAAACACAGCTCTAGTAATGGCTAGCTTTCTTGTGTACGTTTATATTTGTTGTTTAAACGTATCACATTTTATTTTATTCAAAGATGAATGGTTTTTGTAGAAGTGACAACCGTTTGAACAACTAATATTCAGTTTTAAATTCATAAAGCAAGTAACAGAAAACCAACACAAGCGCTAGGGACCACTTTACTACTGCTGCCAGTTGAACTAAATATAAACAACGGAAATAAATGTTCCATACATTCTAGGGTATGAATAAATGTGGTTGCCAAAATAATAAATAAATCATCACACTGTTCACAAATTTATATTTTTTTTAGTCCGACATAGAGGCTGCGTAGTACCAGTAGTATGGATACCTTGGCACGTGGGAACAGAAGAAAACGAGATGGCCGACAAAGAAGCAAAATCAGGAAGATGCAGCCGAAACCACATAAACACTGTTGTAGCGGACTTTCTTAGTCCGTAACAGGCTTTAACATATTGGTAGTCTCAGGTACATTGATCTGTGGTCCTACCATGTTAAAACATTGCGCATCTGCGTATATGATAGTATTAATTGTTTGTGAGTTTTATTTCCTTAGCGCACGATTGTGCACTAGTGTGAGTAAGGGTTATTCGGTACGCACGTGTTGCCAAACATTTTAGTCGACGTCATAGCTTGCTTGAGCAAGCGGAGTTTCCAAAATCAGTCCCATGATTTGTGGAGTTTAAACCCGTATTTCTGGTAGAAGTGATTGTTATATGACCCGTCCTTCTGTTGAGAAGATGTGGACGGTGGTCAGCCACGTAAGCATGATTTCTCTGAGGAGAACGCAAGTATTATAATAACTTTATTATAATTTTATTCAACACGAGCATCTAGTTGGAATCGACGACATGTCGGTACCAAAATGGTTTCCCGTTTGAAGAATGTAATTGATTTGAAAGCCGACCAGCCTAGAAAGGGATTGGCGGGGATTAACGTGGATTTTTGTTGAAGTGAGTCATTATTCGGTCGTCTGGAATAGTTTCGGCTTATAGTAGAGGTGACTCAAATATTATCTATAAATTAAGGTTATACGCCCAGGAAGTCTGTAGTAGGAATGTATGCAGTTATTCTATGATGATCAATCATGAGGCCAGTACAGTAATAGGACATACTTATGAATGAGACCTTAGATGTACGAAAACATAATGAGGATCTCACTGTCATTGCCAAGGTCACAGGACACTGGAATGTGACATTATAATGTTAACTGCCTCATCTTCAATTTGTATGCTATGATATGAATGCCGTATGCCCTGTCCTTGATTGCAAGAAGAATTCTAGCATAGAAAGGACTAGTCTAATTGGATTGTAAACATGAACTCTACGTATTTTGCCGTCTTTGTTCAACGTTAATCGTCAGTCGTCAAGATCTTATGTTGTCCTCTCGTCAACCGTGTTATGTCCAATAAATTGAATGAACTTTCCAACAACGAGTTGTATGCTGCACTACAGTCTTGGCATTTATTGATATGCTCTCTCTCTGTTGGATTTTTATTTGACTGAATATCACATTGTTTAAAATAGACCATTCGCGTAATACAAGTTGTCAGTTACAACGACCCATGAAGAAAGAACGCTACAACTGTGTTGGGCACAACAGAGATCAAAAGTGTAATTTAAAATATGATACCAAAGGAATGGAAAAACAAATCGAAACAAAGCCAGAAAGGCAGATACGCTTTTAACTGTTAAGAGAGCAAACACGAACATGTAAGATATATAGAGAATCAAAATTACCATGCAATAGTAAGCTGATTAGACTTCAACTAGGAACAGGCTATTTCATGGTAGAGGAACCCTACTGTGGAACATATATGGAGAAGTCCACCATATCACATTATGTGTTAACATGCCAGAAATATGAACAGCAAAGAAAACCACTCATGCAATACTTGAGAGCACAAACTCACCATCGCTAGAAACTGTACTAAAAATTAACCTTCCCAGGGAGCTACAACACATAATTAAATTGTATATTGCCAAAACAAGTATTAGCAAATAACTACCAGACCAAATGACAACGATGAACCAGTGCTAAAAATCATCAAATGTCCAGTAGATTTATTTAAGATAATGTCAACTGCAGTAAAATAGTTAGGAAGATACAGTAAAACAAAACCTACAAACCCCTTAAATGCAACAGGGTATAGCGAGATTAGCTTAGGAACACGGACAGGAATACACCATACAGCAGACATTAGGCAACGTCACTACAAATTACATATAAACTGCAACCTAAAAGAACTAACACAGAAAAAACATCCAATGTAAATATGATATATAGGATAAAGAACACTAAAGAACACTTTATACCCAAATTATACCCCACATCGGGTTGAATCGAGTTTCCATGAATAAGACAAACACCGATTTTCCTGCGCATGGACCAAAAATCAAATTAGAGCAAAAAATTGCAGCCTTGAAGAACGAACACAGAAAAAAGCATTCAATGTAATACGCTATATAGAATAAAGAACACTATACCGAGATTATAACTCACATGGGGTTGAACCGGGTATACCATGCATAAGACAAACACCGGTTTTCATGTATGTGGACCAAAAACCAAACAAAATGGTGTGTCAAGAAAATCCTTTAAAATGGTAGTGTTAAGAGTTTGTCTTGGTCTAGTAAAGTGATGGTTGGTTATAACTTGACTCCGCCGTTCATTGAGCTCGTAAAGTTCTCACAACATTCTCACTGCACAAAGTATTGACTGCACGAAAGATGATCCAATACTTTTAATTATATAATCGATAAAATCACTGGTATTATATCATGCAAAACCATGAGGAAAATCTTCAGTGTAATTCATGCAACAATATTTGGCCATTCTTATTCAACAAGCAGCATACCTGCCAAAATATGGCGGGTATTGTGTGTTCTTTCTGCTACATGCACTGATGACGGCACGAATATTTCTGTGGTCGTTTATCTGAATGCGCTGCTTAAGAAGCTATGGAGTAACATGTAAATTAATTACACGGGACGATGTGAAAGAAATAGCAAATGGACTGAAATCTGACTAATTAATTAACCGCGGTTTTATCACCGAACGTTTAGTAAATTTACGAATTTACGTGTTTACATCTTGCCTTGGCACGTATTTTAAAAAATAAAATCCAAATTAATTTTCTATTTACTCCGCTTCCAAATCATTATTTAATGGTGTATTCACTTGATCGACTAAATCGACCGAGTTATTGCAAATTTAACGCACTCCATTCTTTATTTAATCTCACTCGAATTAACGATGGGGAAATTTCAAGAATTTATATCAAGAATCAGACTAATGTCATTATTAAGGAATGTTTGATTCCCCGTTACATGAAAAAGATTGCAACTATGGTGTGCAAATGATATGACACATTTTGGTACGGACGACAAGGGAAATTCTAAAGATCATGAACGCAATTTCAAGAGTCGTGCAATTTAGTGCAAAGGCCAGAAGCGCACGACGTTTACATAATTTCTAGACTGCAACTTTAGAGTGAAAAATTATGTGGCTGACGTGACACGAAAAAAAATTATATTAAAGTAATCTGCCATAAGTTATTCACACCCTAGTGCTTACTACTGGTGCCATAAATGTTATTTCTTTTTCCCGAGGATATCATTCCTCATTATTCTCAAATATATATACATATGTGCGTGTATGTGTGTGTAGGTTAGAGATATGCTGGCATACAAATAGAAATCTCCCTTCTTGGTAGATCATACTAGATTACCAGCGGATTAACATACATGCCTAACGGAACGTTCGTTCTTTTAAGTCGACATGTAATAGTGAGATGTCAAACATGTACTGACACACTAGCCTGTCATTGCCACACTCCCCATCGTGACGAATACGTCACACCGTAACAACACGTCATTCGTTCAACAGAGATGATTGGCAGTGCACAAACCATCACTAAAACACAATCGAGTTTATGCACCAAAAACAGCTCTTAACAAATGGCTGCTGACAAATTTCAAAGCCCATTTATGGTGGCTGTGATAAGTTTTTAAGACATGTGACTTTTGTTACAAAATATTTCATAACCATCATCATCATCGTTTTAGCTTTTGCTACGGCAGTTCGTGACTTTGTAGGAAGCCTCCGCCAAAACGTTCACGTGTTCTTGTTGTGGTGGTTTCTGTAGCAAATTGTTTGTACTTAATAAGGTTGCCCAGCTACATACACAACCTCATATTAGTCGCACTGTACGACATGCCTGACGATGTGGTTGTCATATTCATTCTTTGTTTCATCAGAGACCCGGGGGAACTACAAAGGGGGGGGGGGGGGGGAACTCTTCGAAATTTAACTCATAGCAAATTCTACAGCCATTCTGCAGTGATTCTGTTACGTTTTCAAGACAGGTAATTCGCGTGCAGAAGACCATAATAGAAGGGAGAGGTGAAGGCAAACGTGCAAGGGGAAGACAGCGCTATAAGTGGGAAGATAACATCAAGAGATGGACATGAAAGAGTAGATCAGAGTGCACCACCAAGACAAGAGACAAAAGACGTTGGAGCCAACCTTCGTTGTGGAGATGGCAGCTGATGATAATGAATTAACGTGAGTAATTATCTGGTAAGTTAAATTTTGATCTTGACCTGGCTCTGTCTAGTGTTGTACTTGTTCGTTTGTGCTGCTTTCATAGCTAGGAAACCGCAGGTGAGGTTTAACGATGTGTGCCAGAGAGACATGAAGGCACTGGACATAAATCCAATAGCCTGGGAGGGTTAAGCTGCCGATCGCACTGTCGTGGTTGAGTTAAAGTGGTAGAGTATTTGTCGAGTTGGACAATAGTAGTGAAATCGACAAGGGATAGTGGACTGACAGAGTTATAGATTACACACACAGAAAGGTGTAAATAGGAGATGGACTTGAGACAACCTGGAAGAAGATTTACCAAAATGATCTCTCTCCAAGCCTCAACTCACTTTTCACTGTCTAAGCGTCTCCTGCTCTCACTCTTTTCTCTTATCATACATAGAGATTCTAGTAAAGAGCTAAAAATGTAAATATGGATGAAAGGGTCGAGAACAGCGCATTAATAAATGTGTAAACTTTATTAAAGAAGAAAAGCATGGAATTAATGCATATCATCATACACAGCATAAATTACATCAATAATCAAATAATCATCAATAGTCATCAATAATCATATACACCAACAATAATGCAAATACACACCCACAAACACACACACCACCAACACTCATAAAACCTGTAGAACACGGAGAAAATAACTAAGCTGTCCGACAGAGGGTCCGCTTTCGGGGACCAAAGGCGCTAGCTCCAGAAAGTGTCTTACCGATAAATATCCTTCAAGATGACTGAAGTGAAATACCGAACTTTCCTTGTCGGGCTAAACGTTGGTGACCCCTAATTGCGCGAGGGAACACTGGAAGATGTTGTTTATCTCCTGCTGACCAAATACGAACTGAGCGACAGCCTGTCTGTTGTTTTTCGTGGGACCAAATGTGCTAGCTCCAGAAAGTGTATTACTTGTAGATCCTTCGTGAGGGACTAGCCTATAAAACTTTCTTTGTTGGTGCTAAACGTTGGTGACCGCTACTCGCGAGAGGGGGGCTGGAACTCTGTCCATAGATGGCTGCTCATACGTGCGAGGTTTTAAGTATCCAGAAAATACACCAGAAGAAGTCACTTGAGGACAAAGAGTCCCAGGCGCGCTTATCCGGCGCTAGGCTCGGCTTGGCTGTAAATCCTGTTTAAACTGGTTTGGCTGTGGTTTGCTGAGTGCCCCGTTTAGGCACAAAAAGGCGGGTGATATGGAATTCTGCTATAGGCATGCTGGGCGGTTTTTGATATTCTGGAAGCCGCAATGCTCTGGCTGGTAATCCAATAGGCGAGTAGAGAACTACTACTGCATTTGGCGATTCCAGATTTTGCGTTGGCTCCGTTGCACTGCGTGAGCTTAACTTGGCGTTGACAAAAAGGGGTTTTGATTCAGGAACGGGGTTGACGATTCGTTACGCTAGCGGTATTCAGAAACCCTCTAGATCGAAGAGTATATGACTTTCTTCGCCTGACTGGAGTCTGCTCTAGCGATTCGGTCTCCCTGAAACTGAGACCCAAAAAGAGACACCCTTTTACTTCAAGCAAATAATAAATCACACTAACTTTATACAGAAAGTTTCGCTCCACTATGGGATTAAATTTATTGTAGTTATTGCTATGATAGTTTAGGGCTGTCTTTAACCATGTCTCCTGTTCCTTAAAAATATCAATTATCAACACGCGCCCGCATAGGCTTAATATCTTTTGCACCCCCAGGTACCTGTCAGTAAATGTTCTGACATCAAAAATCTACTCCTCTTCTCCCAATCTCAACATACAGGAAACCTAACCTGTAGTTACAGTTAAATGAATATGCTTATTCATCTTACAACATTAAATAAATTTACATAAACAGATTAAGGGTTTTGACATTACCAAATAAGTCATATGTCCCTTTGGGGAAACAAAATATTAATATCCCACAAATGAGTACATAGAAAATGCAATGTTCTTGCTATAATAATACAGTTGTGGCTAGATCATAAGATATAATTATATCTATGCCTGGTGACTGCTTTCAGTGAAATTTATAGACTAGTGCCTAGCCACACAAGTAAGCATAAAATGATCCTCCCTTGCCACTAGAAATATCTATCAAAAAGGAATAAGTGACTATCTCCTATAATCCAGAGTTATTACCTGCATCTCACTATTCAGTTTTAAAGTGAACAATCCACACCTGACATTATCTTACCGAAATGACAGTTAATTTAGCCTATTCTTAACCCCTGATAAGCATCTGTGGACTGATTCTACGCCTAATATCTGTTATTGTAAGTTTAACATTTAACCCATGATAAACCGTAACAGTTTAAGCACCCTTACTAGGCCGTAGACAGCGCTACCTTATCACTGAATAAAATTACTAGGAGAAGTCCTCAGAAATGAATTCACTTCCTATCAGATATATATAAAAGCTAACATGAATATATCATATTATAATTATAAGATATGTCAACTCACCCCGAAAATGACTAGAACATAGGCAAACACAATCTAGTACTGTGTTAAAGTTTGCCTTATCTCATGATGGTCATCTACGGGCCAGGAATATTTACGAATGTCTTTGTCTATTAAAACCCGTCTACTCTTATAGATTACAGAGGACGCTCCCCCCGGACACCTGGCCTGCATATTTCTACAGATGTATCGGCGTAATCATAATACCGGGTAAGACAAAGGGTTTCAGAAGCAACAAATTTGCGAAAATTCCCCCAGAGAGACAATCATAATATTATGTGCTCTTTGCTCATCTAAGGGCAAACAACCCACAAACTGACCGCGATCGTTATCTCCCCCTGAAACCGATCACACTCGTTACCCAGGCCTCAAAGAGTACTAGCCGCTCGTGATCAAACGTTTTAAAGCGACCAGAGAAATTCCCCTGTTCGGACCACAGGGGCGTTTAGGTAACATTACGTTATCGCTACGCTGACTGTTGAAGAATTTTGTACTGAAAGCCAGCCAAACGCGGGTGGGGTTTGAGAGGGTGAGAAAGTTTGGCCACGAAGGTAGAAAATGAAAGAAAAAGAAAATACAAAATGTCCAGGAAAACAGAACATTTAAAGGAGTAATCAAATTATGGACAAGATGGTAAAATAAATTATCGGTCACGTGACACGCACCAAGTGACGATGCTCTGTACGGCGCCATCTCAGATTAGGCGAAAAGAAGCTCGTAACCACAAGCAAAAGAGAAAATAACACGTGGAAGGAACACTAGGAAAAAAAGCAGATGAGAGCTATCACCTCAAGAGCCCATTATTTCCATAGTCAGCTATCACTTATTTTTTTGTGTTGTTTTCAGATGTCTTATTCCCTGATGAAGGCTTATTTCTACAACATGTAAACACTTTTGTCAATGTAATTTCGCAAAAGACGCTCCTTAAATCTTTAAGATGTATTTTTTCATATAATCAAATATGCTCAGTGTGGTGAAGTGGGATGTTATAAATATTTATAGGGGACTTAGTGTACTGACTGAGATCAGCTGTGAAGGTATCTATATCTAATAAGTGTAGTGTATTATAGATAACCTTACTTGCTGCCACATATATATATATCTCAGTCAGAATTATTCTGGAATAGTGTGATGACTACGTTGTATGTCTAGGGTATGTGTATGATGAAGTGTAAGTCATAACAACAACAGACGGATAAACAATTAATTTATTCCACCACACTTGACAACACTGTGACACTCACATACATAAAACACTCTACAAGGATATCTTAAAGGAGTCACTGATAACTTTTCAAATAACAATATGTATTCATTGCTGGCATGAATGAATATGTGTCCTGATTCAACTACAAAGGGAACCAGGAATCACAATCAATTTAAATTACAAGTTATATGTACAGAATTTATCAATATGAATATAGTAGTGACATATATTATTTAAAAGTATCCTATGTGTGTCAGTTGTGTAGTAGTAATATGAGGTAATACTGGTTTTGTTTTGTTCAAGCTCTGTTGGTATTTGTCATCATGACTTCAATAGTTTGTCTTTAGGGGAACTATTATTGGAGATGTTCTCAGTTCCTGATATTAACACAATTTAATTCCCCTCTTAATGTTATTTTTACAAGGTCATTTTAAGCTGGGGGTACATAATTTTGAGCTCAGCTGGCCACATCAGCTTATCTGGCGTGATGGCGGCAGGAACAGACTCCTCTGCTCGACTCTCCCCTCGGCTCTGGAGACACCTCACTGATAGCTAAATGGACCAAGGAGTATGCTGTCCGACTCTGGATTCAGCAAAGCTCTGACCAGGTGCTGCTCAATACCATCAAGACCACGGTCCCTGAAAACAAGAAGGATGTACCTTCTACTTCATAACTAATTTATACTCTCTTTTTACACTGAGCACAATACATCACAAACATTGAGTTCAGAGCGTTAGGCCAACTGTCAGCTTCATCTGAAATATTTTATACCAGTATTTACCTCCTTAATGGTTACCACGCCTCTGCACTTCCAGCATTATTTCTGTCTAATCAACAATCTAGGTGTCAGTGTACTGTTTGGCCATTCCATGCAGTTTTACTTTCCTCCGACACCTTCTGTTCAGGCGGGAGCATTATAGGCTTTACATCATGTTTGCTACTGAACTACACATATACACAGGCATAAATTAACAATTCACATTCAATTTTCATTAAAAGATACTGAATGTTTCAAGCTTACCACAATTCATGGAAACAAACACAGATACGTTGATTAGCAATGAATTCTGGCACAATTACTGGCACAAATTCCCATCTGCTTATGTTCCAGGCTTTTATTTAGCAAAAATATGAGCTGGCTTCAACGCACTGTTGCTTTATCAAGCTTATTTGCACTAGTGGTCTCGAACTAACGCTTCTAAGTGAGTATATCAGCGAGTCTGGCCAATCGAGCCACGTTTCGACAAGGGTTTGAAAAAATTTTAACTTCCTACGTCTCCCCTAACAACCAGGATAGCATTTATAGCCCGACTAATCGTGTTTAGCCTTACATATCATTCCAGCCAATCAGTTCAAATGTAACTTGTGGCCCATTTCCCGTACAATGGTGGTGTAAAAAAAAAATCCACTGAGCGATTCTGATTTTGGGTGTTGTCTGACAGCACTATCATTTTATTTTGGCTATAACTTGTTAATTCCTAGACTATTTGCATAACGTCGTACATATTCTTTGTCAGCAAACCCTAAGGAACCCAAATATATATATTTAATAGAACTAATATGCTGCGTTCAAAATATGCAATTCCTTCTACCTCCTGTTTCGAAGATGTGCTGTCTGGGTACTGTAATGTTTTCAAACGTAAACCCATCTATTGTTATCTTTCCTAATAAGCGTTTTTTGTGATTTTAAAACCTAACTCTGGGAAGGGTAGTGAATTTATCACTGTCCGTCTGAAAAAAAGTTAGTGCATGTAGTCTTACACGCGTGATGGCAGCATTTGTGTATCGCGCGACGCGTGTTTAGTGTTCGGCTTTCTGCCTCTCCCTTCTCGCTATCCTTTAGTCCATCTGTCTTTTGTTTTTGGTAACATAGTGTAGAAAAAGACATGAATGGAATTTAAAATTTAGGTCAACTTGCATATTTCAAGGTTTTTCTTAGAAAGGCAGCACATTTTATTGTGTGTTTGGGAAACGCGTGTATGTTGCAGAAGGCCTTTAATATCAACGTGAAAGCGTTACAATTTGCCGACGAAGTAGAAAAGAAGGGGGATTTCGAGTACTGTCATTGTGACAGCACTGTTCTTTACCATTCTTCTTCCTTTATTTATTATATGTATTTATTAGGCTTTATATTTACTTGATAATTTATATATGTGGATTAGAATATTCCACGACATCTCCCCTCTTAAAACAGACATTATATGTCAGTCCTTTATTCTATATACACATAGAGAAATTTATTATTAGTTCTGGGGTTTACGGTGATTCTCATCACACGGATGGCGGCTTAAAAAATCCGCTCCCAAATTTGTTTTTCCAGATATATACTCAATGCTAAAATTATATGGAGCTAAAAGTAAAGACCATCGGAGTAACCTGGAGTTCTCATGCCTAGCCTGTGCTAGAAACGATAAAGGTTTGTGGTCTGTTTGCAACTTAAAGGCCTTCCCATACAGATAAATATTGAATTTCTTTATTGCCCATATTACTGCAAGACATTCTTTTTCGCTAGTTGAGTAATTGATTTCAGCTTTATTCAATTTTCTGCTAGCATATGCCACTGGGCTTAATTCCCCATCCAATGCATCGGATTTCTGTAGTAGAGTTGCACCTAACCCAATATTACTTGCATCCGTCCTTACTATGAATTCTTGACTTAAGTCAGGTAATTTCAAAATAGGTTTACTTGTGAGCTTTTCCTTCAATTCTTGGTAAGCCATTTCACATTGTGGGGTCCATGTAATGCGATCTGGATGTCCTTTACGTGTCAAATCAGTTAACGGTGCACATATGGAATTAAAGTTCCTGATATACTTCTGGTAGAAACCACATAATGAGACAAAGGATCTCACGTCCTTCTTGGTTTGTGGTCTCGGGGCTTTCTGTAGTTTCTCTAAATTCTTTGGGTCAGGGGTCATGTTTCCCTGATAAACTGTGTGTCCCAAAAATTCCAATTCTTTACATCCAACGCAACATTTGGTTGGTCGGGCTGTTAAATTTGCCTCCCTAAGTCGATTAAACAGCATGTTCAGAGAGTCAATGTGTTCCTCAAATGTTTCTGTTGCTATAAGGATATCATCCATGAAATTTGTTATATATGGATTATTCAGAGGGTCCAATAATTTTCTCATCATTCTAGAGAAGACACTAGGCGCATTCTTCAATCCAAATGGCAATCTATGTCGTGGAATATTCTAATCCACATATATAAATTATCAAGTAAATATAAAGCCTAATAAATACATAAAATTAATAAAGAGAAGAGCAATGGAAAAATAACAGTGCTGTCACAAGGAATGTACTCGAAATCCCCCTTGTTTTCTGCTTTGTCTGCAAATTGTAACGCTTTCACGTTGATAGTAAAGCTTACTGTATTATTACCCGCCTTCTTCAATGAAACGTGTGCTGTATTTCTTGGAAAAAACATTGAGAGGCCCTGCGTAATGACCTAAATTAATCCTAACATTAATTATACTGCGTTACCAAAACGAAAGACAGATGGACAAAAGGATAGCGGGAAGGGAGAGGCAGAAAGCCGAACACTAAACACGCTTCGCGCGATACACAAATGCTGCCATCACGCGTGTAAGACTACATGCACTAACTTTTTTTTCAGACGGACAGTGATAAAATACATTACCCATCCCAGAGTTAGGTTTATAAATCATAAAAAAACGCTTATTAGGAAAGATAACAATAGATGGGTTTACGGTTGAAAACATAACAGTACCCAGACAGCACATCTTCGAAACAGGAGGTAGAAAATACATATTTTGAACGCAGCCACGTAGCTCCTTTAAATTGGGATATTTGGGTTCCTTAGGGCTTGCTGACAAAGAATATGTAAAACGTTACGCAAATAGTCCAGGAATTAATAAATTATACCCAAAATAAAATAGTGAGGATGCCTGACAGCATGAAATCATTTCTGCTCATAAAATTTTTTTATAACGTGTTTGAAAAAACCTTGCGTTACAGAAATAGCCTACCATGTAAACTCCAAATTGATTGGAGCGCAACAAATGAAAGACTAACCACGATTGGTCGGGCTATAAATACTATCTTTCGTTGTTAGGGGAGACGGGGAAAGGTAACATTTTTTCAAACACTTGTCGAAACGGGGCCTCATTGGCTAGACTCGCTGATATAATCACTTAGGAGCGTTAGTTCGAAACCACTTGTTTAAATAAGCTTGATAAAGAATCAGTGCGTTGAAGCCAGCTCATATTTGTGTTAAATAAAAGCCTGGAACATAAGCAGATGGGAATTTGTGCCAGTAAATGTGCCAGAATTCATTGCTAATCAACGTATCTGTGTTTATTTCCATGAAATTGTGGGACCGTGGTCTTGATGGTACTGAGCAGCACCTGGTCAGAGCTTTGCTGAATCCAGAGTCGGACAGCATACTCCTTGGTCTTTTTAGCTATCAGTGAGGTGTCTCCAGAGCCCAGGGGAGAATTCGAGCAGAGGAGTCCCTTCCTGCCACCATCACTCAAGATAAGCAGATTTGGCCAGCTGAGCTCAACATTATGTCCCCTCATCTTGAAATAACTTTGTAAAAATAACATTCAGAGGGGAATTTAATTGTCTTAATATCAGGAACTGAGAACATCTCCAATACTAGTCCCTAAAGACAAACTATTGAAGTCATGATGACAAATACCAACAGAGCTTGAACAAAACAAAACCAGTATTACCTCATTTTACTACTACACAACTGACACACATAGGATATTTGTAATAATATATGTCACTACTATATTCATATTGGTAAATTCTGTACATATAATTTGTAATTTAAATTGATTGTGATTCCTGGTTCCCTTGTAGTTGAATCAGGACACATATTCATTCATGCCAGTAATGAATACATATTGTTATTTGAAAAGTTATCAGTGACTCTTTTAAGATATCCTTGTAGAGTGTTATATGTATGTGAGTGTCACAGTGTTGTCAAGTGTAGTGGAATAAAGTAAATTGTTTATCCGTCTGTTGTTGTTATGACTTACACTTCATCATACACATACCCTAGACACATAACGTAGTCATCACACTATTCCAGAATAATTCTGACTGAGATATATAGATATGTGGTAGCAAGTAAGGTTATCTATAATACACTACTCTTAATAGATATAGATACCTTCACAGCTGATCTCAGTCAGTACACTAAGTCCCCTATAAATATTTATAACATCCCACATCACCACATATATTGGGGGCTCGTCCGGGATTTTGAATCTTTCCCTATTAAAAATATTGGGGATAATTCACTTCAGGGAATATAAGAATTAAAAGGTATCCTTGGGTGGAATTAAATAAGGTTGAGCTCACGGTGCCTGTGTTGTCCATTAGATATACTTAGAGATTAAATTGTTGGTTAGACATTGTATAAATTTACCTGATAGACAATGGCGGACCTGGCCAAGTTTCGATCTGCTGCTGTACAGACTGCAAAAGAGTTAGGATTAGATGGGCAAGTTATGGTTGCCTATGTTACTACGGAATGTGACAAATTTATTGAACGCGAAGAAAGAAGGTTTGAAGCCGAAAGAAAGTTAGAGGCTGACAGGGAAATTAAGAAGTTACAATTTGAAGCTGAGGCTGAGACTAAGAGGTTGCAGATTGAGGCTGACAAAGAGGCTAAGAAATTGGAAGCAGAAGAAAGAAGATTGACTGCAGAAAGAGAAGACAAGAAATTAGCTGCAGAAAGGGAAGAGAGGAAATTAGCTGCAGAAAGGGAAGCAGAAGATAAAAGATTACAAAGGGAACATGAGTTACGACTAAGGGAGTTTGAGTTTCAAGGCCATGCTCCTGAAAATGGTGCCAGTCCCTTTGCCTCTGATGCTACGGTTACTCAAGGAGCCTCAACCTCAGCTATGAATTTTCATTTAGATCATTTTGTTGAGAAAGACGATGATATTGAGAGCTATATAAATAGGTATGAGCTATTAGCTACCACGTATGGGTTAGAGAGAGAAAGGTGGAGCTTAAAGTTATCTCAGGGACTTCGTGGGGCAGCTTATGAAGTTTTTGCAAAAATGAGCAGAGGTGATCAGGAAAATTATGACATGCTAAAGCAGGCTCTTTTGTTAAGGTATGAAAAGAATGCAGAATTTTATAGGAAAAAATTTAGGAATGCTAAACTACTGTCAGGTGAAACATATCACCAGTTCTCTATAACTTTAGGGCACCACAGAACTTTAATAAATTTGATCCTAGGGATCAACACAAAGGTAAGCACCAGTCTGATAGGCCACGGTATGAAAATAAAAATAAATTCCCACAATTCGATGAAAGGAAATATGATGAAAGAAAATCTTTCAACCAAGGAAAAAGGTGGTGTAAAAATTGTAAGATGGACAATCATGACACTGACCGGTGCAGAAGGAAACCTGTGTATATGGCAACCCTTCAGGTCAGGTCGACCTCAAGACAGGAGGAGGATATTATGTTAGATACCACTCCAGAAGAGATGAGGAAGGCACAGGCTGGGGATAAAACACTCAAGCCTTGTTTCAGAAAATTGTCAACTTGTCATACAACTCCAGCCAAGGGAGATTTTTACATGAAAAACAAGTTGATGTATAGGACGACTGGAGCTAGATCCAATGGTCACGGACAGCTGGTTCTTCCAAAAAGATATAAGACAGACTTAATAAGGAGCCTACATGTGAAACCAGATGGGGACCATGAGAAAATAGGTACCATCATTCAAAAGGTGGCTCACAATTATTATTGGCCCAAAGCAAGATGGGACATTGAGAACTTTGTAGAAAGGTGTAGCATAGCACATGAGGGAACACCCACAAGTGGGAACATGGATCAGGACCTGGACACGCCACGGGGCAAAATTAGGCCTGACAATAAAAAGAAAAATAGATTTGATAAAGTGGACCAAATGGAATGGGAAGCCCCTTTTCACGGACAAGCTTCACTTAACTGTTTTACAATGGCCACTATGCGGAGAGTGCAAAAAGATGTCTTACCCCAGGATAAGCCGACAATCCCTCAATCGGACTTAAACAAACTGGAGGAAGAGGATGTAGAGAGGAAATCTCTCATCAAGAATTTTAAGTGGGGAGACAGCCCCAAAAGAAAAATTGGTAGCGGTCGTTTTGTGAATGATAATTCTGGGAGGAAAAATCATCACTATAAAGCTTCGAGTGGAAGAGACCATACCGGTGCATGGACAAATAGGTCCACACAATTAAAGGTCCATATGTAGCTATGTTAAGAACGTGGACTGATGAAAAGGCAGAGGAAAACATTACATCTTCATACCAATATGTGAATGAGCTGACCACTCGGTTAAAAACTGGCTGGAAACTTGCCAATGAAAATTTGAAACAAGCCAGGAAGAAACATGCTGCCTATTATAACAGGAAGGCGAAAGACAGAAATTTGGCTGTGGGAGAGAAAGTACTGCTTCTTTTGCCTGGGAGTCAGAATAAGTTACAAATTGGATGGCAGGGTCCATATACAGTTTTAGAGAAGGTGTCTAGAACAAATTATAAGATAGATAAGAAGGGGAAAGAAAAAATCTATCATGTGAATCTCCTGAAGAAATATTTGGAAAGAGAAGATCAGGAAGAGACACACTTGTTGACCTTGTCCATCGCCATGGAGATGAAAAAGGAACCACTTTCATCATTTGAATATCCATTACACCCCTGTGAGACAGCAGCACAGGTGAAAATCAGTACACATTTAACGAAAACTCAGAAAGAGAGAGTGCAACAGGTTCTAAATAATCATGCAGAGGTGTTAACAGACCGACCAGGGCATACAAACCTATTGGAATATGATATGAAACTCATAGACTCCACACCTGTCTGTATGAAACCATATTCGATTCCGTTTGCTAAGGAAAAAGCTTTGAAGGAAGAGATAGACTATCTATTGAAGGAAGGAATTATTTCGCACAGTGAGTCTTCGTATAGTTCCGGTGTTGTACTCTTAAGGAAGCCCTCTGGAGAACATAGACTCTGTATAGATTACAGGAGACTGAATGCTATTACAGAAGGACAGGTGGATCCATTGCCGGATACAAATCAGCTGTTTGCCAGACTAAATAAAGCTAAATATTTCTCAAAAGTGGATCTGAGTAAAGGATACTATCAGATTCCAGTAAAGCCTGAGGTTAGACCATACCTAGCTTTTAGTACCTCAGAAGGACACTATGAGTTTAATAGATTGCCATTTGGATTGAAGAATGCGCCTAGTGTCTTCTCTAGAATGATGAGAAAATTATTGGATCCTCTGAATAATCCCTGTATAACAAATTTTATGGATGATATCCTTATAGCAACAGAAACCTTTGAGGAACACATTGACTCTCTGAACATGCTGTTTGATCGACTTAGGGAGGCAAATTTAACAGCCCGACCAACCAAATGTTGCGTTGGATGTAAAGAATTGGAATTTTTGGGACACACAGTTTATCAGGGAAACATGACCCCTGACCCAAAGAATTTAGAGAAACTACAGAAAGCCCCGAGACCACAAACCAAGAAGGACGTGAGATCCTTTGTCTCATTATGTGGTTTCTACCAGAAGTATATCAAAAACTTTAATTCCATATGTGCACCTTTAACGGAATTGACACGTAAAGGACATCCAGATCGCATTACATGGACACCACAATGTGAAATGACTTACCAAGAATTGAAGGAAAAGCTCACAAGTAAACCCATTTTGAAATTACCTGACTTAAGTCAAGAATTCATAGTAAGGACGGATGCAAGTAATATTGGGTTAGGTGCAACTCTACTACAGAAATCAGATGCATTGGATGGGGAATTAAGCCCAGTGGCATATGCTAGCAGAAAGTTGAATAAAGCTGAAATCAACTACTCAACTAGCGAAAAAGAATGTCTTGCAGTAATATGGGCAATAAAGAAATTCAATATTTATCTATATGGGAAGGCATTTAAGTTGCAAACAGATCACAAACCTTTATCGTTTCTAGCACAGGCTAAGCATGAGAACTCTAGGTTACTCCGATGGTCTTTGCTTCTGGCTCCATATAATTTTAGCATCGAGTATATATCTGGAAAAACCAATTTGGGAGCTGATTTTTTAAGCCGCCATCCGTGTGATGAGAATCACCGTAAACCCCAGAAATAATAATAAATTTCTCTATGTGTATATAGAATAAAGGACTGACATATAATGTCTGTTTTAAGAGGGGAGGTGTCGTGGAATATTCTAATCCACATATATAAATTATCAAGTAAATATAAAGCCTAATAAATACATAAAATTAATAAAGAGAAGAGCAATGGAAAAATAACAGTGCTGTCACAAGGAAT
Organism: Oreohelix idahoensis; assembly: GCA_024509875.1. Lineage (NCBI taxonomy): Eukaryota > Metazoa > Mollusca > Gastropoda > Stylommatophora > Oreohelicidae > Oreohelix > Oreohelix idahoensis. The sequence continues at coordinate 300,045 of JAMPIV010022396.1, read as the reverse complement.
GTACTCGAAATCCCCCTTGTTTTCTGCTTCGTCTGCAAATTGTAACGCTTTCACGTTGATAGTAAAGCTTACTGTATTATTACCCGCCTTCTTCAATGAAACGTGTGCTGTATTTCTTGGAAAAAACATTGAGAGGCCCTGCGTAATGACCTAAATTAATCCTAACATTAATTATACTGCGTTACCAAAACGAAAGACAGATGGACAAAAGGATAGCGGGAAGGGAGAGGCAGAAAGCCGAACACTAAACACGCTTCGCGCGATACACAAATGCTGCCATCACGCGTGTAAGACTACATGCACTAACTTTTTTTTTCAGACGGACAGTGATAAAATACATTACCCATCCCAGAGTTAGGTTTATAAATCATAAAAAACGCTTATTAGGAAAGATAACAATAGATGGGTTTACGGTTGAAAACATAACAGTACCCAGACAGCACATCTTCGAAACAGGAGGTAGAAAATACATATTTTGAACGCAGCCACGTAGCTCCTTTAAATTGGGATATTTGGGTTCCTTAGGGCTTGCTGACAAAGAATATGTAAAACGTTACGCAAATAGTCCAGGAATTAATAAATTATACCCAAAATAAAATAGTGAGGATGCCTGACAGCATGAAATCATTTCTGCTCATAAAATTTTTTTTATAACGTGTTTGAAAAAACCTTGCGTTACAGAAATAGCCTACCATGTAAACTCCAAATTGATTGGAGCGCAACAAATGAAAGACTAACCACGATTGGTCGGGCTATAAATACTATCTTTCGTTGTTAGGGGAGACGGGGAAAGGTAACATTTTTTCAAACACTTGTCGAAACGGGGCCTCATTGGCTAGACTCGCTGATATAATCACTTAGGAGCGTTAGTTCGAAACCACTTGTTTAAATAAGCTTGATAAAGCGACAGTGCGTTGAAGCCAGCTCACATTTTTGCTAAAATAAAAGCCTGGAACATAAGCAGATGGGAATTTGTGCCAGTAAATGTGCCAGAATTCATTGCTAATCAACGTATCTGTGTTTATTTCCATGAAATTGTGGGACCGTGGTCTTGATGGTACTGAGCAGCACCTGGTCAGAGCTTTGCTGAATCCAGAGTCGGACAGCATACTCCTTGGTCTTTTTAGCTATCAGTGAGGTGTCTCCAGAGCCCAGGGGAGAATTCGAGCAGAGGAGTCCTTTCCTGCCACCATCACTCAAGATAAGCAGATTTGGCCAGCTGAGCTCAACATTATGTCCCCTCATCTTGAAATAACTTTGTAAAAATAACATTCAGAGGGGAATTTAATTGTCTTAATATCAGGAACTGAGAACATCTCCAATACTAGTCCCTAAAGACAAACTATTGAAGTCATGATGACAAATACCAACAGAGCTTGAACAAAACAAAACCAGTATTACCTCATTTTACTACTACACAACTGACACACATAGGATATTTGTAATAATATATGTCACTACTATATTCATATTGGTAAATTCTGTACATATAATTTGTAATTTAAATTGATTGTGATTCCTGGTTCCCTTGTAGTTGAATCAGGACACATATTCATTCATGCCAGTAATGAATACATATTGTTATTTGAAAAGTTATCAGTGACTCTTTTAAGATATCCTTGTAGAGTGTTATATGTATGTGAGTGTCACAGTGTTGTCAAGTGTATAAATTAAATTGTTTATCCGTCTGTTGTTGTTAATAACTTCATCATAAATTGTAACGTTATCATCACACTTATTCCAGTCTGAGATATATAGATATGTGGTAGCAAGTAAGGTTATCTATTATTTAGCTTTATTTAGTCTGGCAAACAGCTGATTTGTATCCGGCAATGGATCCACCTGTCCTTCTGTAATAGCATTCAGTCTCCTGTAATCTATACAGAGTCTATGTTCTCCAGAGGGCTTCCTTAAGAGTACAACACCGGAACTATACGAAGATTCACTGTGCGAAATAATTCCTTCCTTCAACAGATAGTCTATCTCTTCCTTCAAAGCTTTCTCCTTAGCAAACGGAATCGAATATGGTTTCATACATACAGGTGTGGGGTCTATCAGTTTCATATCATATTCCAATAGGTTTGTATGCCCTGGTCGGTCTGTTAACACCTCTGCATGATTATTTAGAACCTGTTGCACTCTCTCTTTCTGAGTTTTCGTTAAATGTGTACTGATTTTTACCTGTGCTGCTGTCTCACAGGGGTGTAATGGATATTCAAATGATGAAAGTGGTTCCTTTTTCATCTCCATGGCGATGGACAAGGTCAACAAGTGTGTCTCTTCCTGATGTTCTCTTTCCAAATATTTCTTCAGGAGATTCACATGATAGATTTTTTCTTTCCCCTTCTTATCTATCTTATAATTTGTTCTAGATACCTTCTCTAAAACTGTATATGGACCCTGCCATCCAATTTGTAACTTATTCTGACTCCCGGGCAAAAGAAGCAGTACCTTCTCTCCCACAGCCAAATCTCTGTCTTTCGCCTTCCTGTTATAATAGGCAGCATGTTTCTTCCTGGCTTGTTTTAAATTTTCATTGGCAAGTTTCCAGCCAGTTTTCAAACGAGTGGTCAGCTCATTCACATATTGGTATGAAGATGTAATGTTTTCCTCTGCCTTTTCATCAGTCCACGTTCTTAACAAAGCTACATATGGACCTTTAATTGTGTGGACCTATTTGTCCATGCACCGGTATGGTCTCTTCCACTTGAAGCTTTATAGTGATGATTTTTTCCTCCCAGAATTATCATTCACAAAACGACCGCTACCAATTTTTCTTGTCTTGGGGCTTTCTCCCCTCTTAAAATTCTTGATGAGAGATTTCCTCTCTACATCTTCTTCCTCCAGTTTGTTTAAGTCCGATATAGGGATTGTCGGCTTATCCTGGGGTAAGACATCTTTTTGCACTCTCCGCATAGTGGCCATTGTGAAACAGTTAAGTGAAGCTTGTCCGTGAAAAGGGGCTTCCCATTCCATTTGGTCCACTTTATCAAATTTATATCTCTTTGTATTTTCAGGCCTACTTTTGCTCCGTGGCGTGTCCATGTCCTGATCCATGTTCCCACTTGTGGGTGTTCCCTCATGTGCTATGCTACACCTTTCTACAAAATTCTCAATGTCCCATCTTGCTTTGGGCCAATAATAATTGTGAGCCACCTTTTGAATGATGGTACCTATCTTCTCATGGTCCCCATCTGGTTTCACATGTAAGCTCCTTATTAAGTCTGCCCTATATCTTTTAGGAAGTACCAGCTGTCCGTGACCTTTGGATCTAGCTCCAGTCTTCCTATACATCAACTTGTTTTTCATGTAAAAATCTCCCTTGCCTGGAGTTGTATGACAAGTTGACAATTTTCTGAAACAAGGCTTGAGTGTTTTATCCCCAGCCTGTGCCTTCCTCATCTCTTCTGGAGTGGTATCCAACATAATATCCTCCTCCTGTCTTGAGGTCGACCTGACCTGAAGGGTTGCCATATACACAGGTTTCCTTCTGCAACGGTCAGTGTCATGATTGTCCATCTGACAATTTTTACACCACCTTTTTCCTTGGTTGAAAGATTTTCTTTCATCATATTTTCTTTCATCGAATTGTGGGAATTTATTTTTATGTTCATACCGTGGCCTATCAAATTGGTGCTTACCTTTATTTTGATCCCTAGGATCAAATTTATTAAAGTTCTGTGGTGCCCTAAAGTTATCCACTTGTTTCTTTTTATTACCTGTTACCTCTGCTTGAGCTGCTTGATACCTTTCGGCAACATTTAGCAACTCACCCAGCCTCTCTGCACCTTGTTCCATGAGAAACTTTCTCAGGTCTGGAGCCATGGACTCTCTTAGTTGCTCTATAAGGACCATTTCCTTAAGATCTTGGGTTTTCCCCAGAGAAGTCCATTTCTCCAAGTATGTCTCTATTCGTGCAGAGAACTGGTGATAGGTTTCACCTGACAGTAGTTTAGCATTCCTAAATTTTTTTCCTATAGAATTCTGCATTCTTTTCATATCTTAACAAAAGAGCCTGCTTTAGCATGTCATAATTTTCCTGATCACCTCTGCTCATTTTTGCAAAAACTTCATAAGCTGCCCCACGAAGTCCCTGAGATAACTTTAAGCTCCACCTTTCTCTCTCTAACCCATACGTGGTAGCTAATAGTTCATACCTATTTAGGTAGCTCTCTATATCATCGTCTTTCTCAACAAAATGATCTAAATGAAAATTCATAGCTGAGGTTGAGGCTCCCTGAGTAACCGTAGCATCAGAGGCAAAGGGACTGGCACCATTTTCAGGAGCATGGCCTTGAAACTCAAACTCCCTTAGTCGTAACTCATGTTCCCTTTGTAATCTCTTATCTTCTGCTTCCCTTTCTGCAGCTAATCTCTTGTCTTCCCTTTCTGCAGCCAATCTTCTTTCTTCTGCTTCCAATTTCTTAGGCTCAGCCTCAATCTGCAACCTCTTAGTCTCAGCCTCAGCTTCAAATTGTAACTTCTTAGTCTCAGCCTCAGCCTCAAATTGTAACTTCTTAATTTCCCTTTCAGCCTCTAACTTTCTTTCGGCTTCAAACCTTCTTTCTTCGCGTTCAATAAATTTGTCACATTCCGTAGTAACATAGGCAACCATAACTTGCCCATCTAATCCTAACTCTTTTGCAGTCTGAACAGCAGCAGATCGAAATTTGGCCAGGTCCGCCATTGTCTATCAGGTAAATTTATACAATGTCTAACCAACAATTTAATCTCTAAATATATCTAATGGACAACACAGGCACCGTGAGCTCAACCTTATTTAATTCCACCCAAGGATACCTTTTAATTCTTATATTCCCTGAAGTGAATTACCCCCAATATTTATAATAGGGAAAGATTCAAAATCCCGGACGAGCCCCCAATATATGTGGTGAAGTGGGATGTTATAAATATTTATAGGGGACTTAGTGTACTGACTGAGATCAGCTGTGAAGGTATCTATATCTAATAAGTGTAGTGTATTATAGATAACCTTACTTGCTGCCACATATATATATATCTCAGTCAGAATTATTCTGGAATAGTGTGATGACTACGTTGTATGTCTAGGGTATGTGTATGATGAAGTGTAAGTCATAACAACAACAGACGGATAAACAATTAATTTATTCCACCACACTTGACAACACTGTGACACTCACATACATAAAACACTCTACAAGGATATCTTAAAGGAGTCACTGATAACTTTTCAAATAACAATATGTATTCATTGCTGGCATGAATGAATATGTGTCCTGATTCAACTACAAAGGGAACCAGGAATCACAATCAATTTAAATTACAAGTTATATGTACAGAATTTATCAATATGAATATAGTAGTGACATATATTATTTAAAAGTATCCTATGTGTGTCAGTTGTGTAGTAGTAATATGAGGTAATACTGGTTTTGTTTTGTTCAAGCTCTGTTGGTATTTGTCATCATGACTTCAATAGTTTGTCTTTAGGGGAACTATTATTGGAGATGTTCTCAGTTCCTGATATTAACACAATTTAATTCCCCTCTTAATGTTATTTTTACAAGGTCATTTTAAGCTGGGGGTACATAATTTTGAGCTCAGCTGGCCACATCAGCTTATCTGGCGTGATGGCGGCAGGAACAGACTCCTCTGCTCGACTCTCCCCTCGGCTCTGGAGACACCTCACTGATAGCTAAATGGACCAAGGAGTATGCTGTCCGACTCTGGATTCAGCAAAGCTCTGACCAGGTGCTGCTCAATACCATCAAGACCACGGTCCCTGAAAACAAGAAGGATGTACCTTCTACTTCATAACTAATTTATACTCTCTTTTTACACTGAGCACAATACATCACAAACATTGAGTTCAGAGCGTTAGGCCAACTGTCAGCTTCATCTGAAATATTTTATACCAGTATTTACCTCCTTAATGGTTACCACGCCTCTGCACTTCCAGCATTATTTCTGTCTAATCAACAATCTAGGTGTCAGTGTACTGTTTGGCCATTCCATGCAGTTTTACTTTCCTCCGACACCTTCTGTTCAGGCGGGAGCATTATAGGCTTTACATCATGTTTGCTACTGAACTACACATATATACAGGCATAAATTAACAATTCACATTCAATTTTCATTAAAAGATACTGAATGTTTCAAGCTTACCACAATTCATGGAAACAAACACAGATACGTTGATTAGCAATGAATTCTGGCACAATTACTGGAACAAATTCCCATCTGCTTATGTTCCAGGCTTTTATTTAGCAAAAATATGAGCTGGCTTCAACGCACTGTTGCTTTATCAAGCTTATTTGCACTAGTGGTCTCGAACTAACGCTTCTAAGTGAGTATATCAGCGAGTCTGGCCAATCGAGCCACGTTTCGACAAGGCTTTGAAAAAATTTTAACTTCCTACGTCTCCCCTAACAATCAGGATAGCATTTATAGCCCGACTAATCGTGTTTAGCCTTACATATCATTCCAGCCAATCAGTTCAAATGTAACTTGTGGCCCATTTCCCGTACAATGGTGGTGTAAAAAAATCTACCACTGAGCGATTCTGATTTTGGGTGTTGTCTGACAGCACTATCATTTTATTTTGGCTATAACTTGTTAATTCCTAGACTATTTGCATAACGTCGTACATATTCTTTGTCAGCAAACCCTAAGGAACCCAAATATATATATATTTAATAGAACTAATATGCTGCGTTCAAAATATGCAATTCCTTCTACCTCCTGTTTCGAAGATGTGCTGTCTGGGTACTGTAATGTTTTCAAACGTAAACCCATCTATTGTTATCTTTCCTAATAAGCGTTTTTTGTGATTTTAAAACCTAACTCTGGGAAGGGTAGTGAATTTATCACTGTCCGTCTGAAAAAAAGTTAGTGCATGTAGTCTTACACGCGTGATGGCAGCATTTGTGTATCGCGCGACGCGTGTTTAGTGTTCGGCTTTCTGCCTCTCCCTTCTCGCTATCCTTTAGTCCATCTGTCTTTTGTTTTTGGTAACATAGTGTAGAAAAAGACATGAATGGAATTTAAAATTTAGGTCAACTTGCATATTTCAAGGTTTTTCTTAGAAAGGCAGCATATTTTATTGTGTGTTTGGGAAACGCGTGTATGTTGCAGAAGGCCTTTAATATCAACGTGAAAGCGTTACAATTTGCCGACGAAGTAGAAAAGAAGGGGGATTTCGAGTACTGTCATTGTGACAGCACTGTTCTTTACCATTCTTCTTCCTTTATTTATTATATGTATTTATTAGGCTTTATATTTACTTGATAATTTATATATGTGGATTAGAATATTCCACGACACTCAGGTAAGGTCGTTGTAGCGACACGGACAGATCACTCTGGAAATTTTCCTGCAGAAAGTAATCTTTAGGATTATGGTATCTGTATATTTCTATATCTAAGATTCACAAACGGAGAATCAATCACCTAATTATTCGAGAACGTAAAACAAAAACAACCAATCATAAGTGCGGAAAAACAGACAATCAAACGCAGAGGAGCGAAAGTTAGAATTCATCGGAACGAAAAAAAGAGATCCAGCTTGAGACGATTAAATAAACCAATGAGATTGATGCGAGGGAGATTCAATCAAACTCAGGCTTAATCAAATTCATAAGGACTGGGAAACTGTATATTTGCCAGCTCAGATTCAATTCTGGACTCTCAATATTTCATCTCAAGATCTAATAGCTGAGAAGACGTCCAGTGGACTGACCAAAGCTTAAAAATGCCACATAGCCACAGTCCATAGCTGAAAAAAAAACCCAGCTGACCTGTTTTGTGAGCAGAAATTGCATAGTGAGAAGCTCAGATCCGTAATATTGTGTCTGAATAGTTACTACCCGATAGAGAGTCGTAACAAAGCTTCTGGTAAGAAGCATAACATACTCTAGTGTGTGGGTAATGGACCACCTGTGCGTCGCCTGGAAATAGCATTGTGCCCAGAAATCCCCAAATGGCCGATATGATGAAAAAGACAATGACAAATTATTAAATTCTAGTCTGTGATTTTTGTATACATCTATCTGCAATTTTTACTAAATTTCTATTTTAATTATTAAAGTGTACTGATATATTTGTAAAAATTACAGTTGATTGATTTTGTTAAAATTGCCGCTACAGTTCTAAATTTCTGTTCGTGTGTGGAATTCAAAATTATTTAATATTTTTAATCGGTGAGGATAATAAACGAGCTGCATTCCACACCAACTATTAATAGAGACACCCTTGGAGCATAGGATACGTCTAGCAAGAAGGTGACTTACTTCACAGCTTTCTTCTACAGCTACCATCTAGAACTGTGCAGTTAACTACCATCTAGAACTGTGAAATTAATTACCATCTAGAACTGTGAAATTAACTACCATCTAGAACTGTGCAATTAACTACCATCTAGAACTGTGAAATTAATTACCATCTAGAACTGTGAAATCAACTACCATCTAGAACTGTGAAATCAACTACCATCTAGAACTGTGCAATTAACTACCATCTAGAACTGTGCAATTAACTACCATCTAGAACTGTGAAATTAATTACCATCTAGAACTGTGCAATTAACTACCATCTAGAACTGTGCAATTAACTACCATCTAGAACTGTGCAATTAACTACCATCTAGAACTGTGCAATTAACTACCATCTAGAAATGTGAAGTTAACTACCATCTAGAACTGTGCAATTAATTACCATCTAGAACTGTGAAATTAACTACCATCTAGAACTGTGAAGTTAACTACCATCTAGAACTGTGCAATTAACTACCATCTAGAACTGTGAAATTAACTACCACCTAGAAATGTGAAGTTAACTACCATCTAGAAATGTGAAGTTAACTATCTGACTTGTCCTGTACCATCCCTACCACTAGTTCACCAGTTCTCTTCTCTATTTCTGGTAACTATATTTTGTCTATATAACTTCCATCTAGCCACAGTCGTCTCATAGCAGATACTGCCGTAGGGGAGGGAAGGGTTAGTTTCTTCACCATAATAGTTTCAACTTTTTATGAGGTTGAGTGACCAACTCCCTTCCTTGCTGCCCTTGCCTTCCCTAACTCACGAGCAGAGTCAGGTATCTATTTACCGCTGGGTCGACTGCGGCGCGACTCTACCAGACTTCGATCTAGAAACCCGGTAACTGTACCACGAGAAGAAAGTGCACATGAGCTCAGAGCCCCATCAGAAACCCGTCAACAGCACATTACGCTTCAATCTGCTGCAGCTGTTAAATTTCAAGTGCTTCTAATGCAGCTACTAGCCCCAAAATCACTACGAACATCCTTAAATGAAGCAAGAAAACTCCAAACTACGCTACTTTATCCAGGCTAAACCTCGGAATCATCCGAAGGGCTGCAGACATTTGAGAAAAAAAAAATTTTTCAGAGATGTTGCCATTTTTCACGCGCGGAAAAGATGCATCGATGTGGAACTTCAAACAGGCACGTGCAAGCTCCTTCCTATCTCGCGGAATCACTATCTGTCCAAACACAAACACGAAGTGGTGGCCTTTCTGCCATCTAAGGTGAACTAACCCAGACACAGATCGGCAAGATACACGGGACTTTTGCGTCCCTCTGAAACGAAAAATCTCTCTCTCTCTCTCTCTCTCTCTCTCTCTCTCTCTCTCTCTCTCGATTTTTAGGCCTGGTGATATACCTTGTAGAAACGCGTCCAATCTTGCAGGTGTGTTAGGGTGAGAGCAGGAAGGTAAACAGTGTAAACTTGAGTAAAGTGGTGAATCGTACTTTCTAAAACAAACCCGAAACGGTTGGTTGTTTGTTTAAAAAAACAAAGTAATATTGAATCTGATTCATACATTCATTAAGCATCAGCTACACAAGAACCATAGGCCCTTCAACCAACGTGTGTCAAATCATCATGTCACGTGACGAGAAAGAACAAACGCCAGAAGAACAAGAGATGAGAAGAAGACACTGGAGATGGACAGGACACACATTGAGGAGGAAACTCGTAGATAGCTTTAGCAGGCAGTACTTTTTCTGGACTCCCCACGGTACAAGAAGCCGAGGTACACGGGAAAACATTTTCGAGAAGAGAACTAGGGGAAGAAACGGAAATGATGAAGAAAACATGGAGAAACCTGGAGCTGATGACACACAACATGAGGATTTCCCATACGTCTATGAATCCATGCTGGTCATTAATTTGTACATTTGATTGTTATGAAATTCATTGCATTCTGTGCAGGCAAGGGAGAAAACCAAAAATGCAACTAATAAAAAAATTCATTCACACTATCCTCAGTATCTGGTTTGTCCACCGTGTGCTTGCAAACAAGCTTGGCAGCGGCTCCGCATGGAACGCACAAGTCTGAAGGAGATTCCGGGGAATCAAGTCTCATTCACGTGTAAGAGCAGCTTCGAGCTGTTGCAGATTAGCTGAAGAACCTTGCCTGTAGACTCTGCGTCCAAGCTCGTCCCACAGATGTTCTATAGGGGACATGTCTGGTGATAGGGCAGGCCAATTAATCGTCACAACGTTCTGCTGCTGTAGATATTGCTGCGTAATGCATGCGGTGTGCGCACGTGCGTTATCCTGCTGGAGAAGCTGCAAGTCTGGATAAATTGTGAACGCAGGAGCAACCAATGCATCCAGAACCTCATCTCGATATGTCACAGCATTAACATTTCAACGGAAGACGTGAAGAGGCAAGCGATGGTGAAAACTTAATCCTCCCCAAATGTGAATACTGCCACCTCCAAATCGGTTGTGCTGACGAACACAGCAATCTGCAAAGCGCTCTCCACACCGTCGCCAAATCCGCATACGTTCATCAGCAAAGGATATGTTGAATCTGCTCTCGTCTGTGAATAGGACAGCATTCCACTGCAGTCTAGTCCATCTGACATGTTGCTCTGCCAATTGCAGGCGCTACTGACGATGTCTTTGAGTCAAGTTTGGCCCAACATAAGGTCGTCTTGCAGTAAGGCCTATATCTCTGAGTCGTCGTATGACTGTCATTCGAGAGACTTGCCCACGTCTACCCACTATTGCTCTTGCTGTTTGACTTGCCTGGAGAGAACGATTCCTTAGGTGACTCAGCACAATATGACGATCTTGCGCAGGGGTAGTAAGTCGTGGTTGGCCACTCCGAAGTCTATCCCGGGCACTGCCAGTGGTTCCGTAACGTTCATTGAGACGTACAATAGTGCTGTGGTGGCAATTCATCCTGGCAAAGGCCCGCGAGCTCATTCCGGTCTCCAACATACCAATGGCTTGTTAGCGGTCGTTTTCAGATAGTCATGGCATTTCAAGCACATGTACTTGGTGTTTTGTCTCAACGGCCTTTTTATACCGAGTATACTGCCACAACGCGTACACATTTTCAGGGTCATAGCTGTTGGGAATAGTGTTGCACGTGTAACTTTCATTGTTTTCATGTAGTCTGTACACAAACCCGTGGGTTGAATCATGCACTTTTCATTCCAGCAGCCATTCGCTCTCTACCTCATGACAAACACGGGGAAAATCCATTCCCACACTTTTATTTTCCAGCTTCTCGGCATCAGTATATATAATAGTGGTGCGTTTTTAATGTGCTTCAATATATATATATATAGTAATCATTTTTCTTTTTCGCTCCCTATAGGTGGCGTCTGTGGCCTAATGGATATGAACGCAGTTTCATAATCCAGATATACCAGGTTCGAACCCTGCTGCAGGCGGTTTGGTAGCAGATCGCTTAGTGTGGATTTTTAACAATGGTATAAGCGCCGTACCGTTCAGAAAGCAGTGGCAAACTACTGAATGAAAAAAAATTGCCTAGAAAAATCACAAACAGCCAATAAAAGCTGGAGTTGATTGCCACGTCCTGTAAAGGATAAGCAACTAACTTTTTAACTATGGGGCATGGATGCACTACTGCAGCTGGCTTCCTTGCAGAAAACCAGCCCCTAAACCTTCATGTGTTCTTATAGCAGTAGTTTCTGTAGGACTGTCTTTTACATGGATGAGGTTCCAGTCCTCCCTTGCACAAACTCATATTAGTCGCATTTTACGACATTCCAGAGGGGGCAGTTGTTATATTATTTCTATGTCTTCCTCAGAGACCCACGAAAACTATACTTTTGATAAGAGTTGTAAATTACATTTTTTTAAAATGTATTTGTCAGTTGGGTGTATGTCTGTGTGTATGTGCACGCGCGTGCGATAGTATGTGTGTGGAAAGGGGGGGGGGGAGAACATTTCTCTCAAGAGAGACAATCTTGATGGAAAGAATACACCTAGATTATTTGCAGTTATCGCCCATACCCGTGCTGATACAATACCAAAAAAAAATTGATTTTTAATTTTAATTTTATTAATGTTATTATTTTTACGACTGATTATTATATTGTCATGGGTAATACACAACTATGCCAAAGTTTCAGAGCGATTGCTCATCTGGAAGTGATTGAAAAATGGATTGCAAGATTTGAAGGTGACAAGAGAGTGACATACAAGGCAAGTTAAAGAAAAGCGTGTAAAAACAAAGACAATAGCCACAAGGTCTTCGTCGGGGAAAGGAAGCGAGAGCTAAGTGAGACACATGAGAAAATAAAAATGGGTAACACCCTTAAAATCTTCTAAGACCAAGCATGGCCTGTTTAGTCGATCAGATACTGGAGACACTGGATATGGATAAGGGAGAGATACTGAGAACAATTAATGATCGCCTGTTATAGAATTCATTAATTTAATTTAAAAAAACATATGAAGACATGACATGCAGAGTTCTTCACGAAGGACAGCTTACAGAACCGTTTGGGATAGGAACAGGAGTGCGACAGGGATGCCTCTTGTCTCCATTTCTTTTCTTACTAGCAATAGACTGGGTTATGAGATCATCGACAACACTCAACAGAAATGGAATCCAGTGGACTCTGACTAAGCAGTTGGATGATCTGGATTTTGCTGATGTCCTGGCTCTTTTGTCCCATAACCGTAATCAGATGCAGGACAAATTGAAAACACTCAATGAGAGGTCACAGCAATTGGGTCTGAAAATACACAGGGAAAAGACAAAAATAATGAGAATAAATGCAAGTAATGATAACAGGGTTGAACTTGGAGAAACACCAATACAAGATGTAGAATCGTACACATATTTTGGCAGTAATATAGACAAAGTTGGAGGGACAGACAGTGATATCAAAATAAGAATACAAAAGGCAAGAGGAGCTTTCATTGCATTGGGAAATATATGGAGATCAAGAGAAATCGGATCCAACACGAAAATAAGAATCTTCAACTCAAATGTGAAGTTAGTCCTATTGTATGGCTCTGAGACAAGGAGAACAACAAAGACAACAACCAAAAAGCTACAGACTTTCATAAATGAGTGCTTACGTAGAATAGAAGGATTAAAATGGTATGACAAGGTTACCAACATGGAACTGATGACAAGAACTAGACAAGTGCCAGTGGAACAAGAGATGAGAAGAAAACGATGGCAATGGATAGGACACACACTGAGGAAACCTGTTAATAGCATTACAAGGCAGTCCTTATTCTGGAACCCCCAGGTCAAGAGACGCAGAGGTAGACCAAGAAGCACACGGAGAAGAGAGTTGGAAACAGAGGTGAAAATGATGAGGAGAACGTGGAAAGAACTTGAGATGATGGCAATGTGATAAGAGGTTTTGATGTTAATAAAAGATGGGCTATCCTGGACAAATAGGTCTATCAGATGATACCAGGATAGTGCCAGATAAGAGACTGGTCTTAAAGGTAATACCCCCTTCTCTGAAAAGAGTAAGGGTGTATAGACATCAAAGTGGGGTCAAGCTATGCAAGTTCTCAAAGAAGATTATGATGATGTACTCTGAGTCCCTACTGCTACCTCTTCTGATCCCAAATTGATTTAGCTACGGGTCTAGGGGAATGTATTTATTTATACTTAATGATTAATTACAAACAGAACTTTCAACTTTAATGAAAATTATTTAAGAAAGGATGTATTCAATTTATATGTACAATTTAATAGTCCGGAACATCAATCTTTTTGTCCGGACTTTCAAGCTCAAGAAAATGTTTATTACAGAATCAAATAAATAATTTGGAAAACAAATATGTTCATTTCTGTAAAGGGTCACTGGAATGTCTGCACACACAGTTCTTGTTGCAAATATTACTGCTGTTCAAATCCTACACTGTAAGGTCTGCTAATGTCATCATACCATAGTTGTTTCTAAGTTTACTTGGGTGAACCAGTTTTTGGATGAACCACCATTTACCTTATAAAGGACTTATCTTTAGACTGATGCTACTGCTGTTCTCTCAATAGTAGTCAGGATCACCCACTGTGTGACTCCTGGCTGAGACGATGGTGTCTAGCTTCAAAGTGTCTGAGAAGCGCTCAACTTCCACATGCCCCTCTTCTCAATAGCATGCAGCCACGATGTAAATTCTTAATATGACCTGAAAATAGAAGGACAATCCCTTCCATGTAGAGACCTGCCTCAATCAATTCACCCCTAACAATATTAAAACTTATTATGTTCAGAGATGTGTGCTAACAAGTTGCACAAGACATTGACTTCCGTTGTCTACCATCAGTTTCATGAAATCATTCTTTCTTTTGTGTTGATTCACTGTTTGGGTCTCTCGTCCATGTTTGGCTTCCATACCATAAGCATGTCAAGTACAATACAGCATGTGCCCTCTTGATTACTTCATTTTAACCTTTTCTATATGTTTATTACATGATCTATGAACAGTGTGTCATTCCAGAAGAAATACTAAATTAAACCACTAATAACGCTTACTTGTCGTAAGTGTGCCATATTTTCAAACATTAGACACATTTTTTTTTCATTTCGAATAGGCCTGCTTATAACACACATTCCTACTTAGGTCGGCATGACATAACACATCCCGCCGGAAGTTTTCACTTTCGAATGAATATGGAGCACATAGGCTTTGAAGTTACACGTCAATTATTTAACAAAGTATACAAATAAATCTATCTCTCTTACCCTCATGTAAATATGTTCACTCACACACAGGCTGACTGGCCGTAAACGGGTTCTTATCACTGCTTTCACAGATCAGACGGCAAAGGCTTGGTCATACAGTCTTCTTAGAATATGACAGCTCGGCGTGGTGTTTATGAATCAATGGCGGAAAACCACAAAAAGTAGATACTATTTATAGCATTACCCACTGTCGTGGAACATTCTAATCCACATATATAAATTATTAGGTAAATATGAAGCCTAACAAATAAAATTAATAAAGAAAAGAGCAATGGTAAAATAACAGTGCTGCCACAAAGAAGGTACTCGAAATCCCCCTTGTTTTCTGCTTCGTCTGCAAATTGTAACGCTTTCACGTTGATAGTAAAAGCTTACTGTATTATTACCCACTTTCTTCAATGAAACGTGTGCTGTATTTCTTGGAAAAACATTGAGAGGCACCCTGCGTAATGACCTAAATTAATCCTAACATTAATTATACTGCGTTACCAAAACGAACGAACAGATGGACTCAAATAAAAAGAGAGAGGGGCGAATAAAATCAGGAACGCATGCAAAATTAAACACGCGTCTCGCTATTAATGCCACCCCCAACAAGCGTAACGCGATACACAATTACTACTATCACGCGTGTTAGGCTACATGCACTAACTTTTTCGGACGAACAGTGATAAAATACACTACCCTTCCCAGAGTTAGGTTTTAAAATCACAAAAAAAACGCTTATTAGGAAAGATAACAATAGATGGGTTTACGTTTGAAAAAATTACAGTACCCAGACAGCACATCTTCGAAACAGGAGGTAGAAGGAATTGCATATTTTGAACGCAGCCACGTAGCTCTTTTAAATTTGGATATTTGGGTTCCTTAGGGCTTGCTGACAAAGAATATGTAAAACGTTACGCAAATAGTCCAGGAATTAATAAATTATAACCAAAATAAAATAGTGGGGATGCCTGACAACATAAAATCATTTCTGCTCATAAAATTTTTTTATAACGTGTTTGAAAAAAACCTTACGTTACAGAAATAGCCTACCATGTAAACTCCAAATTGATTGGAGCGCAACAAATGAAAGACTAACCACGATTGGTCGGGCTATAAATACTATCTATCGTTGTTAGGGGAGACGTGGAAAGGTAACATTTTTTCAAACACTTGTCGAAACGTGGCTCGATTGGCCAGACTCGCTGATATAATCACTTAGGAGCGTTAGTTCGAAACCACTTGTTTAAATAAGCTTGATAAAGCAACAGTGCGTTGAAGCCAGCTCATATTTTGCTAAATAAAAGCCTGGAACATAAGCAGATGGGAATTTGTGCCAGTAAATGTGCCAGAATTCATTGCTAATCAACGTATCTGTGTTTATTCTATGAATTGTGGTAAGCTTGAACCATTCAGTATCTTTTAATGAAAATTGAATGTGAATTGTTAATTTATGCCTGTATATATATATGTGTAGTTCAGTGGCAAACAGGAGAAAAAGCCTATAATGCTCCAGCCTGAACAGAGGGTGTCGGAGGAAAGTAAAACGGCATGGAATGGCCAAATAGTACACTGACACCTGGATGATTGACTAGAAAGAAATAATGCTGGAATGGCAGAGGCGTGGTAACCATTAAGGAGGTTAATACTGGAATAAAGTATTTCACATGAAGCTGATAGTTGGCCTAACGCTCTGAACTCAATGTTTGTGATGTGTTGTGATCAGTGTAAAAAGAGAGTATAAGTCACATTGTAAAACAAATTGCCATAGCAACCAACAAACACGTGCCAAGTCCTCTTGTCACGTGCCATCCGCTCAAGGTGGTTCCATGTATGTCTCATCCTTTTTATTTCTATCTCCAGTTCTTTTCTCCGTGTATTTTTTAGTCTGCAATTGCTCGTTAACCGTGAATCATCAAAATTGTGATTTCTGTGCATTAAGATTTTCCCGTTTTAGCGCTATGGTGATTGTTGTTGTTGTTGTTCATACTGTTGTTGAGGGAACGGAGAAGGAAGGAAGGATCGTTATCATTATATTACTTTTTGCTCCCCTAGGAACATGCGACCATTACTGCAGATGGCCAGTTTCCAGGAAGCCTTCACCAAAACATTCATTCGCTCTTGTAACGTAGGTTTATGTAGCAATTCTTTTTTAAATGATCAGGTTGCAGGTTGCCAGTCCCAGGCAGATCCTCTTACTCGTCAACTCTTACGACATGCTTGATGCAGCAGTAATCCTTTTCTTTCTTTGTTCTGAGGGAAGGAGAAAGGTAAAGGTGGTCCCATAGCAGATACTGCCGTAGAGGAGGGAAGTGTTACAGATTTCACTTAACTAGGTCCAGCATTGAGCAGTGGGGTGCCCTATTTCTTTCCTCGCTGGCTTTTCTTTCCTTAACTCAAGAGCAAAGTCCAGGTATACATTTACAGCTGGGTAGACTTGGGCGAGACGATACCGTGAATCGATCTTGGCACCGTTGCCACCAGAGACCAGCGCTCCAACCACTTTGTCAATCGGAGGTTCGAAAATAGCAGCAGCAGTTAAAACAATGCAAAACTAGCTCACGGTTGACATGAGAACTAAATGTCCGTGCTAAGATGAATCATTATCCAGCACCTGCCACAATGCACGCGCTGCTCCCAATGACGAAATTGCTTTTGTTTGGATCACACGTTATTTTCTTTCAGTGATTCTCAAATGTTTGTGTCGCGACTCAAAATTGGGTCGCGGGAAACAATACTTTACGTTTCCCTAAATCGAAGTCTTAAGCTGCCTTCTTTTGGCTAAGTCCTATACTTAGCCTTTCCTTGTCAGTTCTGGTAGATGGGTCGTCAGCTTCATAAACTGTGAAATTTTGGTCATGGTCGTGAAAAGATTGAGAACCACTGATTTATTTAAATAAATGATGGTATAAAATGGACATGCTGTGCAAAAATGTGCAAAGGTTCCAATGTATCACTCACAATAGAAAGCGAAGTAACCTGAGAAGATGCAACGAGATGCAAAGTTGTCGGGGATGTTATTAATATCATCATCATCACCACCAACATCACCATCATTATCACCACCATCATCATGATCATCCCTACCCCCACAATTATCATCATTACCTTTAAGCTTCCTCAGAAGCAGCGACTTTCAACAAATTCAAGTCATATTTACGACTTCCTCGTCACCACCACAATCTTCAGCATCATTATCATTATCATCCCACCACCACCATTATCACCATCATCACCACTATCTCAGTTATCACCACTATTATTAAAACCCTCATCATTCCCACCATCAACATTATCATCATCTCACGCCACCATTATCATCATCAACACCATCACTATCGACATTCTCATCATCATTACCTACACCACTGCCATTATTATCACCATCATCATCATCACCACCACCACCATTATCATCATCATCACTACCACCACTACCACCCTTATCACCGTCAACATTACCACTACCATCATTCTCATCATCATCACCACTACCACCATTATCACCATCGCCATCACCACTACCACCATTTTCACCATCATTACCACCACCACTGCCACCATTATCATCATCATCTCTACTACTACCACCATCATCATCACCACTACCACCATTATCACCATCACCATCGCCACTACCACTACCATCATTATCATCACCACTATCACCATTATCACCACCACCACTGCCACCATTATCATCATCACCACTACTACCATCATCATTACCACCACCACTATCACCATCATTATCACCACCACGACGACCAATATCGCCATCTTCATCACCATCACGATTATCACCATCATCACTACCACCATTACCTTTTGCAAAAGAGCTTCCAATCTCACAAAATTTGTCGAGATGGACATCAACTTTTCTCAATAATGTTGAGACGAGCTTTCACTCTTATACGAGCATTACAAAATATATTCAGATAAACATCCAAATATGATATATTATGAAACGACGAAATAAGATTCCAAAGAGTGGTGTTCAATAGCAAATAAGATTACAAAGAGTGGTGTTCAACAGAAAAAAAAAAGATTACAAAGAGTGGTGTTCAACAGCAAATAAGATTACAACCAGTGGTATTCAACAGCAAATAAGATTACAAAGAGCGGCGTTCAACAGCAAATAAGATTACAAAGAGTGATGTTCAACCGCAAATAAGATTACAAAGAGTGGTGTTCAACAGCAAATAAGATTACAAAGAGTGGTGTTCAACAACAAATAAGATTACAAAGAGTGGTGTTCAACAACAAATAAGATTACAAAGAGTGGCATTCAACAGCAAAGAAGATTACGAAGAGTGGAATTCAACAGAAAATACGATTACAAAAGAGTGGCGTTCAACAGCAAATAAGATTACAGAGACTGGTGTTCAACGGCAAAAAAGATTACAAAGAGTGGCGTTCAACAGCAAATAAGATTACAAAGAGTGGCGTTCAACAGCAAATAAGATTACAAAGAGTGGCGTTCAACAGCAAATAAGATTACAAAGAGTGGCGTTCAACAGCAAATAAGATTACAAAGAGTGGCGTTCAACAGCAAATAAGATTACAAAGAGTGGCGTTCCACAGCAAATAAGATTACAAAGAGTGACGTTCAACAGCAAATGAGATAACAAAAAGTGGTGTTTAACTGCAAATAAGATTACAAAGAGTGGTGTTCAACAGAAAATAAGATTACAAAGAGTGGTGTTCAACAGCAGATAAGATTGCAAACAGTAGTGTTCAACAGCAAATAAAATTACAAAGAGTGGCATTCAACAGCAATTAGGATTAGAAAGACTGATGTTCAACAACAATGAGATTACAAAGAGTGGTGTTCAACAGCAAATAAGATTACAAAGAGTGGTGTTCAACAGCAAATGAGATTACAAAGAATGGTGTTTGTTAAAGAAGATTATTATTTTTTTTTACACGTTGGCCTCACTTAGATCTGTTAGCAGTTTAATCTACGCGGTAACATTTCTATCTGGAGTCAACATGATATGTTTGCACTATTGTTAATTATAAATGAACGCGATAATAGGTTGACGTCTCTATGCAATCATGACGTAATGATGTGCCGCGCTAATTGATTCAAACGGTCGATCTTGACCTTTCGTTATATGATTCCGTCAAAGCAAGACGTGATATATTTCGCCCCCATGCGAATTGAAGTTATGATATTCTCCTACGTGGCTTTGGTGTACGAAGGTCGCCACAAGTAATTCATTGATGTTGAACGCAAGTATACTAGTTCAAGAATAATTTATCAGAGGAGTCTCTGTTTTCGGGAGCTATCAAACATAATTTTAATCTCCATACTTTTGGTTATCGCTACTTGGATGGTTCGGATGCCGACATCTTCAGTATATAGGACAGAGTATGTGACGATACGTAAGGGACAGTAGAAGACGCATTGTTATGCATGTATTAATAAGATGCCATATACACATTGTGGAACTGTTTGAACCAAATAAATATGTTTATAATTGTGGACCCAAATCAGGCGTTTGGAGCTAATTAATAATAATCATCTTCTTGATCACCCAAACCATTCGACAACATAGCACGATCGCTCATTCGCACATATTTCATCAGTTCTCCCAACTACAAATAACAATAGATAAATAACGCATCAGAGGACGTGGTGTTCCAGTGATGGGGAACGATTTTGTCAAGAACTTTATAACGAAGAACCATTGAGCAATATCAAATTGGTGGATTTGTCATGAACTTTTCTGTAGTTAGGAAAAATATGCATGTATTTCAACTCACAGCGCATGCGTACTAGAAACCATGACGATGCCCAGAAAATTGCTATCAAGATGTCAGCTCCAGTTTTGCTGAGAAGGCTTCTATCAAATTTCGAAATTTCCAGTAAATTACGGCCTCAAGCTGATGGAAGGAAATACTCTTAGGATGCATGTAACCTGTGTCAAGTCACCAGTCTGTCTCCTAGCGTAGCCGTATGGTGCATACCGGGGTTGTCGGAGATTTTGGTTCGGGCTAAAGATAAGTACCTTGTTTGGTCGTTAAAAAAATGTTTACAGGTTACATTCTAGGCAGTCCCTTAACCAATATATATTTGTTATGTATGTTATATGTATATTAATATGTTATTTATGTTGGTGGATGGCGGGAGTTTTGAGTTTGTCATACCGTTTCGGCAGGTCGCAAATTCAAAGCCGTTCCAAGGACCATTTTGAATATTTTCAGTTAGCAAAAGATCGACTGAAAAAAACTCGTCGCATACTCTGTTTGCTCCTGAATTTAGTCAATATTATATGTTTAGGTGTAACGTTTTGTATATACATACATTGTAATTTCATTGTACTTTGTTTCATTTTCCTTTATTTTTCGTCATTGTTCGTAAAATTTTGTAGATATAGCCTATTCTATCGCTTAGTTTTCATGTCAGCTGTTTCATCAATGGGTCCAGTACGTGTCTATTTTTAGATTTTCTGTAGTGGTTTGACCTCATTTCTATTTTCGTTCTAATTCGCTTGTAACAAGATTTTATTTGGTTTTAAAACGTTTTTCTGGTGCGGCGTTTTTATATTATAGTGTGATATTGTTTTGTAAAATAACTTTCTTTCCTTGGTTTATGTAATGTTAATTCACAATATAATATTAACATGGTTTGCATAGTTTTTTATGCATATATTATATGATTGCAATACTTATTGGTTGCAATGCACTAGTAGGCCTTTAGCAACTAATTGTTACGACTGAGTAAGGCATAGCTATTATAAATAATAGCCAAAGAGGAATACATTTTTGTGCATACAGGGGATAATAAATTCATTTTTATCATTTATATAATTAACTAAGTAATTCACAGTATGATTACAATGGCTACTTTAGAATCTTTCATGAAGATTGAGAAGGAATTTGGCTACAAAGCTGAGGCTTTGAAAGATTTTGCTATGGTTGAGTTAGCAAAGGCAAAACAAGAGGAAGCCGAGAGGAAAGCTGAAATAAAACGTGAAAAAGAAGAACAGGAAGCTAAAGATGAGAGAAGACGTCTTCATGATTTAGAATTTGAAGAAAAAACGACGTGTTGATGAAGAGAAAAGACTTACTGCTGAAAAAGAGTTAATACTTCTCCGTATAGAAGAACAAAAATTAAGAGCTCAATCAGCAAATAATGGCAATAATGGGGATTCAAATCCTGCTACTTCAGCAGGCATTCATAAGGGTAATGATAAGTTTAAATTACCTATTTTAAACCAAAATTTTGATGACGTGTCATGCTACCTTTCGAGATTTGAAAGTGTATGCATTGCAAATAAACTTAACAAATCATTGTGGGTTACCAAATTGCTAGACTTTTTGAGTGGAGAACCTATGACCGCAATTACAACAATGGATGAGTCAGTTAGAAACGACTATGGTGCTGCTAGGAAAGTACTGTTGAAACGTTTTCAACTTGATGAAGAGGGATATAGGACGAAATTTAAAACAATGAGACAGGGAAAAATGTCTCTGAATTTATTGCTGCAGTAAGAGTCACTTTTGATAGATGGATTCAACTAGCTGGTATTGAAAAATCTTATGATAAACTTGTTGATTTAATACTAAGGGATAAGGTATTATCTTCAGTGAACAAGTCATGCTGGTCGTTCTTACAGGAACGTAAACCACCAACCTTATCTGCTCTAGAGGAATTAGCAACTCAATATTGCACTGCGATTTTTCGCGATTCTTTTTATATAAAATGCGATGTAAATTTTTGTTGATATTGTCGAAAAAATCAATATAATTGATTTTTTTCTAGCCCATCAGGGGAGGAATTTGTTAAAGAAGATTATTATGTATTTTTACATGTTGGCCTCACTTAGTTCTGTTAGCAGTTTAATCTACGCGGTAACATTTCTATCTGGAGTCAACATGATATGTTTGCACTATTGTTAATTATAAATGAACGCGATAATAGGTTGACGTCTCTAGGCAATTATGACGTAATGATGTGCCGCGCTAATTGATTCAAACGGTCGATCTTGACCTTTCGTTATATGATTCCGTCAAAGCAAGACGTGATATATTTCGCACCCATGCGAATTGAAGTTATGATATTCTCCTACGTGGCTTTGGTGTACAAAGGTCGCCACAAGTAATTCATTGATGTTGAACGCAAGTATACTAGTTCAAGAATAATTTATCAGAGGAGTCTCTGTTTTCGGGAGCTATCAAACATAATTTTAATCTCCATACTTTTGGTTATCGCTACTTGGATGGTTTGGATGCCGACATCTTCAGTATATAGGCCAGAGTATGTGACGATACGTAAAGGACAGTAGGAGACGCATTGTTATGCATGTATTAATAAGATGCCATGTACACATTGTGGAACTGTTTGAACCAAATAAATATGTTTATAATTGTGGACCCAAAACAGGCGTTTGGAGCTAATTAATAATAATCATCTTCTTGATCACCCAAACCATTCGACAACATAGCACGATCGCTCATTCGCACATATTTCATCAGTTCTCCCAACTACAAATAACATTAGATAAATAACGCAACAGTGTTCAACAGCAAATGAGATTACAAAGAGTGGTGTTCAACAGCAAATGAGATTATAAAGAGTGGCATTCAACAGCAAATAAGATTACAAAGAGTGGTGTTCAACAGCAAATAAGATTACAAAGAGTGGTGTACAACAGGAGATCAGACAATACAAACATTCCTTATTGTAGTAGGAGAACTCTACATTCTAGACTCATTCGTATAAACAAACAAGACAGGGAAAACCGATGCCTGTAAACAGTAAGTAAATAATACACAAAGGTATGTTTCAGGCACTCGTGACAAATAACTTAATGGTGCCCAGTTGGCAGAGAGGATAGCAAATATTCGCTCCCGTAGCTAGGCGGTGGTTCGGAAAGTCCTGGGTTAGATTTCAGGTAAGCCTATCACTTCTGTTGTTTTCTTGTTGTCTAGTCTTCTACTGTTTTATTTCTCACGAGTGCCTGAAGCATACCTTTGTGTATTATTTATTTATTTATTTACTGGATTCATTTGTTCATGTCTTATCTTGCTCACTGTGGAGCATGCACGTAAAAACTGTTGTTGGCTTCGTTGCTGGAAGCCTGCGTCAAAAGCACAAGACCATGCAGAGGTGGTTTATGAAGCGATTTAATTTACACTAGTGTAAAAGCCCGTCATAAGACGGGAATTAAATTCAAAAGCACCAATACCTAACGGCAATTTTACTTATTCAAAAGTATTTTTAAAAACCACTGTGCATCACTACAGTACACGAACTACGTAGCAGCAGCGAGGATCCCAATGTGTGTATACGGGATCATACATTCTATAAATATATTTTTGTGCACACGGGCATTTGCGCATTCTTCTTTGGTAAGTGTTACTATTTTCGGGAGAGTACATATAAGGGAAACAATACAATTAATGTATAACTTTCAACCAAAGTGCTTTACGCACTGACAGAAAAAGCGGGGATTTTATATATAGGATGATTAATTTTGCAACACCCTGCACAGCCTGACATTAGACGCCTATTACAACATACATGATGGAGCACAATGTCGTACAAGGAGACCAACAGGGTTAGGCATGAGGTTGGCTACCTCATCCTGTAGAAACTTAAGAGATAAAATCTGCAAGAATTAGGACTTAAAGTGAGGAAAAATGTTCATAGCGTTACAAGGTAATCCTTGTTCTGGAAATGGTAAGAGAGGCAGACCAAAATACATAAGGAGAAGAGAACTGGACACACACACATAAAAGGGATTAGGGAGACACGGAAATATTCTGAGATGATGGCACGTGACATGAGAACGTGGCATAAGTTTGTTGAAGGCCTGTGTGGCTTTGACAGCGGGTGGTGGTGGTGGTGATGGTGATGGTGATGATGGTGATGATGATGGTGGTGATGATGATGGTGGTGATGATGGTGGTGGTGGTGGTGGTGATGATGATGATGGTGGTGGTGGTGATGATGATTGATGATGATTAATGATGATGATTGATGATTATTGATGATTACTGATGATGATGATGATGATGGTGGTGGTGGTGGTGGTGATGATGATGATAATGAGGGTGGTGGTGGTGGTGATGGTGATGATGATGATGGTGGTGGTGATGGTGATGATGATGATTTTGATGAAGGTGGTGGTGGTGATGGTGGTGATGATGATGATTGATGATGGGTGATTGATGATGGGTGATTGACGATGGGTGATGGGTGATGAATGATGGGTGACGAATGATGACGGATGATGGATGATGCTGATGGATGATGATGATGGATGATGATGAACGATGATGATGAATGACGGAGGACTGACGGATGACTGACGATGACTGACGACGATGACGATGATAAGGAAGCAGCAGCCTTGTTCTCTCTTTGTCAGAGATCCCTGGAAACTACACACGGCTACAACCCTACATTCTACTGTTTTCACTTGTAGTACACACGGCTACAATCCTACATTCTACATACGCGGCTACAACCCTACATACTGCTGTTATCACGTGTAGTACACGCCGATACAACACTACACACTACGGTTATCACGTTTAGAACACGCGACTTAATGTTCTGTTTAACAAGGCACGGCTTTCTTAATGAACTCAAACCCAAAGGAAAACACTGCTCAAATTGAAACCGCTAAACGAAATCTGACGGTTATCTGAAACACGTGCGACTTTTCTAGCGGTTTTCTCGTGACCTATTTTCAGTAGATGCCCTGTCTATTTGTCTGCATCTATACATGATGTTCTAGTTCGAATCTTACCTGTGCAGGAAACGTCAATATTTTGACATTCATTTGCGCTGTAATTTTCATCACTTTTCTCATGGGTGGTTCGCAGGCGTTGGCAAAGCCCCCTTTTTATTTATTTATTTATGTTCTGTTTTTGATGGCTTTGAAATATGCATGTCTTGTATTCGCATTCTTAGCAGTTGATGTGGGAGCAAAACGGTTATAGTCAGTGGCGTAACTAACGCCCGAGTAGACCGAGACCGTCCTGGGGCCTTAGCACCGAGTGGGACCCGGAAAGTAGTGATCGAAAGGGATTTTCGCCTTTATATAATATATATATATATATATATATATATATATATATATATATATATATATATATATATATATATATATATATATATATATATACTATAAAAGAATATAAATATTCTTTTAGTTTACTTAGTTTCTGTGTTAAACGTCACAACATGTCCCAGTCTCTGGAGAAAGAAATGAAAGGGATTTGTTGTTGTTGCTTAACTAGGGCTGCTGAGCTTCTTTCTCTTTGGCAGCCAATAACAAGTTGAAGACTCCTTGGTATTATCTACTCTGTAGATCTACACTTTTCCTGTGGCTTTTCTGCCACTCCGAATCGTGCTGAGTTGAAGTCATGAGCTCCAGTTTCTCCAGAATGGCTTGCATTTAAAGGATCATGACATATGGTCCCAAGCTAGGAGTAAGAAGCGTGTTGCATATTGTGCATTCCCCGCCATCCAAGGGGGCTCTCCAATTATGCAGAGCTAAAATACTGTGCTCTGGTTCTGGGCTCCCCCAATGAATTGTCACATCCTGCACAGAGCCACTTCTCAGCTCCCCTGCCTATCACTGATACAGATCCTTCTGCATGCAGTCAACCAAGTCAAGAATCACACGTCTGGGGCTCAAGTGACTTCTCCAATCTTAGCGTACAATGTTGGGTTCTCAACACGTTTCACCACATGGGGATCCCTGGAAGCGTGTGGATGATTTCTAGAGTCAATGAGGGTGTAGTTAGCCTCACAAACACAGGTTCACTTCCACATATGTATACTATAGCATTGTGCTTAGCAGGTGATCATATAAGGATGACTCCAGATATGCCTCCATGCATAAATGAAAGGGATAAAGAAATCATGAAAGATCTGGAGCAGACAGCATAGGACATAAGGATGTGGCAATAATTTGTTGAAAGCCTATGCTCCTTTGGCAGCTGAAGCGTACTGATTATGGTGAACTAAGTAGCTACACTGTTGATACAGGCATGCCGTATACTGACTGTAGTCGATGAGCCCATTATAAAAGGAATAGTCCCAATTAAACTGTGCCCGGTGGCCCCTTACACTGAAGTTACGCTATTGTTGTAGTGAAATCAATAACAGAAGTACCAGGGACATTACTAAATGTAACCGCTTTAGCGGCAATCGGGGCTCGTTCTAGGGTTGTTGGTACCCCGTGCAAACTAAGCTTTGACGTACCTATAACACGTTTCAAATATATTACTCTGGTTTACAGCCGGTTTACGACCGTCTGTCTATCGACTGCGACACAGCTGATGTTTAGACAGAAGAGATAATTTTACTAAGGGATTTTCACATCGTTCAGCTGAATAAATAAATAAAAGTTTACTATCTATATACACAGACTATCTACTTTACTACTGTACCTACATACACAGACTATCAACTTTCTTTTACACATAGATTACTGTTGTTCTTACGTCTGATAACACGACTGTATGCCCCGCTACCCAAAACAACTGTCGCTATAGTTACGCCACATGAATAAAGTTACCGTTGCACGCTCTTCTTCCTGTCTGGTAATGTAGATTTTACCGTTTCTCATTTAACAGTTTTGGCGTGAACACAACACCTTAGATTCTCCGCGTGGGGGACAAAAAAGGGAGAAAATATGGAGTTATTTTTTTTTAAAGTTGCGTTATAAAGTACGAACATTACTATGAAGCTATGAAGCTCAGCTAAATTTTTGTCTTGTTTACTAGAATAATTGGCCGAAGTTCAAGAAAATAGTTACAGATAACAAAAATAGCAGATTTCACAGCTCATCGCAGTGCCAGGAAAATTAAGTGGCTTCTTTAAAAAAAAAAGCCATGTCGGAAACAACTCCGCAGTTTTCAAAATTAAAAGGCTTGATCAGTGCCGCTGTTTTGGCAAGTATAACTTTCACATGTGAAGTGATATAAAAAAAAACATCAGATAACCAGGTCTTGATAATAATAATAATATAAAATTTCAAATTTAATGCTGTTACGGGGCGCTACAGTTGCCGAAGCGGTAAACAACGATGATTTCATCACGATTTATATTGTTTATACAAGCTAACTCTTAGGTGTTTTTTTTAGTTCCCTACGGAGCATGGAGTCGCCGCTGCTGCTGGCCTCTTACTATGGAGCCTGAACAAAGAATTTACAAGCTCTTGCAATAGTTGTTTCTGTAGCCAGTTGTTTTATATGATGAGGTTGCCAGCCTCATGAACAACCTCATATTTGTCGCTTAAACGACATGCCCGAGGTGTAGTGGTGGTCCTGTTCTTTATTTGTATCTTAAGAGAGCCCCAGTGTGTAGCCCCATCAGAGGTTGATATTTTGTTCATTCCTTTTAGAAAAAAAAAAAAAAAAAAAAAAAGGTCTTCTTAACCCCGTAC
Organism: Oreohelix idahoensis; assembly: GCA_024509875.1. Classification (NCBI taxonomy): domain Eukaryota; kingdom Metazoa; phylum Mollusca; class Gastropoda; order Stylommatophora; family Oreohelicidae; genus Oreohelix; species Oreohelix idahoensis. The sequence goes on along the minus strand of JAMPIV010022396.1, from coordinate 271,663 downwards.
CTGTTTAGTCTGTAGCACCATACCCGCTAATGAACTTTTCAGCCTTGACAATAAAAATTATTTTAACTAACATCGCAATTTTTTTATTTTTTATTACGTGCCACTTAACAGGTTGCTAATGTCAGCTCCGCTTCTGTGAGCCAATAACGCGTCCTTGAACTTACTTGGCAGTGAATCCAAAATGTTATCTCGAACCGCGAAATCAGGGGTGCAAAAAAAATATAATAATAATAATAAAATCCAAAACAAACTAGCACACAAACAAAGCCAAAACAACTGTCTATTCCAGCGAGGACTGCGATCAATACAGAGTCTTATCCATGACTCGTATCACAATGGTTAAACTTAATCAAAATATCTAATCAACTTGTGTACTATTGGTCAAATGAATAATTAGTCAGCGGGTTTCTGTCAAGAAATTGATAGTAATTGAATATACAGTAGATTATCCGAAGTAATTGGGACCAAATTTGGTTCAGTTAATCAAAAAGTTCGGATAATCAAAAATACACGAGAATACATATTCATTACGAAACAAATTGTAATTAGGCCTATAGTTAAAGTCACCAGAGACTACACAGCTAAATCTTTATAACTCCTGTAATGACAAATTAAGACTAATTCTATGACATACTGCACATATCATCGAATACATAATTTTTTTAAAAAAATGCATTGAGCGATAAGAGTAATACTTCATAACATAACAATTGGTGCACTACTAGATACTGCAATTTTCTTTATTTTTGTGGCGGAGACGGTGGTTCGGATAATTGACGGATCGGATGACTGACGTCCTAATGTTTTATCTACAGGTAGTGATACACATTATCCTAATTATGACCCAACAAAAACTGATCAGATTATTTCGCCCATTAATTTCGAAAATCTAAAACACAAAAGGCGTTAACATCATCCCAAAAATAAGTCAAATAACTTATCGCAGATAAGAGTCAGGACCCATGTAATTTCCAGTGGTTTCTCAGGAGAAAGCGAAAGAACATGACTAAGGCTATACCAGGTATGTCGTGAGAAGCCACTAATATAAGGTTATACATGTTGTTTTACATGATGAGGTCGTTACAAAACTGATTTTATAGCTACTCTGACTTTCGCACTGGTGACATGGAGCTATCGGTGGCAGTAGCTGAGAGAGTGCTGGAATATTGTATGTACTGTATTTTATGTTTTGGCGACCTCATGTAAAAGAAACTGCTACAGAAACTACCACTACAAGAGCAACTGAAAGATTTGATGCAGACTTTTTGCAAGGGGCCAGCTACAGTGGTGGCTCTATGCTCCAAGTGGAGTAGAGGGAAAAGTGATTATGAAGATTTAGATGTCTTCTCCTTCATCGTCATTCCATGTAGATATAACGACATCTTTTTTATGTCATTATAGTGGCAGTCTGTCTCAGGCTTCTCTCATTGCTATACAGTTTCCTATTCAAGCGTTCTAGTGAAGATTATGCTGTCAATTTGCTTTTATTGTGGAGCCGACATTCGTGGAAGACATGCTCTGCAGTTTGCCCGTCTTCCTGACATAGCCACAAGTCTGTCAGTCCGATTTTTAATTTGTTGAACAGATGTTATTTGAGTATACAGTGGCTTAAATATATAAATTAGAAAATAAAATGGTTTGGAATCTTACTTACGTACTTAGTCGTTCCTCTTCTACCGTGAGGTATAGAGGTTTGGAAGAGAGAGCGCCATACTATCGTATCGGCTGTCTTCCTTCTGAATTGGCTCCAATCAGTCCTCGGTTCTTTTGAGATTGTCTAATGTTGTCCTCACAGCGGACTCTGGGTCGTACTGGGGGGTCTGGATCTGTGGCTCTTAGTTTCCCATACTTGTCGTGGAACCCGATCTTAACCCATTCTGCAGACATGGCCAAACCATCTTAGTTGGGACTGTTCTAACTTGGGTCTGCTGGGGTTGGATGTTTAGGCCATATGTAATCAATTTTACATATTAACGGTGTACAGGAAACACGGGGCGTTTAGGAGTTCACCCTTCGTCAGTGTGACGGAACGTTTTCGTGCATTATTTTTCCTTGGTTTAATGGTTTTGGTTTTTCCTTCTCCCTATTACCGTTTTCTCTCTGTCACGGTCCCTTCAATTATTTCGCCTTTCCCACGCAGTAATTTAGCATTCGAGTCAGTGGGCGGTACCTTGCCCAGGCTACCTGGACAAAACTCAATTTACAGGTGTGAGGAAAAAATATCGGATTTCCAGCGTTAGTGAGACTCAATTATGTGTCTTAAGTTTCTTGTTCAGGGAATGATGGAACATCTCATTTTTTGTAGCAGACATGAAGACGCCAGAGACCCCTTCGATCTCACAGAAACCACATAAAAATACAGTACATACAATATTCCAGCACTCTCTCAGCTAATGACACCGATAGCTCCATGTCACCAGTGTGAAAGTCAGAGTAGCTATAAAATCAGTTTTGTAAGCTTTGGCCACAGCAAATTCTAAAACACTAGTTAATTATCTAGTGCATTCCTAGCTAAAAACTTTTAGCAAGAGAAGTACAAATTCTGAAAGCTTCTTCAGAAGAAATAACTATAGAAAGGCCACCTCTGGTAACGCCGACCAGAAAACAAGTTATGGGAAGTTCTGAGCTCAACAAAGAGTTCTGTAATTTGTATACAGTGTGTATATTAATGATGATATGTATTTCAGGTGACGAAATGTGTATTGTGACCTCTGCCTTATGTCTATGTCGTTTTGACCTTGTATATTTATAGAGAGGTTTTCTGACAATAGGAACCCTACAAAGCTTTTGTGCGACAATTTTCCATTGCGCCAGAAACTGCCAGATGTTTTGTTTAAATGTCCTAACATTTGACGGACAGTATATGGGGTAAAACTGATAAAAGTAATACCCCACTAAACTCTGAGACAGGGGTAATTACTGACGGGGGACGAGACAAATCTCTGATTTATAGTTGAATTTCTAACCGATTCCCGGTTATCTATATTTTATTTACAGTCTCTGTTGGCATCAGAAGCTGGTGTTCTTAGCACATTGTCAAAGAAGGCAAACACAGTGTCCCGATAGTCCATCGTAGAAACAGACTGAGGGGTTTATAGAAAAAGAGAGTCACCCCAACCCTTTGGCATTACACAAAGAAAGGATCAGCCAAGCACAGATAAGTTCTAAGGGACTGAAAATCAATTCACAGCTATTTGTATTCTAGTCTAAATGCAAAGTTTAATTATAAAAAAGACTTTGGAATTACATTTCTCTAAATTAACAAAATTATCACTCAACAATCCCTGTCTAGGATGATCTAATTAAATGTAATATTTGGAGGAAATAAAAACTCATTAATACATTTGTTTGATTTGATGTGTAGCAAAATCACTTGTCTGAATTTAGATTATTATATTATTTCAGAGTCCGCTGGGAGGACAACATTAGACAATCTTTGAAGGACCGAGGACTAGAATGGAACCAGGCCAGGAAGAAGACAGCTGATAGAATGGTCTGGCGCTCTCTCTTCCAAACCTCTACACCTCACGGTAGAAGGGGAACGACTAAGTAAGTAAGTAAGTAAGTATATTATTTCAAAGTTTTGAACAAAAATCTATATAATAAATGCTATTCGTTATATTTATATAATATAACTGCAGAGTATTTTTCAATTCATACTTCAATGTTGTAACAAGCACGTTGTGACCAGTAGTTTTACATTCTTATTATTAGAATTCACATCACCTATCCTTACACCTATACCTTATCTTCCACTGTATTCTAATCCTCGACTATACATCAGAACGGGGGCATTGTCGAGCCACAGTCTATCAGACATAATTGTCGGATCAGATCTAATTTGACTTTCAGTGGTCTCAGATAACTCAAGACAGCTGTGGCAGAGATAAAGATCTGGAGCAGACATCTATTCTTCGTTATCTGTACCCATCGCTTTCTCTAAGTTCTGTCCCATAGCTTCCGCCAGGCACTTCTTACTCCTTCTACGAGGCTAAACTTCTATTTAGAGAAATTTTCCTGGAGAACTGTTGAGTTATCTGTTATTATCTCCTACATTTTCTACCACTTATAGGAGACTAGTAATTAATTACTTATCTCACCTTCGCCACAATTAGTGAGCGATTCACAAGAGATATTTAAACGGACCACAATAACGCCACAGTCAGCAACAGTTACAAACAGTTTACAAGGACATCTGTTACATCAGAGATATAAATATACTCCAGATGACGGGATGAGAATAAAATGCAATAACTCTGGAACGACACAAGCAAACACGTACTATATTTAGATTTTAAAAGGTAAATGTAACCCCATAACAGATACGGCCGTAAGGGACTGAATTGTTCATTAGACTAGGTAAAGTATGGAGAGGTGGGGTGACAAGTTCCCTTCCTCGCTACCTTTTCCTTCCCTCAATCATGAGCAGACTCATGCTCCCGTTTACAGCTGTGTAGAATAGAGCGTGACGCTACCGTGCTTGGAATCTGGCACCTTTGCCTCGAGAGGCCAACTTTCTAACCACTCTGCCAGTTGAACGCTCACTACATTTAGTATATATATATATATATATATATATATATATATATATATATATATATATATATATATATATATATATATATATAGATAGATATATATATATATATATATATATATATATATATATATATATATAGTCTATAAAAGTTTACTGATTTACGTACTTAGTCGTTCAACTTCTACCATGAGGTGTAGAGTTTTGGAAGAGAGAGCGCCATACTATCCTATCGGCTGTCTTCCTCCTGGCCTGGTTCTATTCTAGTCCTCGGTCCTTCAGATATTGTCTAATGTTGTCCTCCCATTGGACTCTGGATCGTCCTTTAGGTCTGGATCCCTGGCTCTTAGCCTTCCATATCTGCTGTGTCAGCCAGTCTTCTCCCATTATGCAGACATGGTCAAACCATCTTAGTTTGGACTGTTCTACTTCGGTCTGCAGGGGTTGGGTTTTAGGCCTTGACGTATCGTCTAGTTGTGGACCATGTCTCTTCTTGTTACTTCAACCACCTTTCTCAGATATCTCATTTCTGAGGTCTGGATCTGACTTTTGTGGGTTGTAGTCATTGCTCATGACTTGCATCCCATACGACAAGACAGGGACATAGGTATACAGCCATCTTCGTCTTCTTGCCAACTTCTCTTTTTGCGGAATCCTCCATTTCTGGCCTGAAAAAGTCTTCCAGCTGCTGTTCTTCGGGTAGCCAGCTCTTCTTTGATGTCTTCCTTCCAGTCTATGACAGCTCCGAGGTATTTAAAGTGGTTGACCAGCTCCAGGATCTGTTCTCCCAGCTTAATCTGATGCCTTTTTTGCTCTCGTGATATCAACATGGGTTTTGTTTTTGGAGCTGCTTATGACCATCCCTCTCTTCTCCAGCTCTTCCTTCCAGACTTGCAGGTTGGAATGAAGATATGCCTCTGATTTAGCAATCAGATCAACATCATCGGCAAATGCCAGCTCTAAAATATAAGCCTATCTCATCTGTACCCCACTGAATATTTTCTTGTCCTCTTAATCTGTTATAGTAAGATTAAAATTAACGATATACTGAAAATAACGCCGAAGTAAATGGCACTTAACGAGTTGGGGACCGATTTCTCAAACGGTTACTGAAAAGGGCTTTTAACAATCACACTCATTGCCGTACGTGATAGATGGACACGATCAAAGACGTGTGATGATGGATATTAGAGGAAGACATGGTATGACCAGGCTGTAGTGGAAAATAGTAGAAGGCATGGTATGACCGAATACTGGAGAAAGACAATGGAAGATACGGTATGGCCTAGTAGTATTCGAAGAAATGGAATGACATAGTAGAGGAAAGTAGTTCAATATACAGTATGTGTCACGGGATTTGCCTCCCCTTTGCTCTGCAGTCGTGGTCCTTCTTCTTCTTCTTCTTCGTTCGTCCTGAAAAGGACGGTGGTTGCGTTGTGTCCGTTTACGCCTAAGCTGTGATATCTGCACCTTTCGATCGACACATCCGACTTCTGCACGGCATTTTTTAGGACCGGGTTTGGTGGTCCACCAGTGGCCAAAACTCAAGAGTATCTAAAATGGGATTACTCTTAGCAGAATTGTAGATAGAAGGATAATGACGCTTCTATCTCAATGGAGTGTCCACAAGATAATTCAGAAGTCAAGAACAATGCTGCATAGGGCAGAGCACTATCAACGTATATCTGATCCGGCACTTTTTGTGAAGTTTTAAGCAATGGTGTGGCTTGTTCGAGCCCCCAGCTGGTTTAATCCAGCGAAATTCCTTTTATAAGTATTTTTTGGCTCTATGTCTATAACTATATGTATACGTATTAAAGATTGTAGATCATACATAGGCTCTCTTATCTATAAGAACTGAATCAACTATAAATTTGTAAAATAACATATAACAAATTTAATAATCAATTAGTCTTTTACAAATTTAAATAAATGTGATTGAAAGTTACTTTAGAGGTTTAAAAAAAAAGATGTTCTTCACTGAGACTTAATTGGGGATTGTTGGTTATTGTCCGTTGCTTGCGCCTGTTACAAAAAAACTTAACTGGCTGAGTACTGCAATGGGTCGTTGTCGGGTCTTTTGTGATGAGGACTCTTCTCTAGAGGCGTCTAGATGAACTTCGCTCCTAATGTCAAGGTGGATGTCTTCACAACGTGTCCACTGTAGGTAGTTGGTGTCGAACCCAGCTCTTTGAATCACAAGATAGTGGCGAAGATTCTTACTTCAGACTGTCTGGTACTAAGAACCGTCTTTGTAGCTTCGAACCATGAACTTTAGGACAAATAAAAGAACAAATGCCTCTGCTAAGTATAATTGTGGGCTGAAGATTAACAGGCGCATTGTCTCGCTGTCCACCAACCAATGTTAGCCTTTCTGAATAATTATTCTCCCTGAGTATACACAATATAACTCAGGAAATATGATTAGAAATCACCGTTATTCTTCTAGTCACTTAAATGGGGAAAATGTGTCTGGACAGCGCGAGTGCAATGGCATGCCTGAACTAACATTATAAAAGTACACATATCTCACAAAATGATACTATACACCCTAGGCACTGTGGTGAAGTGGGATGTTATAAATATTTATAGGGGACTTAGTGTACTGACTGAGATCAGCTGTGAAGGTATCTATATCTAATAAGAGTAGTGTATTATAGATAACCTTACTTGCTGCCACATATATATATATATATCTCAGTCAGAATTATTCTGGAATAGTGTGATGACTACGTTGTATGTCTAGGGTATGTGTATGATGAAGTGTAAGTCATAACAACAACAGACAGATAAACAATTTAATTTATTCCACTACACTTGACAACACTGTGACACTCACATACATAAAACACTCTACAAGGATATCTTAAAGGAGTCACTGATAACTTTTCAAATAACAATATGTATTCATTGCTGTCATGAATGAATATGTGTCCTGATTCACATACAAAGGGAACCAGGAATCACAATCAATTTTAATTACAAGTTATATGTACAGAATTTATCAATATGAATATTGTAGTGACATATATTATTAAAAGTATCCTATGTGTGTCAGTTGTGTAGTAGTAATATGAGGTAATACTGGTTTTGTTTTGTTCAAGCTCTGTTGGTATTTGTCATCATGACTTCAATAGTTTGTCTTTATTGGAACTAGTATTGGAGATGTTCTCAGTTCCTGATATTAAAACAATTTACTTCCCCTCTTAAGTTTATGTTACAATGTTATTTTAAGATGGGGTACATAATTTTGAGCTCAGCTGGCCACATCAGCTTATCTTGCGTGATGGCGGCAGGAAAAGACTCCTCTGCTCGATTTCTCCCCTGGGCTCTGGAGACACCTCACTGATAGCTAAATGGACCAAGGAGTATGCTGTCCGACTCTGGATTCAGCAAAGCTCTGACCAGGTGCTGCTCAATACCATCAAGACCACGGTCCCTGAAAACAAGAAGGATGTACCTTCTACTTCATAACTAATTGATACTCTAGTTATACACTGAGCACAATACATCACAAACATTGAGTTCAGAGCGTTAGGCCAACTGTCAGCTTCATCTGAAATACTTTATACCAGTATTAACCTCCTTAATGGTTACTACGCCTCTGCACTTCCAGCATTATTTCTGTCTAATCAATAATCTAGGTGTCAGTGTACTGTTTGGCCATTCCATGCAGTTTTACTTTCCTCCGACACCTTCTGTTCAGGCTGGAGCATTATAGGCTTTACATCATGTTTGCTACTGAACTACACATATATACAGGCATAAATTAACAATTCACATTCAATTTTCATTAAAAGATACTGAATGTTTCAAGCTTACCACAATTCATGGAAACAAACACAGATACGTTGATTAGCAATGAATTCTGGCACAAATACTGGCACAAATTCCCATCTGCTTATGTTCCAGGCTTTTATTTAGCAAAATATGAGCTGGCTTCAACGCACTGTTGCTTTATCAAGCTTATTTGAACTAGTGGTCTCGAACTAACGCTCCTAAGTGAGTATATCAGCGAGTCTGGCCAATGGAGCCACGTTTCGACAAGTGTTTGAAAAAATTTTAACTTCCTACGTCTCCCCTAACAACCAAGGATAGCATTTATAGTCCGACTAATCGTATTTAGCCTTACATATCATTCCAGCCAATCAGTTCAAATGTAACTTGTGGCCCATTTCCCGTACAATGGTGGTGTAAAAAAATCTACCACTGAGCGATTCTGATTTTGGGTGTTGTCTGACAGCACCATCATTTTATTTTGGCTATAACTTGTTAATTCCTAGACTATTTGCATAACGTTGTACATATTCTTTGTCAGCAAACCCTAAGGAACCCAAATATATATATTTAATAGAGCTAAAATGCTGCGTTCAAAATATGCAATTCCTTCTACCTCCTGTTTCGAAGATGTGCTGTCTGGGTACTGTAGTGTTTTCAAACGTAAACCCATCTATTGTCATCTTTCTAATAAGAGTTTTTCAGGATTTAAAAACCTAACTCTGGGAAGGGTAGTGAATTTATCACTGTCCGTCCGAAAAAGTTAGTGCATGTGGCCTTACACGCGTGATAGTAGTAATTGTGTATCGCGCGACGCGTGTTTTGTGTTGCACGTGTTCGGCTTTATGCCTCTCCCTTCTCTCTATCCTTTAGTCCATCTGTCTTTAGTTACGCCGTGTATAAAATGGAATGAATGAAATATTAAAATTAGGTCATTGTTCAGCTTGCGTATCTCACTGTTTTTCCAAGAAATACAGCACACGTTTCATTGAAGAAAGCGGGTAATAATATAGTAGGCTTTTACTATCAACGTGAAGAGCGTTACAATTTGCAGACGAAGCATAAAACAAGGGGGATTTCGAGTACATTCCTTGTGACAGCACTGTTATTTTACCATTGCTCTTTTCTTTATTAGAATTTATTTGTTAGGCTTTGCATCTACCTTTTAATTTATATATGTGGATTAGAATATTTCACGACACCTCCCCTCTTAAAACAGACATTATATGTCAGTCCTTTATTCTATATACACATAGATAAATGTAAGTCAACTTGACTTTCCTCTGCTGTGGTGCTATCATGGTTTTATGTAGTTGGGTCCATTCAGAGTAGGCACTACTCTTGAAATCTGCCTCAGACTTCTACAACCAATAATATATTTCGGTTATGTTACTGAACAGCCGCAAGTGTGAGTGCTTGTCTTAATGCTGCTTCGCAACCCGTATTCACCATTTCTCTTCTCGAGTCTGCGCAATGACATGTCCAGAGAACATTATATTTCCCTCAAAATGTACGTTATGAGGAGATAACATATACCTGGTGATAGCAGAGTTTTCGTAGTGGATCCCATAATCTTCTTATTATCCTGTATGAAACATTCGGAATATCCTCAATCAAAGAGGCAACTCAGGGATTCATTACGTTCCTCCGAAATGTTTACATCCAACAATTTTGTCTGATCTCAGGTTTTACTGGAATCTGATATTATCCTTTACTCAGATCCACCCTTGAGAAATATTTAGCCTTATTTAACTGGCAACCAGCTGATTTGTATCCGGCAATGGATCCACCTGTCCTTCTGTAATAGCATTCAGTCTCCTGTAATCTAACCTCAGGCTTTTCTGGAAACTATACAGGCGTACTCAGTCTATATTTAGAGGGCTTCCTTAAGAGTACAACACCGGAACTATATGAGGATTCACTGTGTGAAATAATTCCCCTGTCCTTCAATAGATAGTCTATCTCTTCCTTCAAAGCTTTCTGCTCCTTCTAGCATTCTCCAGAGCACACGCTTCCTTAATAACACCTGGAATCTATATCATGTCCTCCATGAAACTCAGTCAACTCCAGATACAGGTTCCTGGGGTCTATCAACATTTCATATCATATTCCAATAGGTTTGTATGCCCTGAAACCTGTTTGCACTCTTCTTTCTGGTTTTCGTTGTTAACACTCTCTGCATGATTATCGGAACCTTTTAACAATATTGGTTTTTTCACATTTTTTCTGTGCCCATGGATCAGGTTTCTGACAGGTTGGGGTCTATCAGTTTCATATCATATTCCAATAGGTTTGTATGCCCTGGTCGGTCTGTTAACACCTCTGCATGATTATTTAGAACCTGTTGCACTCTCTCTTTCTGAGTTTTCGTTAAATGTGTACTGATTTTCACCTGTGCGGCTGTCTCACAGGGGTGTAATGGATATTCAAATGATGAAAGTGGTTCCTTTTTTCATCTCCATGGCGATGGACAAGGTCAACAAGTGTGTCTCTTCCTGATGTTCTCTTTCCAAATATTTCTTCAGGAGATTCACATGATAGATTTTTTTCTTTCCCCTTCTTATCTATCTTATAATTTGTTCTAGACACCTTCTCTAGAACTGTATATGGACCCTGCCATCCAATTTGTAACTTATTCTGACTCCCCAGGCATTTTAACTTATTCTGACTCCCAGGCAAAAGAAGCAGTACTTTCTCTCCCACAGCCAAATTTCTGTCTTTCGCCTTCCTGTTATAATAGGCAGCATGTTTCTTCCTGGCTTGTTTCAAATTTTCATTGGCAAGTTTCCAGCCAGTTTTTAAACGAGTGGTCAGCTCATTCACATATTGGTATGAAGATGTAATGTTTTCCTCTGCCTTTTCATCAGTCCACGTTCTTAACAAAGCTACATATGGACCTTTAATTGTGTGGACCTATTTGTCCATGCACCGGTATGGTCTCTTCCACTCGAAGCTCTATAGTGATGATTTTTCTTCCCAGAATTATCATGCATAAAACGACCGCTACCAATTCTTCTTTTGGGGCTTTCTCCCCACTTAAAATTCTTGATGAGAGATTTCCTCTCTACATCCTCTTCCTCCAGTTTGTTTAAGTCCGATTGAGGGATTTTCGGCTTATCCTGAGGTAAGACATCTTTTTGCACTCTCCGCATAGTGGCCATTATAAAACAGTTAAGTGAAGCTTGTCCGTGAAAAGGGGCTTCCCATTCCATTTGGTCCACTTTATCAAATCTACTTTTCTTTTTATTATCAGGCCTAATTTTGCCCCGTGGCGTGTCCAGGTCCTGATCCATGTTCCCACTTGTGGGTGTTCCCTCATGTGCTATGCTACACCTTTCTACAAAATTCTCAATGTCCCATCTTGCTTTGGGCCAATAATAATTGTGAGCCACCTTTTGAATGATGGTACCTATTTTCTCATGGTCCCCATCTGGTTTCACATGTAGGCTCCTTATTAAGTCTGCCCTATATCTTTTAGGAAGTACCAGCTGTCCCTGACCTTTGGATCTAGCTCCAGTCTTCCTATATATCAACTTGTTTTTTCATGTAAAAATCTCCCTTGCCTGGAGTTGTATGACAAGTTGACAATTTTCTGAAACAAGGCTTGAGTGTTTTATCCCCAGCCTGTGCCTTCCTCATCTCTTCTGGAGTGGTATCCAACATAATATCCTCCTCCTGTCTTGAGGTCGACCTGACCTGAAGGGTTGCCATATACACAGGTTTCCTTCTGCAACGGTCAGTGTCATGATTGTCCATCTGACAATTTTTACACCACCTTTTTCCTTGGTTGAAAGATTTTCTTTCATCATATTTCCTTTCATCGAATTGTGGGAATTTATTTTTATTTTCATACCGTGGCCTATCAAACTGGTGCTTACCTTTGTTTTGATCCCTAGGATCAAATTTATTAAAGTTCTGTGGTGCCCTAAAGTTATCCACTTGTTTCTTTTTATTACCTGTTACCTCTGCTTGAGCTGCTTGATACCTTTCAGCAACATTTAGCAACTCACCCAGCCTCTCTGCACCTTGTTCCATGAGAAACTTTCTCAGGTCTGGAGCCATGGACTCTCTTAATTGCTCTATAAGGACCATTTCCTTAAGATCTTGGGTTTTCCCCAGAGAAGTCCATTTCTCCAAGTATGTCTCTATTCGTGCAGAGAACTGGTGATAGGTTTCACCTGACAGTAGTTTAGCATTCCTAAATTTTTTCCTATAGAATTCTGCATTCTTTTCATATCTTAACAAAAGAGCCTGCTTTAGCATGTCATAATTTTCCTGATCACCTCTGCTCATTTTTGCAAAAACTTCATAAGCTGCCCCACGAAGTCCTTGAGATAACTTTAAGCTCCACCTCTCTCTCTCTCTAACCCATACGTGGTAGCTAATAGTTCATACCTATTTAGGTAGCTCTCTATATCATCGTCTTTCTCAACAAAATGATCTAAATGAAAATTCATAGCTGAGGTTGAGGCTCCTTGGCTAGCAGTGGCATCAGAGGCAAAGGGACTGGCACCATTTTCAGGAGCATGGCCTTGAAACTCAAACTCCCTTAGTCGTAACTCATGTTCCCTTTGTAATCTTTTATCTTCTGCTTCCCTTTCTGCAGCTATTTTCTTCTCTTCCCTTTCTGCAGTCAATCTTCTTTCTTCTGCTTCCCTTTCTGCAGCTAATTTCTTCTCTTCCCTTTCTGCAGCCAATCTTTTTTCTTCTCTTTCTGCTTCCAATTTCTTAGCCTCAGCCTCAATCTGCAACCTCTTAATTTCTTTTTCAGCCTCTAACTTTCTTTCGGCTTCAAACCTTCTTTCTTCGCGTTCAATAAATTTGTCACATTCCGTAGTGACATAGGCAACCATAACTTGCCCATCTAATCCTAACTCTTTTGCAGTCTGAACAGCAGCAGATCGAAACTTGGCCAGGTCCGCCATTGTCTATCAGGTAAATTTATACAATGTCTAACCAACAATTCAATCTCTAACTATATATCTAATGGACAACACAGGCACCGTGAGCTCAACCTTATTTAATTCCACCCAAGGATACCTTTTAATTCTTATATTCCCTGAAGTGAATTACCCCCAATATTTTTAATAGGGAAAGATTCAAAATCCCGGACGAGCCCCCAATATATGTGGTGAAGTGGGATGTTATAAATATTTATAGGGGACTTAGTGTACTGACTGAGATCAGCTGTGAAGGTATCTATATCTAATAAGAGTAGTGTATTATAGATAACCTTACTTGCTGCCACATATATATATATATCTCAGTCAGAATTATTCTGGAATAGTGTGATGACTACGTTGTATGTCTAGGGTATGTGTATGATGAAGTGTAAGTCATAACAACAACAGACAGATAAACAATTTAATTTATTCCACTACACTTGACAACACTGTGACACTCACATACATAAAACACTCTACAAGGATATCTTAAAGGAGTCACTGATAACTTTTCAAATAACAATATGTATTCATTGCTGTCATGAATGAATATGTGTCCTGATTCAAATACAAAGGGAACCAGGAATCACAATCAATTTTAATTACAAGTTATATGTACAGAATTTATCAATATGAATATTGTAGTGACATATATTATTAAAAGTATCCTATGTGTGTCGGTTGTGTAGTAGTAATATGAGGTAATACTGGTTTTGTTTTGTTCAAGCTCTGTTGGTATTTGTCATCATGACTTCAATAGTTTGTCTTTATTGGAACTAGTATTGGAGATGTTCTCAGTTCCTGATATTAAAACAATTTACTTCCCCTCTTAAGTTTATGTTACAATGTTATTTTAAGATGGGGGTACATAATTTTGAGCTCAGCTGGCCACATCAGCTTATCTTGCGTGATGGCGGCAGGAAAAGACTCCTCTGCTCGATTTCTCCCCTGGGCTCTGGAGACACCTCACTGATAGCTAAATGGACCAAGGAGTATGCTGTCCGACTCTGGATTCGGCAAAGCTCTGACCAGGTGCTGCTCAATACCATCAAGACCACGGTGCCTGAAAACAAGAAGGATGTACCTTCTACTTCATAACTAATTGATACTCTAGTTATACACTGAGCACAATACATCACAAACATTGAGTTCAGAGCGTTAGGCCAACTGTCAGCTTCATCTGAAATACTTTATACCAGTATTAACCTCCTTAATGGTTACTACGCCTCTGCACTTCCAGCATTATTTCTGTCTAATCAATAATCTAGGTGTCAGTGTACTGTTTGGCCATTCCATGCAGTTTTACTTTCCTCCGACACCTTCTGTTCAGGCTGGAGCATTATAGGCTTTACATCATGTTTGCTACTGAACTACACATATATACAGGCATAAATTAACAATTCACATTCAATTTTCATTAAAAGATACTGAATGTTTCAAGCTTACCACAATTCATGGAAACAAACACAGATACGTTGATTAGCAATGAATTATGGCACAAATACTGGCACAAATTCCCATCTGCTTATGTTCCAGGCTTTTATTTAGCAAAATATGAGCTGGCTTCAACGCACTGTTGCTTTATCAAGCTTATTTGAACTAGTGGTCTCGAACTAACGCTCCTAAGTGAGTATATCAGCGAGTCTGGCCAATGGAGCCACGTTTCGACAAGTGTTTGAAAAAATTTTAACTTCCTACGTCTCCCCTAACAACCAAGGATAGCATTTATAGTCCGACTAATCGTATTTAGCCTTACATATCATTCCAGCCAATCAGTTCAAATGTAACTTGTGGCCCATTTCCCGTACAATGGTGGTGTAAAAAAAATCTACCACTGAGCGATTCTGATTTTGGGTGTTGTCTGACAGCACCATCATTTTATTTTGGCTATAACTTGTTAATTCCTAGACTATTTGCATAACGTTGTACATATTCTTTGTCAGCAAACCCTAAGGAACCCAAATACATATATTTAATAGAGCTAAAATGCTGCGTTCAAAATATGCAATTCCTTCTACCTCCTGTTTCGAAGATGTGCTGTCTGGGTACTGTAATGTTTTCAAACGTAAACCCATCTATTGTCATCTTTCTAATAAGAGTTTTTCAGGATTTAAAAACCTAACTCTGGGAAGGGTAGTGAATTTATCACTGTCCGTCCGAAAAAGTTAGTGCATGTGGCCTTACACGCGTGATAGTAGTAATTGTGTATCGCGCGACGCGTGTTTTGTGTTGCACGTGTTCGGCTTTATGCCTCTCCCTTCTCTCTATCCTTTAGTCCATCTGTCTTTAGTTACGCCGTGTATAAAATGGAATGAATGAAATACTAAAATTAGGTCATTGTTCAGCTTGCGTATCTCACTGTTTTTCCAAGAAATACAGCACACGTTTCATTGAAGAAAGCGGGTAATAATATAGTAGGCTTTTACTATCAACGTGAAAGCGTTACAATTTGCAGACGAAGCATAAAACAAGGGGGATTTCGAGTACATTCCTTGTGACAGCACTGTTATTTTACCATTGCTCTTTTCTTTATTAGAATTTATTTGTTAGGCTTTGCATCTACCTTTTAATTTATATATGTGGATTAGAATATTTCACGACAGGCACATGTGAGGTAATCATCTCACTGCTCCATTCTACGAGGGGCGTTCAGAAAGTAATGCACCACATCGTTTTTCTCAGGAGCTGTTTATTCAAAAAGCATGAAATTTATGCACAATATACATGGATATGTCCTTTAAACATCGGTATTATTCAACACAATCCCCATCAACTTGTACGGCTTTATGCCAGCGCGAAACAAGTGCATGTATTTCTAGCTCGTACCAGATTTTGTCTTGATCATGTAGCCATTTCTTCGCTGCATGAATCACTCCTTCATCATCTTCAAACCTTGTCCCACGGAGTGCATCTTTAAGTGGACCAAATAGATGAAAATCAGAGGGTGCCAAATCGGGACTATAGGGTGGATGGGGTAGTACAGTCCAACCCAATTTGGTGATTGCTTCCCGTGTTGCCAGACTTGTGTGAGGGCGCGCATTGTCGTAAAGGAGAAGCAGGTCTGTTGGATTCTTGTGCGGCCGAACTCTGCGAAAACGTTGATTGAGTTTTTTCAATGTCTTAATATAAGCTTGCGAATTGATTGTCTCTCCTCTTGGCATAACGTCCACGAGAATCACACTTTCAATGTCCCAAAAGACAGTGATCATGACCTTTCCAGCTGAAGGAATTGTCTTGAATTTCTTTCTTCTTGGTGATTGCGGATGATGCCACTCCATTGACTGTCTTTTTGTCTCGGGTTCAAAATGATGTGCCCAGGTTTCGTCACCTGTAACGATCTTAGCCAAAAAGTTCTCCTTATCAGCATTGAAACGCTCCAACAATTCAGAAGAAATTGCTTTCCTTTGCAATCGGTGGTCATTTGTGAGACTTCGAGGAACCCTTATTGCGCAAACCTTAGAAAATCCGAGAGTTTTTATAACTGCATTTGCACTACCAATGCTGACTGACAGCTGTAAGGCCAATTGTTGAGTAGTGATTCGCCTATCAGTAAGAATAATGCCCTCAGCGCATTTCAACATTTCTGCGTTGGTGACTGTGGCAGGACGTCCACAGCGCGGCCGATCAAGCAGCTCCGTATCTCCAATTCCTGATTCTTTGATTCTCTGAACCCAGCGACTGACTGTACTCCTGTCGACTGCAAAACTTCCATACACATCACATAGACGCTTGTGAATATTCACAACAGTTTCCTTCTCTGCAACAATAAATTCTATGACAATTCGCTGTTTATAACGCAAGTTGCTAACACGCTCCATTTCGACGGTAAAGGGCAGCCGCATTATCTGGCCGGTTGCGTTGCAATTTGGTGCACACAATTGGCACATGCCATATTTAAAGTGTGCAAAATTTCATGCTTCTATCTTCATTATTAGCTGAGAAAAACGATGTGGTGCATTACTTTCTGAACGCCCCTCGTATCTTCTGCTTTCGCTTTCGTGAGAGAACAAGCATAAAGCAAACATCAGTGCTTGCTGTAGCGGTTTATGAACATACTATTTTCATATATGGAGGTTGCCAGCCTCCTATGACTGGTATAACTACTTAGTAAGTACAGACATGTCACAATTCTGACATTTTAAACTATATGTTTACAACTTACCCCAAATGGGATATACAATCTCCTGGCACAGTAGAATGGACACAGCAACTTTGATTAGATTCTTCGAACACTTGGTCGTGGAAATTTTAGTATTCATGACGGGTGCTCTGATTCCTTAAGTTTCCAATCTTGGTATTTAAAATTGCGGGTAGACGCCCAAATACTTTGGTCTATCACTTATAATGCTGGAATACTAGTCAGATGTCTCTCTGGCTCCTGTGAGTTGCTAATTTGACGTTGCGATGCAGTCTGATTTGTGTCTACGATTTCGCAAGATTATATTTCCATTTCTCAGTTCAAGTCTCGGATGATACTTCTGACAAACTGTCCATTGAAAACCAAAGTCTATTCTGATTCTCAAATTAAACTAATGGTAAGCTCTTTAGAACTATGTGGGTCGGGGTGTTAAATCATTACTATCCCCCGCGTGTTTTAAATATCAATTTTAAAATTTAAACTTGTGACCTCTTTCAAATATGGCAGTAATACTTTCGATTGCATTTGTGCCAACTCACAAACACATCGGTGAACTTATTTCCTGGCTAATACCTTCCGCCCATATTGTCTCATCTGACAGGTTATCCGTACTTATTGTTACAGAGATGGTCTAGCGGAAGTGATTACATATTATCACCTGTGTTTGCGTACACCTCCCAGACGGATTTCTTAGAGAGCCAATCTGGCTTTCTTTCCATCGATCGTGCGCCACCACCTTGTGTCAACAAGGACTGTCTCTATCAAAGGTGGCTAGACGACTTAAATGATAAAAGTATTATCCGCTGACCCGTCTAGTGAGCCTTGTAATATTACGATTCCCATGGTGAAATGTAAACAAGTCTAGGAAGTGGTGAGAGCAAAACATGTGAGTGCATAAAATTTGCCAAATAATAGGACGATGAGTGTGGAAAATGAAGAAATAAGTTAATAATGCAGGAGAGAATGAAACTGGTGAAATGTGAACAGCTGATTTCGTCACAGTATGGCCGAATAGTAAAGAAAAATATAGAAAGACATGGTATTACCAAATAGTAATGGAAGACATGGTATCCTGTTGCATAACGATTCGCCTACCTACATTTATGTCTTTAAATTTGCTCTACCATTTAATTCATTTACTTGGTGAGACGAATTGTCTTCAATAAACTTAAACAGTAACGCTGTTTAAATCTCTCACAGGCCCTCTTCTTCCATTCCTCCATTTTCTATCTCTCCTCCTCTCGTGAGGACATGACCCGGGGTGACCAGAAATTAGATCTTTTTGAATGGGACCCTGGGTAAGACCAGTATGCTTGAACCCGCCAGAAGGGCGATTTAATTTATGAGCCCATTTGTATAGCTTGACAGCTGAACCACGCTATGTCACGTAAGGAAGCGGAAAGCTTGGGCGCGTTTTGTTTAAAACAGGTATCCAAACAACTGTGGGTACAAACTTTCCCCAAGAGCCTGGTAACAGGGTTGTTCTCTTTGTGAAGATGGTTCGAGCAGAAATTTGCTAAAAACAATAGTCGACTGACGGCTATTGCCTTTTCGTCACTGGAAAGATAGGCTTTTTAAGCTATTAGCACTGCTAAACATTTAATCAAATAGAATTAGGTGCCTTCACAAAAGAGACAGCTTAGATTAGTGGCAACAACTATCATAAGCAAGAGCTAGAATAGGGGACCACTAGAGCTATCGCTGTGAGAAGAGCAGGCAAGCCACCTCGAGAAGTAATCTGTTGTTGACATGTGGGACGGGTATGCATGCAATTTTATTATTCTTACTTTAATACACGATTAGGATATCTGATACTTAAATTCATGATCATTATTAAGATGTATAGTTGTAAATGGGTACCTGACTTGAGGTAGGGAAGGAAAAAACAGCGAGGAAGGGAACTGGTCATTCCACCTCTCGATGCTAGAACTATTATGGTGAAGTCTCTAACCCTTCATTCCCCTCCGGCAGTATCTGCTATGGGACTACCTTCATCTTTTTGAAGCTGAAACTGCATTTTCGTTGCATTTCTCAACTCTTCCCTAGTGAATGCCAGCTTCGCAACTTCTCATATCGTATTTCTCGTGAGTTAATTGACTTTATGACCTAGTAGTACAGAAAAATAGTGGAAGACGTGGTATGACTTAGTGGTACAGGAAAATAGTGGAAGACGTGGTATGACTTAGTGGTACAGGAAAATAGTGGAAGACGTGGTATGACTTAGTGGTACAGGAAAATAGTGGATGACGTGGTATGACTTAGTGGTACAGGAAAATAGTGGAAGACGTGGTATGACTTAGTGGTACAGGAAAATAGTGGAAGACGTGGTATGACTTAGTGGTACAGGAAAAGTGGATGACGTGGTATGACTTAGTGGTACAGGAAAATAGTGGAAGACGTGGTATGACTTAGTGGTACAGGAAAATAGTGGAAGACGTGGTATGACTTAGTGGTACAGGAAAATAGTGGATGACGTGGTATGACTTAGTGGTACAGGAAAATAGTGGATGACGTGGTATGACTTAGTGGTACAGAAAAATAGTGGAAGACGTGGTATGACTTAGTGGTACAGGAAAATAGTGGATGACGTGGTATGACTTAGTGGTACAGGAAAATAGTGGAAGACGTGGTATGAACTAGCAGTAAATGAAACAGTGGAAGACGTGGTATGACCTAGTAGTACAGGAAAAAAGTGGAAGACGTGGTATGACTTAGTGGTACATGAAAATTGTGGAAGACGTGGTATGAACTAGTAGTATATGAAACAGTGGAAGACGTGGTATGACCTAGTAGTACAGGAAAATAGTGGATGACGTGGTATGACCTAGTATTACAGGAAAATAGTGGATGACATGGGTCGACAATGTAACGGAAGGCACGGTTATAAACCAACAAATCATGAACAAGTAGTGGTTCATTTATATTTGGTTCACCCTGCCCCCTCTTCTCGTATAATAAAGATAGTCTTCGACTTACGATGTACGCAACTTACGACTACTCGACTTACGACGGTTATAAAAAGTTTAATAACAAATTAAATAGTAGCGAAAATGTTGCCAAAAGCATTTTCTATTCTAGGTTTTCAACCCAAGTTATTTGATTGTTCATGTTCTAGGTGGCATTTATGGCTTGAGACAATGTAAACTTGCTCACAGAAGAGTACAGAAGATTTCTGCTGTATTGAACTTTAAAAACATTGACAGGCTTTGATAATAAACACTAATTTTCGTTGAACTGATATTACGTCCGCAGACTTTGTACATCAGTCTTTATTGTTCACTTGCGTTATAAGCTATTTCACGATCATGGAAATTCCTTAAGAGGAAGAGTGGATCCCCTAATGACTTTCTTGTTAAAAGTGCTGATTTGTGTGTGTGCGTTTATGTACAGACGGCTACAGATTATTCTTACTTTGTGTTTATGGCTGTCGTGTATCAGATTTTATACCTGTAATTTTTACAGTTCATTTTTAACAATACTTATGTAAGCTGTTTTAGTACAATAAAACTAGTTAAAGGATCCCGTTACGCGCCCACTGAGGCGTATCCGGAATATGGTGTTAGGCCCATATTTTCTTGACCATCGGAACACTAGTGGTGATGTGGTCAGCATAACGCCGCCCGCCTTAACCTTCCCAGAGTTGCTCTGGTGCACAATTCATGAGGCTGGGTCGACCCCGGGAGCCGCTTGCGGTCTAAAAAAATCCCGCCTGAACTGGGGATCGAACCAAAAGACATTGTTATGTCACAACATTTTTTATTTCAACCGTTCTATTTATTGTATAGTGTATGATTTTAAAACATGATAATATGATGGAATGCGATACTTGGAAACATGTAATAAGCGAACACATTTAAGGCAGTGCTTCTTAACCAGGGGTGCATGCATCCCCTGAATGTGGGAGACCTACCTTCAGGGAGTGCGAGATATGCCAGTTATTTTAGAAGGCAAATCATCATAATACACAATATAATACACAGAACTGAAATGTATTTGTACAAAATAGATTATTGAAAACGTGAATTCAGTACTGAACTTTAGTTACACTTTCTAAATAATACTTTCTCAAAACATAATTGTATCTCTTGTTTCGCTTGCCTGGCATAATTTGCGAGTTCGAAGACAATGAGGTGCGAGGCTTCTTAAGATGCTGCAAAGAGGTGCGAGGCTTCTGTAAAGAAGTGCGAGGCTTCTTAAGATGCTGTAAAGGAGTGTGAGGCTTCTTAAAGGGGGTGCGGGAGCTCTAAAATTTTAAGAAACACTGATTGAAGGGATGATTCGACTTACGACCACTACGACTTACGACTTACGGACACCCGTCATAATTCGAGCACTACCTGTGTTACCGTGAGACTTAGGGGAACAAACAAGAATTTCTGGAAGAAAATCTTTCTACACAGGAGGATAGGTCATACATTAATGATCTTAGTGATACGTGTGAGCGATTCAAAGACTATCAGTGCAAAGATTTTTTTCAAAGATGAAACCAGTCTTTTTTCTCTTTTTTTGTATTTCTGTCCTTCCTTTAGTCAGTCTGTCAACATATTATCATGCCCCCGTCCATCCAAAAAAAAAAAAAACAACCCGCCTTTTATTATCCACCTATCCCCGTTCATATGTCCTAAGTATTTTATAAACACACCTGTGTCTCTATATGATGCACTATTTATCTATCCGTATTTACACATTCATTGACACTACAACCCACGTTGACCCACACACTTCTCCCACAATACACCTGCCATCACAGTATGCGCACCTAAAAAAAGCTGACGCGGCAAATTTCCCTGTGCATCAAGGTAACGCACCTTCACAAACGCTCATCTGGTTTCGCCATTACCACCACCACCTTCACCCAACGGCAGACCTGATGTGGAAATATTTCTTACATTACTGCACTAGCTTAAGAGGTAGTGCAGACTCTCTCAATGTGCAAGGTTGTCTGGGACAGCTAGCACTCTAGCGACGGACTGGAGGAAAACAACATACTTCTGTGCCAGTTCTACTTAAAACATTCTGGCAAGAAAGCAAGATCGTTGAGTTCTAGAACACTATGCTGGGATTGTGGAAAATAACTTTCGCTCCAAGATGAAACAACGTGCTGTGATGTCTTTGATTATTTCCTGAGCAACCAACATCGGTAGAATTTGTGTTCCATTAGACCTTGTGCCAAAATCATTAAAGATGTTAACGTGATGGCTCTATTGTTTAGTAAAGCTCTTAGAATGATAAGAACAAGAAGAAGGAAATGATAAAGGGTGTTGTATTAAATACATCTCTGAGAATGATCAAAATAAGAAGAATATAAAGGAATAAGACTTAAGTATTAAGTACAAATCATAGAATGATAAAAATAAGAAGAATATACAGGAATAAGTCATGTATTAGGTACAAATCATAGAATCATAAAAATAGGAAGAATATAAAGGAATAAGACTCATGTATTAAGTACAAATCATAGAATGATAAAAATAGGAAGACAACGAGAAAGACTTTTGTATTAAGTGCAGTTCTTAGAATGACTAAAACAAGAACGGACGGACGGACACACAGACAGACAGCTAGATAGATATTTGAAAAGGACGATTAAGTATGAAGACAGATATATAAATAATCAGAATGACGAAGGAACAGATACTCTGAATAAGGAAGATACAGATAGTATGGCTCACAAACATCTAGATAGTTTCAGTTATACTGACAGTAGAAAATATTTATCAATACAGTTCGACTAGACAGGCAGATAGACAGATGCTATATGAGAACGTGGCCGGGGAGGGATGTTTATAAACAACTTCATCGATAAAAATAAAGCAACAGGTAACAACAACCAAGGCTAATATGTTTCTACCTCGTGTTGCATAAAGTGCACTCATCATGCGAACGTTAACTCAAGTTATGAAAGCTCTCTGAAGTTACGTTGGTTTACAATTACAGACGCTAAGATGCAACGTTTGTAATTATAATGTTTAAGGGGAATAATTAGGACAGTCTTGTACCAGCGACCTCTACGACCACTTATTTTGAGAGTTACCTTACGTACACAGAAAGGTCGTCTATATTATAACTGATGAATTGTTTGTTTAGGTTGATCGGTGCGTGCCAAAATGAGGCAAAACTCGCAAGAAACAAGACCAATAATTTCCATAGGACAATAAAACTTCTTCGTCTTCTTCTTCGTTCACTCTCAGACATGAACTTGAATATGCTCAAAGAAAGCCTTAAAGTGGTCAGCTTGAGGCTGTTGATATCTCAGAGTTTTCCCTGGAACGGTACTGGTGATGGCCATACGCGCGTTCTCTGTTCCTCGATATGTTGAGGCAACTCTAAAGCAGATGTTTAGCAGCCATTTTATCGGTGCCGCAGTTATACTCATCAGCAGTTCATATCTTTAACTTGTTGAAAAGATGGTATCCCAATCTGTTGTGACCTGTGCGAAGTCTGAAGATTACCACATGATCACTTCTGCTGAGCTGGTAATATGCATTATTATTTTTTTTTTTAATGGCCTGGATGTTCTGCTTCCCACTTGCTCCTGTATCTGCGTTTGATAAAACTCTTGGTCTCTTCATAAGTTGTGCTTGTGTCAAGTTGAGGTAGCTTTCCCCCTTCCTTTGCCAATCTGTCAGCCTCGTCATTTCAGGGGATGTTGCAGAGAGAAGGGGTCCACTGTATCACAACTCTTTTGAATTGCTGACACACTTTGTGAAGCGTTACTCTTAGGTCATCCAGGTCGGCATTATTTTTTATTCTTCGGCGTTGCAATTACCGAAAGCACATCTGAGAAAATAGCTGCTTGTCTCTCTGAGCTTTCTTCTATCATTAGGACTTCTGCGCAAGTTGTTAAGGTCTCTGCCTCTGCTTTGAAAATACTTGAGAATTTTCCAGTTGTAACTGACAGATTTTGTGTGTGCCATTTCTTAAGCTCAGAATGACTCCTCCGCCCCCGTCCTCTGTTGCATTTGTTGCTGATCCATCCGTGAACGCGTGGATCCAGGTGTTTCTTTGATAACGTTTCTCTTTATATTTTCTGGTTAGGACTCTTCTTTCTGTTTAATTCTTCCTGTTCTTTCTCTGAATACTTGCACTGTTTTCTATCATTTCATGGAAGGGCTGTTGTTTCCAAACTGGTAGCTTGAGTGCAGTGTAAATGGGCGTAGCTGTTGATATTGCATTGATAGGGTCTGCTTTCATCTTTGTTTTGACTGTTTCAACAAAGTTGCTTCGCTTTAATCTTCCCCTTCCTAGTTCATTTATTTTCTGGTACACTCGGTGGTCTATCAGCCTCCTGAATTTCTCGGCTTGTTGCTGGGCTCTGCTATCTCTTCTATCCTCCATTGGCTGGAGGTATGTAATCTTTTCAGAATCTTCAATGGGTGTTGACTTCATGACCCCTGTTATGATTCTCATTGCTTGGTACTGTGTTCTGTTTATTTAATCAAAGTTTGACTTAGCTGCTGTTGACCTTTGACGTAGCTGCTGTTGACCATGCTGCAATGCCATATTCTAGGGCAAGTCTCGCTCGCCCAGTGTATTGCTTCTTTAGTACTCTCTCGTCCGCTCCCCAACCCGAAACGAGGCTTTTCAGTGTGTATTCAGTCATATCATCCATCAGAGCATATTTAATCACATACCTTGTGAGGTTGCTCAGTATACATTCAGTCATATTCTAAACCAGGTTGTTCTATACACATTCAGTCACACTCTAAATCAGGTTGCTCAGTAATATTCAGTCATATTCTAAATCAGGTCGCTCAGTACACATTCCATCATATTCTAAATCTAGCTCAGTACACATTCAGTCATATTCTAAATCAAGTAGCTCAGTACACATTCAGTCATAATCTAAATCAGATAGTTAGTACATATTCAGTTATATTCTAAATCAGATAGTTAGTACATATTCAGTTATATTCTAAATCGGGTAGCTCAGTATACAGTCATATTCTAAATCAGGTAGTTCAGTACATACTTACTTACTTGCTTAGTCGTTCCCTTTCTACCGTGAGGTAGCTCAGTACATATTCAGTCATATTCTAAATCAGGATGCTCAGTACATATTCAGTCATATTCTAAATCAGTTTGCTCAGTACACATTCAGTCATATCCTAAATCAGGTTGATCAGTACACATTCAGTCATATTCTAAATGAAAAGTAGTAGTAGCAAATAGTAGTAGTAATAACAGTTGTAATATTAGTAATAACAAAGGTAACAGGAATGGTAATAAAATTAGTAGTTGTAGTAGTAACAGTAGTTGTTGATGTAGTAATAGAAGTAGTAATAATAGTTTTTGTAATAAAATAGAAAATAGTAATAGTAGTTGTTGTAATAACAATATGTCTTGTTGTTAAAGTTGTTATAGCAGCTGCAGTAATCAATATTTACTATCGTACTAAAATAATTTTATACAACCTAAGTGGAACACCGTACGACTGGAGATACAAGTACTAAGGGACTGTGAGACCTCGCACTAATTAAAACACCACTCCAGCACGCTAATGTAGTATACAGTTGCATAATGCCCTAGGGTCAAGATACCTCAAGTAACTCCTCTAATTACAAAAGTATGCCAAAAGGATGATCTTAAATACGCCTCTGACCACGTTTCCTGCCACTGGTATCTCGTACTTACTAACAAGACAGGAAAACAAATAAAGAGGTCATAGAAAACCAAGGAATGAAAAGAGAATAAAGAAGATAAAAATTACACAGCTAAAATATTTTGGCCACGTAAAAAGACATGACACCTTAATGAAGACCATAATAACGGGCAGAGTTAAAGATAAACGCGCAAGAGGAAGACAGCGCTATAAGTGGGAATGATGTTAAAGACAAACGCGCAAAAGGAAGACAGCGCTATAAGTGGGAAGATAACATCAAGAGATGGACAGGAAAGAGTCTATCAGAGTGCACCATCAAGACAAGAGACAGTTTAGATTTAGTTCAGTTTTTTTTTAAAGGACTATCGTCATTGGACATGGACAACTCAATCAGTGCTCCGATCTCCTCCCTTATATCACACAAGGACGATCCCGACATAGCGCACGAACTCCATAGCACCGACGAGAATCCCAATGTGTGTATATAGAAATCACACATTCTATAAATATTTTTGGTAGGTAGGTTTCTAATTTTTAATTTTTCTTTTCCCAAGACAGCGGCCTTATGGCCTACTCTTTACGATTTCCAACTGCCGTGGGATTTTACGTGCGCAACTTGCACACGGGACCTCCTATTTTTTCGCCCTTATCTGAGAAGGCTAGTCATCCGATCTCACTACCCCGGAGACCAGGGGGGAGTATGACAAGATTAGGACCACTGGTTCTGAAAAAATAAAAATGTCCATAAATTAAATTCCCTCTACTGGGAATCAAACCCGGTACCAACCCCCGACAAGAGACAGAAGACGTTGGAGATCAATTGCAGCCGACCTTCAATATGAAGATGGCACCTGATGATGACTTACCAGCGTGTTTAGTATCGACTTCATTTTACTTTTGTTCCGTCCATTTTCATCAGACACTCTTCTTCATCAGCAAGTAGCCACTGGCATGTGGCAACCTCAAAGGCTGGCTTAGCTAACGGCTAATGGCGCATACAGCTTGTCCATAAAGTACTTGTCCAGTTTGAATATTTAATAACTTCAGTTCTATACAAGATATAAGTAATCTTTAGCGTCAAACAAATAGAGAATGTATTAAACATTTAGTAAATTTAATTGTGAGAATGATAACTTTCAACATGTTCCTCAATTCGAATCCAAACCTGAACGCGGTTTTAAAGTTCTCGTAAAATGAATGTCTGGTGTGTTTTCAGAGAATAACTCTACATCCATAAAAATGGTGTGTATTTTGAAAGTTAACATTCTTACAATTAAACAGGTTAAATCTTGATTAAAATCTCCATTTTTTACGTTTAACAGACTGTTTGTACCTTATATAGAAGCTTATATCATAGACTGGCGGTTCCCAAAAGTTTTGAAAGTCGTTCCTTAACACACATGTTACACATATGCGGTCCCCGTAGAAACAATACAATTAATCAGATTAGTTTTACATAAGATATATTGCGTATATGTTATATATCTGAGCATTTATTGCACAGCAAAGACAAGTGTACAATTTATTAAAATCGTTATTTTGGTAATAATTTTATCTGTTTGCTTATTAAAATTCTTCAGTTACTAACCTGGAAAGGTTAAGTCCTATGCTCCTTGGGGAGCTAAAGGGTATTGATTGATTGATTTCTTACCTGGTCTCCTGTTTGCAACGGTGTCTGACGACAGGTAAACCCCTAAACGTCTCGTGCTTCTGGTGAATCGTTCAATTGTGAAACTAACTATACTACCCCCTCCCCGCTTTTTTTTTTACGTGAACTCTTTCGCTACATTTGTATTTAACGTGGAACACACATAAAAAAAAATGAAGGAATAAATACGAATACGGTGGGGGTTGTTTACTTTTCTTTCATATTAGAACACTGTTATTATGCAGCACAGGAATCGGGAGGAAGGAGGAAGCAAGTTATGTTTTATTTCTTTAAGTGAAGAAGAAAGTCGCCGAAAAGGCAGGGGAAAAAAACGGAACTCGGTTACAAGCATAACAAATTATAAAAGTACATATCGTATTTATTTATCACGTCTGGTCCACCCCCTGTTGTTTATATCCGTGGCGGTATACCAGAAGTCAGGTGTGGTGTTCTCAATCATAATTCATTCATTCACTCATTTTCGTTTAGGCTTCTTGCGGGGCATGCAGCGACCAGTGTAGCTGGTCGCCTTGCAGGTCGCCTGCATCAAGCAGTGACATATGTATTGCAGCCGTGGTTTATGTGACAACGTATTTTACATAATGAGGTGACCAGCCTCAGGGACAAACTCCTATTTGTTACTTTTTACGAGATGCCAGAGGTTGCATTAGTCCTGTTAGCGAACGCTCTGTCTCATACAAGGTAGTCCCACAGCAGATACTACCGTAAGGGAGTAAAGTGTTGGAGACTTGAGTATACTAGGTCCAGCTTCGACAGGTTGGGTGACGAGCTCCCTTCCTCGCTGCCTTGTCCTTCCCTAACTCATGAGAAAAGTCTGGTACCCATTTACAAGCCTCACACTTAAAAAAAAAAAGGGCTTCCTTTTAAACGGCCACGAGAACGATTATTCTTAATCGTACAGGTTTCTGGATTTATGTCACGTGCCTTCAAGTCTCTATTACGTACATCTTTGAACCTCAGCTGTGGTTCCCCGACTGTTCTTTTGCCATCTGCCAGTTGTCCGTAGAAGATATCTTTAGGGTTGCGACCATCTTCCATGCGGCGGACATGGCCAAGCAGTGTATACATGCTTTGAAGGTCAGCACATGACAGCGCCTCGACATGTATCACTTAGTTCTTCCAAGAAATATCAAGGATGTGGCGTAGACACTGTAGATGGAAGGTATTGGGCCTTCTTTCTTGCTAAGTATAAGTTTGTCTATGTCCCACTACCATACAGAAGCGTGCTGGTGACTCACGCAACCGAAGCTTTGGTCTTCATTGTAAGTTTAGAGTTCCCCCAAACACGCGTCGTGAGGCGGGGGGAAAGCTGGCTGTCAATTCACGCAAATCCATGTTCAACAGTCTTTTTATTACGTGCTGTTATATTTCCATCACAACATATTTCCGTTCTTTTTAATCATTTATTGCAGATCTAGGCAACCAACTGACCTCTCTAAAGATCTGCCTTGATAAAACCATGTCTATTTTCAGGTTTCAGAGCATTTGGAATTTGGAATGTGCAAGCCTGAAAGTAACGTTTATCTGTGCCGCATGATCTTCCTGGAATTCCATCAACAGTGGGATGGAGAATTCAAACTAAATTATATTTTACCGAATTTTAAATTCACTTAGGAGCCACGGTAGCTCAGTGTTTAGTGCACTGGCTTCCCAGATCGGCGGTCCTTGTTCGATCCCCGGTTGAGGTAGGATTTTTTAGACCGCAAACGGCTCCGAGGTCGACCCAGCCTCATAAATGGGGTACAGGAGCAACACATAGTGTGCCGATGGTCAAGAAAATATGGGCCTAACACCATATTCCCAAATGCCTCAATGGGTGTGTAAGAGGAAAAGTTGTAATGGGATCCTTAAATTCCTTTAAAGAACAGATCCCATTCACATCTTATGCAGTTACATAGAGAAGCATTACCCAAGCAACACCTGGACCCATGCTAACACAGATGGATCAGCTTCTGCGTTTAAGTACTGGTACACACAAATAAAAAGATGTCAGTGGCAACAGGAACATTCTCAAATAACTTCACAGCAGAGGCAGAGGTCTTGAAGACTGCAGCAGAGGTTCTAATAAACGAGGGTAGTGGGGAGAAATACACCTACCAAAATCAGCAAGTTATTTATCATTAGTATGGCATTTGAAATGCAAATATAGGCTGCTCTTGATTGGGCTTCTCGCCCACGACGCAATATGGGCGGGTAAGCAAAAGTATTCGGTAGAATCCAGCGTCAAGCCTACTTCACTTACTTCAAATTTCTTCAAGGAGAAATCATAGACAGCCAGGAACACAGAATATCAGGACCCAAATATAGAACAGGTCAAAAGACTTGACGTGAATTCTATGAGTAGAAAAGAGTAACGCCGGATAACTCACTCTAGATCAAGTGCTAATAGTTAGACACCTATCTCATCTGAAGAGAAGGCAAAGTTAATCAGCTGCCCTACAATATTTGGTCGTTGCCTTTGCAAACAGTCTCTGTTAATTCGCCCAACAAAGCTCGGGATAAGTTGTAGTATGTATTTTATTATTTAATATTTTGCATTTTTTTACAAATACAATTTGATTGTGCATGTACAGTGGCATATGAGGCTGGCAACCTCATCACTGTAACTAACGTGACATCTAACCACCACTGCAAGAGCTGGTGACTGCTTCGTGCGGGTTTCCTCATAAGGAGATAAACAGCGGAGGTTGCTACAGGCTCCATAGAGAGCAGGTAGTGGATGATGATATCATGGTGTATATAGTTGTTATACACGCACTTTAGTAAATTTGTCGCATAGAGATTTATGATCAATAAATTTTCTATATTCTTTTCTTTTCTACCTGTGTCCTCTACGTTATTATCGCTCTTTTATCCTTTTCCTGTAATTTTCGCATTCGTTCGTTTGCGAGAAATATATATTTTCCCATTCTGACTTTACCGTTTTTTTTTTTCCTCATGTCAGCCACGCATTTATTATATAACTTGTCAGTCTCGGCACGAGACGAAGAGCGTTAGAATGCATTCCGTCAGACACAGAAAGCAGACATATGTCTATACTTTTCTCATGACACGGCGCTCTTGAGCTAGATTCTCGACGTAAACGTGTGAGAATGCATTCTGTCAGACATGGGATAGCAGACATATGTCTACATTTCCATCTGACATGCAGCGCTACGAACAGTTTCTTAGCAGTAGGTGTGAAGACGCACTCTTGGCATGTTATGGCCAGTCGCCTGAGTTTATGGGAAGTGTTAAGAGAAGGGGAGAGACCGGCGCTATTGCGGGGTTTTGGAAATAGCGTGCATCCTTTGTCTGGGTTTTAAGATATTAACGAGAGTTTTAAACTTTATTTCATTCAGTCCTCACGATTCACAGTAGACAGGTCGCTCGTGTAAAGAATAAGCTGTATAGCGAAGTTTCTCAGTTTGTTTCGACAATTTGCCGAGCTTCTAGACTTCAAATATATATATATATATATATATATATATATATATATATATATATATATATATATATATATATATATATATATATATATATATATATATATATATATATATATATATATATATATATATATATATATATATATCAGCGTATAATTCTAAGTTGTGCGATAGCCTGTAGTTCTGTGTTGAGGTAATATTATATATCTAGTATTTTGTGAGTGTTTAAAGTGATAAATCGCTTATTTCATTTTTCTAGTTAGATTTGTGCGCAGAGTGATTAAATTATAGTGGGTTATATTCTCTAGTTGACATGTTTCAGTGGAAAGCAGACTAAATTATAATTTCTAGCTTAACTCATGCAGCGATAATAAATTTAATTTAACTGCTTAGTCGAGAATATTGTAAAACTAACTTATAACTGCATAGATTCATCACTGAGTATGGACGAAATACGTACGTATTTCTAATTCATGATGATTGATTTTATGAATATAACTTATTTCACGGGAGGGTTTTAAACAATAAGTCAAGCCTCCGCTTGCAATTGATAATGCAAGTTATAACCGAAGTACATAGTAGGTATAAGTATTTGATATGTTGTTTTTCTTTATTCAGTGAAAACTGGTGTGACCCAACTTTGCCAGCGTTTGAGTACACGAGAAATATCTGTGAAGAACTAAAACATTTTCCTTAAAGACTTGGTGTATAACCTTTACAAGAACTTTAAGATTTTAATGAAGTAACGGGCCCATCGAGCCTTATTTAATTCTTCCAGAGGTAACGCTCAAGTACTTTTTCAGCCTTTGTGGCAAGTAAGATATTACAATCTATAACTTTTTCCGACACTGTTGACAAGTGGTGGTGTGACCAACTAAATTCCTATACTGAGATAAGGCACCCGACCTGACATTCCTCATTACTAGAAACCTAAGCTATTGACACTGTGCTCGCTGTTAACGTTCGTCCCTGGACAATTTTAATGGGACAGAACCAGATATCCTAAAATAAGTAGAACCAAGATAACGTTACCTGAAGCAGTGAATTCAACCCGTCTTTTTGGAACTGGGGTTGTCTTGGCCACGGCTACCATTGAAGATTCTGTATATGCATGTCCTAAAAAATGTGTTTCCAGAAGTTGCTACCAAAGCTGTAAGTACGCCTGAAAGCACGTGATCACGGCTGAATGAATAGAGAGAATGCAGGACTGAGTGATTCTTTTTATTGTTGTATTTTGGCACCCATTTTTGCTGGTTACAATTTCTTTATGCAAGTTTTGTTGCTAACAAATTTTTCCTTCGGATAGATCATACTAATACCTAAGTCTGTTCATACCTTTAAAAGGAAAAATTATTAGACTACCGCAGAGGTATCCGTGACTCTTTGGACTATTACTTCTCTTCTAACGGGACTGTGGGCTACACATCGAGGGAAAAGATCATAGCTGTGGGTCTATCAGTCTTGTAGCAATTCAGTGACTTTATGACTCTTTGTATATGTTTGATGTAATTTTATGTGTTGTGATGGAATTTTAATCTGATAATTAAAATTCAAATTAAACTTACTCCAGTGTGGTGGGCAGTTCGTTCCCAAGTACCTATATTTTCATTGTCTTAGTTTTCACGTCTGTGTGTCTATTGTAGTCGCTTATGTGTGTGTGTGTATGTGAGGATATATATATATATATATATATATATATATTAATATATATTATATTAGATTTGTCTGACTAATCTAACTCTGTTGTAGATGATAGGCGGACTGAGAGAAGCTTCTCGAGTGTCAGATACAGAATCTACTATAGTTTCTCCCCCTCACTCGTGAAATCTATTTTTCTATTTTATCATCTCACTGAGCTATCACTTATTTCTATATCTATTCAGAAGGGACCAACCTAAGTCTTAATCACCTATCACATATCTACGACAAAATTTCATATATATATATATATATATATATATATATATATATATATATATATATATATATATATATATATATATATATATATATATATATATATATATATATATATATATATATATATATATATATATATATATATATATATATATATATATATATATATATATATATATATATATATATATATATATATATATATATATATATATATATATATATATAGATATATATATATATATCTATATATATCTATATATATATATATATATATAACCAATACCACAATTCCCGTCGTAAGTACGTCGGTCGGTCGGTCACATATAAGGGAAACAATACAATTATTGTCTAACTTTCAACCACAGTTGTACCCCTTAGCTGTGGTTGAAAGTTAATGTACTCTCTCGAAAATAGAAAAGTGCACAAATGACGATGTGCATGAACATTTTGATTATGGAAAGAAGCCAACAACACAATTGATAAACAGTACATGAACTGGAGACAGGAAGGTGCGGAGATGCAGATTAAATCAACAGACAATCAAGATACTCTTCTGTCCAGTTTCAGTCGGGAAACGGATTTCACTCATTTTCTTAAAAATAACCTTAAAATGTAAGTTTTTGATTGTTTCTTCAAGACAACATTTTAATTTAAAGTATTGCAGACTTATTATTATGGATCAAAATGATAAGATGGCTGCAATTAAAAACCTGTCAATTTTGATGGGTTACTGCTGGTGTGTGTGTGTGTGTGTATATATATATATATATATATATATATATATATATATATATATATATATATATATATGTATGTATGTATGTATGTATGTATGTATGTATGTGTGTATGTGTGTATGTGTGTATGTGTGTATGTGTGTATGTGTGTGTGTGTGTGTGTGTGTGTGTGTACATATATATATATATATATATATATATATATACATACATACATATATACATATATATATACATACATATATACATATATATATATATATATATATATATATATATATATATATATATATATATATATACATACATATACTGCAATTGTTTCATCTGACTAACTGGGGGTTAACCTTAACACTCAGGAATGGTAAATTATTCTGACGAAGATGGAAGTGGTGTATGGAGGCGGCAGGCGCTTAATGCGCATATAAGGGACCCAGCACTCAAAGGAGGCATTTGTTTTGCTCTTAGTTTGTGGTACACGTTTGTAGTACATGTTGCCAGCAGTCCGCGCTTGACTTGACAACCTTAGCAGTGACCTCGGCCGTGTGCAAAAGACGTGCTGCATCCATAAGATTTAACTATCGACGAGACGTACAGAACAAAACACCTTTGGGAACCAACAGCGGCTGGAGCAGACGCCAACCATCCGACTCCACAATGAAAGCTGAGTAGCAAAGAAGTGAAATCTATGAATCCTTTGCCCAAAGTTCTCACCACAAAGTTAAATAATCCTATGATGATCAATATCATGGTTTTTTTTTCGAAACAAAGTTATTTATTTTAAATATTGTTAAACTCTTAAATGATTATTAAACCTGTTTATCTATAACTTCAAAGATAAAGTAGGATTTATCACTATTTAGTGAATTGTACGTTTGCACCCGTATGACTTATACTGTGTTAAGTAACCTAAACATATAGAACTATACAATTAATCACTGCTGAATCACCTTCAGCTGGGGCTAAAAAAACTCGAGCAAAATTTACTTCACTGAAGGGGCAGGAAGATACAAAGTTCATGACAGCTTAGAGGATATCAGTTCTAATGTTTTATTTCTTCACATTCCTGTGAGGCCCCTGACATAGAAGCATTATCATTCTTCTATTTATATAGAGTAATCTTAAGCGAACGTTGATACATTTGAATGCCCGCATCAGTTTGGCCATTGTTTGACCACTACTGCGGAGCAGGGGAGACGAAAGCTGGCACACTTTCGAAGACACAAAGAGTTTTATCAGAACCAGATACAGAAACAAAAGGGATGCAGAACTGGATGGTCACACAAAAAACGATGTATATTACCAGCTCAACAGAAGAGAACAAGTGGTAATCTTCAGACTCCGCACGGGGCACGAAAGATTGGGATATCACCTATTCAACAAGTTAAAGATAGGAACTACCAATGAGTGTAAATGTGGCACCGATAAAATGACTGCGGAATATCAGCTTCAAAGATGCCGATCATATGAGGGATAGAGAAATCACATATGGCCGTCACCAGTTACATTTTTGGAAAACCCCCATGGAGATGCATACATCCTGAAGCTGACCACTTCTTTCCTTGAAAATATTCAAGCAGACGTCTGAGAGTGTTCGAAGAAGAAGAAGAATCAACAGTTTGGTGGACACTTCAAATTAAATATTTTACCGAATTTTAATTTCTCCTCTGAGAACAAACAGATCGAGTTCCAATCACGTGCAGGTCACGAGTAACGCGAATTTTATTCAGCTATCACGCGAGTTTTCACTGGGGACGCGGGAAAAGTACTTTAATCCTGAAGATGTCCGCGTATTTAAAATTTCCTTGGCTTAAACATTCTTACTTTTCTCTCTCCTTCACTTAGAGGTCTACCAAATAATCTCCTGCAATCTACCGGTAAGTTGTCGACCCGTGTCATAGAACACATTAGTCATCGGATCCCTGTCATAGAACACATTAGTCATCGGACCTCTTGTCGTAGATTTCGATAGGTGATTAAGAACAATGTTAGGTCCCTTCTGAATAGAACTGACAAAGGTGATGACTCAGTGCGAGATAAGGTAAACAGATAGATTTCACTAGTGAGTTGGTGAAAAAAAAGGTAAAGTATGTCCCTGGATTTGAGAAAACTTCTCTAGCCCAGCCTATCGGTTACCACTACAAAATATTGATGTTCCGACAGTTTCCTTTCTATATATTAATATATATAAGGTCTGTCCGGAAAGTAATGAGACTGATTCCATAAAATTGGTTTATTTCAAGACATGCTTGCATACACTTAAAATTCTTCGAAATAACATCCTTGAGCATCAATACACCGTTGCCAGCAGTTCTGCCACGTGTCGTAGCTCGCCTGCAAGTCTTGAACGGGGATCTCTTTCAAAGCACTCGTCATGGCAGCTTGCACGTTTTTAACAGTCCCAAAATGGTGTCCTTTCAAGCTCGATTTGAGCCGGGGAAACAAAAAGAAGTTAGCTGGGGCCAAGTCCGGGCTGTAGGGAGGTTGAGGCAGCGTTGCTACGGTTTATTTCGCCAGAAACTCTCTCACTAAAAGGGACGCATGAGCCGGCGCATTGTCATGGTGAATAACCCAGGTGTTGGCCATCTCCGGGCGGACGCGCGCGACTCTGTTCTTCGGTCGTTTAAGCACTTCCACGTAAAATGCAGCGTTGACCGTTTGTCCAGGTGGTACAAACTCCTTATGGACAACACCTTTAGAGTAAAAAAAGACAATGAGCATTGATTTCATCTTCGATTTGCTCATTCGAACCTTCTTTGGTCGAGGAGACTCGGTAGTGTGCCACTCAGAGCTCTGCCTTTTCGTCTCCGCATCGTACTCAAAGACCCACGTTTCATCACCGGTTATCACTTTTTTCCAAAAAATCAGGTTCACTCCTCACACGTTCCAAAAGCTCACGAGAAATCGACACACGGTTTTTCTTCTGTTCGTCGGTCAAAACCTTAGGAACCAATTTGTCACAAACTTTCCGCATATGCATTTTTTTTTCGTGACGATTTCATGCACAATGGATTTTGGAAGTCCCACTTGATCTGCTATCAATCTAAGACTCAGACGTCGGTCAGAGTCCAAAACCGCTTTCACCTTATCCGCATTGTCCGAAGTGTGAGACGTTGATGGGCGCCCTGTGGGTTGTTCATCATCGACGCTCTCTCTTCCTTCTTTGAACGTTTTGTGCCAACGAAACACTTGTGCTTTCGATAAAGCATCCTTCCCGTAGGCTTTCTGTATCATAGCAAGCGTCTCGGTAGCGGATTTTTCAAGTTTTACACAAAACTTTATCGCGTATCGCTGCTCGACATTCCTCTGCATTTTGACCGTTGCGCGACGCTCAAACAGCTGTCCACTTCGCAAGCGATTCGCACTCTGTAAAAGCTCAGAGCCAACTAACGAGACATCTATGGTTTACCTAACATCTCCCACCAACCGTCACGCCTGGAGACTCCGCCACCCAGCCCTT
The DNA here is from genome assembly GCA_024509875.1 of Oreohelix idahoensis. NCBI lineage: Eukaryota > Metazoa > Mollusca > Gastropoda > Stylommatophora > Oreohelicidae > Oreohelix > Oreohelix idahoensis. The sequence continues at coordinate 234,449 of JAMPIV010022396.1, read as the reverse complement.
CTGATTGGCCCAAGAAAGTCAGTCTCATTACTTTCCGGACAGACCTTGTATATCCACCACTCACATACACACACCCAGATAAGTGACGAGTTAGACGCACAAACGTGAAAACTATACTAATGGAATGTGGATGTTGGGACGAGCTGACCAACACAGAAAATACAGTTTATGTAAATTTTATTTACCATAAAGAAAAAACTTCACAACATATATATTATCATATATCGAATATAAAGAAAAATCATAGGGGTACAGAATTAAATACAGAAATAAACCCATAAGTACTATCTCCCCCTGTTGATACAAGATCCCACAAAGAGAAGTTAATTAACCCCCAAAAGGTAAAAAGATTAGCACTATGGTATAGACTTTTGACTATACTGTAAAGAACAGAGTATTTACGTTATTCTATTCTGAACTTGAACAGTATTAGCAAAACACAGTAAGAAATATACAAAGTGAGTACATGGATTATACAATAAAAGAGTTACTCATTCCTGCTTTCTTTCTTTCCATACAACCGGGGCCACGTTCATGCGTTCTTACCTAATACTTGATTTGCAGCTTCTGGAACAATCTTTAGTACATACGCACACAGCAAATCCAGTGTTATTTTGGCAAAGAAAACCCCAGCTCCTCAAAGACAGATTAAATCCACTTCTCCGGGGAACGTTCACTTTGTTACTTTTATTTAGGAGTTCTGTTTATGTCACATTAATTAGTTCAGGTAAGAAATTTAACAGTGCTCACAGTGTCAGTAGCTTGCGATTTCCAGTACATAGGAATGTCAGGTCGGTAACTTCTCTCAGTATAAAAATTCCTTGTCACGCCACAAATGGTCAAACGTCGGGAAATGTTAATGTTGGTTATGTCGCCACAACAGGCTGAATGTAAATGAAATTGGAAAAAAGAAATCTGGATCTATAGGCCCAGTTACAAAGTCACTCTTAATGTTCTTTGGGTTGGTACTCTGTCTCTTTCTGGATGTAAACACAACCCCAGACAGGTTTACATTGAAGACCCAGATACTAAGTAAAAAATGTTCTTTATATGGTTATTCTCAGATTTATATGGAAGCTGCTGGTAAATTTAGGGTTTGACCAAGTACTGTGTAAAGGAGAAAAAATACAAATACTTAACCATAATATAGTATTCTCAATCCTATCCTTAACCCGCGTAAAATATAATATATTTATCCACTTCGGTTATTTAACTTAAATTAGAAACTATAAGCTTAGAACTTTCCTTATCGTTTAAAACTCCCGTGAAATAAATTCTAGTCATTTACAAAATTAATCATCATGAATTAGAAATAAATATATATTTCGTCAGTACTCATAATGAACAGTGCATTTACTAGTCGATTAAATATCTTTTACTGGTTAAATCAGTTAGTTAGATTAACGCTACAGCCGGAACAATTTAGCTATAGATTATATTTAGTTCGCTAGTCAATTAGCACAAAAGAAAAAAATCCTAGTGAAATAAAATGATGAACTTAGCCATTAAATCACTCTACACAGAAAGATCTTAGTGAAATAAAATGACGGACTTAACAATTAAATCACTCAAACTTCTATTATAACATTTACCACAAACACAGAAATTGAACTACTCCAAATCGAAAATACTAAGAAATCCACTATAACAATGGTCTAGAAAATCGAAGCTAGTAGGTTCGGGAAAAATCTGTGGGTACTGAATAATGGATTTTAAAAGCTGGAGAATATATATTAAATTTGCAGAACTTCGCCCAGACTTGTTACTTTTAACGACTTCGCTCAGATTTCGGGCTTTTCTTCGGTCGATCTGCGAATCAGAGGAAAAATTCACACTTTTACCGCTAGCAGGCTCTGGCAATCGAGCGAAACCCATCCTTTGATCTTCCGATTCTCACCGTGTTTAATTACCTTCCAAGCGACCGGATTCAGGGGGAGTAACTGTGATTATCTGCCCTTGGTTTCAGATTAAGTCCCCCTGACCAATGTCTACCGAAAAATACGTTTCAACTTATCGCCCCCTTGGTTTTCTTCATTTAGCTTATCTCCCCCTTCTCTACAAATCCACCATCCCGTCCCCTCTCTACGCGTTCCGTTTACCTGTCTGATTGCAAACATTCCTCGTAGTTTATACGACATAGAGAAAAGAAAATGTGCGTGGCCAAATTAAGAGTTTGACATATATAGAGAAGTGAAGGGGTCTGCGTTTAACAAATAGGTCTGTTGGTAAACATTCCTAAGGCAAATAGAGAAAAGAAAATAAAATAGGCATGCTAAATTATGAAAGAGACAGATATCTGAGTGTAGGAGCGTTTTATGTTAACAAACTGTGCGTGGCTCATAAGGAAGCCGGTGAAAGACAGGTGGAAGAAAAATGTAGATGTATGAGATCTATTTTCATAATATCCTCTGCTACACCTCTGCCTGATGCTGAAAGTAGGTAGAGGTTCCTGATAGTGCATTTCTCTACAATTTCGACAGACCGTAACGTTATTTGATGTAACGATACGCTGTCTGCGTGTTTTTCCCCCTTTCAAACAACTTTAATAACACAGACTTCATCCTGTTCAATCATATGTTTAGTTAAATTTATCCAGGGTATTTATGGGAACTTAATCATCGTGTCACGGTAAGAGATACAACGTAAAATGTATAACACGTAACCAGCATGGTATAAAATGCACGGTGTAAGATTACCAAAGTATACTCAGTGAGAACGCCCGCAGAAAGGACGCATCGGCATAAAAGGTTGCACCGAGGATACAGGCGTGATATGCATCGCTTCTCGTGATATGGAGGTGGAAATTTTACTTTGTAGTACCATACCTGCATCAAGGTCAACTTGGAGGTCTTTTCTCCGCTCGCACGCTACTCTGCATGAATCTACCGCTTCAGCTAGTTCGTACAAGATGTGAATTAAAAGGCAATACAGGGTTCAATTCAAGTTCCGTGAAGGCCCATAACTGGAATCTACAAGAAGAAGAAATAAATACGCCTGCCAAACGTAATACTGACGAGTTCGCTTAGGTGATATAATTATCAGTATTTAAGACTATTCGTTATCAAATGCTAGTAAGAAAAGGGAAAAGACAAAGTTAATGAGAATAAATGCAGGAAATGATAATAAGGCTGAACTTGACGAAACACTACTACAAGATTTAGAATCGTACACATATCGTGGCAGCAATGTAGACAAAGTTGGAGTGTCAGTCAGTGATATCAAAATAAGAATGCAAAAAGAAGAGCAGCTTTCTTTGCACTGGGAACCATTTATAAATCAAGAGAAATCAAGTGCAACACACACACACAAAAAAAGAATCTTCAACTCAAATGTCAAGTCAGTCCTATTGTATGGCTCTGAAACATGGAGAACAACAAAAACAACAACCAAAAAGCTATATACTTTCATAAATGGGAACTTACGTAGAATAGAAGGATTGAAATGGTATGAGAAGACCACTAATGTGAAGCTGATGACAAGAAATAGTGGAATAAGAAACGAGAAGAAAAATACACGCATTGAGGAAACCTATTGATAGCATTACGAGGCAGTCCTTTTCTGAAATCCCAGGGTAAGAGAGGCAGATAGATCCTGTTGTTAAAGTTGTTATAGCAGCTGCAGTAATCAATATTTACTATTGTACTAAAACAATGTTATACAACCTAAGTGGAACACCGTACGACTGGAGTACTAAGCGACTGTGAGACCACGCAATATTTAAAACACCACTCGAGCACGCTAATATAGTCTACAGTTACATAATGCCCTAGGGTCAAGATACCTCAAACACACCGAGAAGAGAACTGAAGACAGAAGTAAAAATCATGAGGAAGACGTGGAAACAAATGTCAGCTGATGGCACACTACACGGCGACTTGGCATATGTTTGTTGAAGGCCTATGCTACATGGGGAGCTATAGGGTATCAATTGACTGACTGAATCTCAAATGCTGACACTAGACATCATAATCAAAGCATGATCATATTTAACACAGCATATAAGGTAAACTTAATGTTGTATGAAATCATGTGACTTATAAAAATAGCTCGCGTAAATTTTAAAAAAAAGAAGCGGGGAAAACCGAAGCTAGCGGATGAACATTGAGACAAGTGTAGCCTTGATTCTGAAGCCGTAGTAATCGAGTAAATGTCAATTGTTACCCATTTAGATTCAATCTAAAATACATCATCATCGGTTTTCTTTCACTTTTTACGGAAAACAGAGCCATCATTGCAGCTTGTCCCCTTGCAGCAGTGATTTCTGAAGAATTTTGTGTGTGGTGCCAAGCTCTGTAAGGGCAATGATGATATACTATCATCTACTATGATCTGGTCACGGACTTGAGACATGATGGATCCACAGCTAAAGTCATAGTTGTAGAAGTAGATACAAGAGGTCTAGTGGCTGCCTCAGTGTATGATCTACTGAAACTATTGGGTGTAAAAGGACGGTCAAAAACAAGGGCACTTAAGAGGCTCGTTGAGACTGCACAGAGGGCGTCGGGTTGGTTGTGGAACAACCGCAACAGGCTATGAAACTCAGGACAATAATTTATATACTACATAAAGCTTACTTTCACAACTGCCTCAAGCTGACAGCATGGATAAGACCAGGAGTGATGTTGAAAGTCGCAGCCAAGGTGGAGTGTGTTCAATTCCCAGCACAGGCTGAAACACAGCAGGAGGCTGACACTTGGGAGTCATCACCTATGTGGGCCCGGGCCCTTACAGCTTCTGATGATCATATTACATCTTGTTGTAATGGTTTGTTACAGAGTTACCTATCACACACACACACATATATATATATATATATATATATATATATATATATATATATATATATATATATATATATATATATATATATATACTGGTCCGAAAGGCGAGAGCCCAAGCGCAGCTGTATCAATAACACACACACACACACACACACACATATATATATATATTATTCCAGCTGTAGTAAAGTAACTCCGTGTAACACCCCACTCAAATTTCCCCGATTCAAAAATCTAGTAACGTAAATTCACAACCTATAAACCACTACTACTATATTTGAAAAATTGCAAAGGGCAAGTCAAACTTACCGCTAAAAATTGGACAAAAAAATTTGAATTTTCCACTATTACAGTTAAAAATCTATAATAAATTCCATGATTGACCTTGGTCTCAAGGCCATCGTCAAATCAAACCGCTAACATTTAAAATAAAGAATTTGAATTTTCTAACGCCAAGCGTAAAAATACCACCCCCACCCCCCTTCCCCCAAACACACACGCAAACGCTCGACCCTTCCCAATATTTATGACGAAAGCCGTAAAGCTTGGCAACGAACCAACTTGTTGCCTCGTTTTATAGGGGAGAGAGAAGGTGGATTACAATGGAAATCAAGCCTAACTTGTGCGTTTGAAAAGAAACTTAGATAATTTATTTCTTTATAAATAACAGGGATGTCTTGAAGGGTAGCGCTAATATTGGTTAATATATATCATAAAATTTTCCCTTATAATAAATTATCTGGCCTTAGAAAATTATTTTATTAATATTTTAGTTCAGTGAACAGAGCACTATAAAATAGAAAAAAATTACCAAGATGAAAACGGGGATAAATGGGTAAAGGAAACCTATATAGGAAGATAGAGGACAGTTGTCCTTTTAATAATCACTTTTAATATTAAAAATTGACCCATTAATAACAAAGATATTGTATAAATAAAAATTGAAACAGACGAACACACACACTTATCAACTGCTCAATTTGGTTGCGTGAGAAAAGTTAGAAATTTCTTGACACGCGTTCTGATTGGTTAAGGCGTACAGTAGCTTGGGGCAATAAAATTAACATTTCGCTGGCAACAACCGCCATTTGAAATTAAAACTATCTAAAGCTGACATCAGCGGGAGAGCCTGTGTGACCAAAGCTTTCACCGTCTGGACACTTAAAGCAGTGTTAGAACCCATTAACTGCCAAAGTCAAGCTTATGATGTGTGAAATTCTTGTTTGAGGGTAAGGCACAATAAGTATTTGTATTGATTTAATTAACATGCAGGCCACAATTTGTGTTACGACAGCCAAAATAGGAATGTAGTCTTTCGGAGTGAAAGAAAGGCATAAAATATTTGCTAGTGGCTTACAAATTTTGCGCATGCCAATGCAGTAACCCAGAAGGGATATTGGCTTTTGCAGTGCCATAAATGTTTAAATATTATGTAAATCATGTAGAGAATGTTAGAAAGAATTTATCCACAGGTTTCAGTATGAACGACAAGCCTTGTATAGGATGTTGTAAAGATATATTAAGGAATCACAAGCTATGTATTGTTCACCCCTATCTATTGTATGGAAGAGACTTCTTGGAGGAGGAATCAGGGCTTTGTACTATCACTGAAGAAGAATGTTTACACAGCAGTGATGTTAAACAATGAAAAATACAGACTGGTGTAATGATCAGCACACATAGCTGATCAAGGTGAGTTGTTACAGTGGTTATGTGTGGAAGTATTATAGATGAGAGTTATATGGGAGGGAATGTTCCTCTCATTTCAGGTTATATGTCAGAATACTTATTGGTGGCAGGAAACCTGGTGAGGGACGAAAATCCTGGGAGTGATCGCTCAGCATTCAAGTTGTAGCTAGCCCCACACCTTCGACCAGGAGCCCCACATTTGTTGATTCTGAGGACCTATGTGCCAACTGTTTTCTTCAATCCATGCCAGTTAAGTCCTTTAGAAAAGGCACTGACAAATTATTGATATCATAAAGTTCCACCATAATAACCATAACCATAATAATAATCTAATCACCTTGAAGTGATGAACCCAACAGTCTTTCCAACATATTAACAGTGATCAGTACAAGCCGGTAAACAGAACAGTGGGTGGATTTCTTCAGTGATTTTCTTTTGAATAAACAAGAGACATGGACAGATTTCCAATTTATTTATTTTAAATAGTGTAAATAAAAATTTATTGAGTTTGACAATCCCTGTCCCAGAAAATTGAGGTACAGGGAAATTAAATTGTAAGATAATTACCTAAACTTTAACAAAAGTCTTACTCACTTTAATATTATTGAGTTACAGTTCTGTTTACATTTTATTTCGTCCTTATATTAAATACATTACCCTAGACACACTCAGCCCCACAACATCACAGAGCCTATATACACAGATTGAGATCTGAGAGGTGGTGGATAGGGACTCTGAGAATCATCACCATCAACAATTAGACTCAGGGAACTTACACAGCTTGACCTCACTCTGTTTACCCTTAATTAATAACACCAGTAACCTCATTTACCACATATTGGGGCCCTGTCCGGGATTAAGTTAACACCAGACCCTGGGGCTCTATAAATAAATAAATAAGAAAAGTAATAATTGGTGGAATTTGATGAACTGTCAGTGCCTTTATTAATTAGATAGATAGTTTGTTAATTTAAAATATATTATTGATAAATTTGTATTGAAAGAAAGGATGGCAGACTTAACTAAATTCGTATCTTCCACTGTACAGACGGCGAAAGAACTTGGCATGGAGGGAAACCTTCTGATTCAGTATGTGACTTCAGAATGTGATAAGTTTATTGAAAGGAAAGATAGGAGGTTGGCAGAAGAAAAGAGATTGCAAAGGAAGGCAGAGGAAAAGAGAGAAGAAAAGAGATTGCAAAGGGAGGCAGAGGAAAAGAGAGAAGAAAAGAGATTGCAAAGGGAGGCAGAAGAAAAGAGATTGAAAAGGGAGGCAGAGTACAAAAGATTGCAAAGGGAGCATGAATTAAGACTAAAAGAACTGGAACTTCAAGGACATGTTCCAGAAAATGGAAGCAGCCCATCTACCTCTGATACTAGTGCAAGTCAGGGGGCCTCTAATTCAGCTATGAACTTTCACTTAGATCCGTTTGTAGAGAAAGAGGATGACATTGAGTCATTCATAAATAGATACGAAAGACTTGCTACTAATTATGGGTTAGAAAGGGAGAAGTGGTGTTTAAAATTATCACAAGGACTTAGGGGTACATCTTATGAAGTCTTCTCCAAATTGAGCAGAGAAGAGCAAGAAGATTATGATATTCTAAAACAAGCTCTCTTAGTCAGATATGAGAAGAACAGTGAATTCTATAGGAAGAAATTTAGAAATGCTAAGCTATTGTCTGTGGAGACATACCACCAATTATCTGCCCGACTAGAAACTTATTCGGAGAAATGCACTGCTCTGGAGAAAACCCAAGATTTGAAGGAAATGATTATGATGGAGCAGTTAAGAGAGTCCATGGCTCCAGACTTGAGAAAATTTCTCATGGAACAAGGTGCAGAGAGATTGGGGGAGATTCTCACTGTTGCTGAGAGATATCAGGCAGCCCAGTCAGAAGTAGCTGGCATTAAAAAGAAACCAGTAGATAATAAAACCCCACATACTCAGACTAAGCTTGACAATAGAGAACAAGGCCCTAGGTTTAAACCAAATTATGATAGGCAAAGATATGATCCTAGAGATAGAAACCCTCAAGCAAATGACAAGAAACCCTACAGGCCAGAAGGAAGATGGTGTAAATTTTGCAAGTTGAACAATCATAACACCCGAGACTGTAAGAAGAAACCTCCATATTACGCTGCATGCCTTAAAACAGGACACAAGGGAAAGAAGGAACAACCTACTGGACAGCAAGAACCTCATCATCCCCCTGTATGTGAAGATGTAGTATGCAATGGGGCCACCATTAAGTGCCTTTATGATACTGGATTGGATTTTGACTCAGTCGTGAGTTCTCAACTAATGCACCCAGATCAATATACCACAGAAACAGTGGAGATCCAAGGGGCGACTAAGGAAGTAGCAACCATGACACTTCCCATTGCAAGAATCAATGTAAAAACTCGCTATGTGGAAGGAGTGATTAGAGCAGCAGTGATAAAAGAACCAATCTACCCTCTGATACTGGGGTGTAGATATGTGTTTTTTTGGGAAGTCCCAAAAGACCAGTGATCATGGCAGCAGTACAGACCAGCTCACAGTCAAGGAAGGAGGAAGAAAACCCAATAAATACTCATCCAGAGGAGATGAGGAAGGCACAGGCTGAGGATAGGTCACTAAAGCCGTGTTTCAGGAAACTCCCAAAAAGCCATACCCCTCCAAAGAAAGGATATTTTTATACGAAGAACAAATTAATGTATAGGAAGGCTGGAACTGGTTCAAATGGTCATGGACAGCTAGTACTTCCAACTTCATATAGGGAAAATGTGATGGAGTTAGGACATGCTATCCCCTTCAGTGGTCATATGGGCATTAGCGACCTGGGACAACGTATAGCTTGTCATTACTTCTGGTCAGGAATAACAGAGGATATAAAGAGATATGTGAAATCCTGCCCAGAATGTCACAGGGTAGCTCCAAAACACTGGAATGCACCTGCAACTCTAGGGGAGATGCCAATCATGGGAACCCCTTTCGAGAGAGTTGCAGTGGATATTGTTGGACCTCTCACACGAACCAAGAGAGAAACAGTTATATTCTTACTTTGGTGGACACCTGTTCTATGTGGGGAGAGGCAGTAGCCATGCCATCCATTGATTCCAAACATGTAGCAGAGGCGTTACTTACAATATTCACAAGGTTAGGTTTTCCCCACCAGATCTTGACTGATAATGGATCACACTTCAAGGGGAGGCTAACTGAGGAAGTTTTCAGGATCTTCCAAGCCAGGCACTTTCATTGTAGTCCGTATCACCCCCAAGGGAACGGGCAGGTGGAAAGATTTAACGGGACACTCATTTCCATCCTGAGAAAGTTGGCACATGAGAAACCTGATACATGGGATCAATACTTACCTGCGGCCATCTTTGCTTATCGGGAAGTCCCCCATAATTCAACAGGAATGGCGCCGGCAACTTTGCTATTTGGCCGGCCCATAAAAGGTCCATTGGCAGCCTTACTGAGGATATGGACTGATGAGAAGGCAGAAGAGACTGTAACCTCATCATATCAGTATGTGAACGAGCTGACCACTCGATTAAAAACTGGCTGGAAATTGGCAAATGATAACCTAAGACAAGCCAGGAAGAAACATGCTGCATATTATAATAAAAAAGCGAAGGATAAGGAGTTTGCCGTGGGAGAGAAAGTGCTTCTTCTGTTACCCGACAGTAGCAACAAACTTCAGATAGGATGGCAAGGTCCATACACAGTTCTAGAAAAGGTATCTAGAACTAATTACAAGATAGACAAGAAAGGAAAGGAAAAAGTCTATCATGTGAACCTCCTTAAGAAATACCATGACAGGAAAACCTTAGAAGGGGCACACCTAATGACCTTGGCCATAGCTACTGAGATAAAAAACGAACCTCTCACCTCTTACAAATATCCCTTAAAACCATGCGAAACTCCTGCACAGGTAAAGATCAGTAATCATCTGACAAAAGGGCAGAGGGAGAAGATTCAAAAGGTTCTGGAAAATCATACAGACGTGTTAACAAACAGACCAGGGCACACTAACGTGTTGGAGTATGATATGAAACTGCTAGACCCAACACCCATCTTTATAGAGCCTATACTATCCCATTCGCAAAAGAGAAAGCTTTAAAAGAGGAGATAGATTATCTGTTACAAGAAGGGATTATTTATTTCTCACAGTGAATCTCCTTATAGCTCCAGTGTGGTATTGTTGAGGAAACCCTCTGGTGAACATAGATTGTGCATAGATTACAGGAAACTGAATGCTGTCACAGAAAGTCAGGTGGATCCATTACCTGATACTAACCAACTATTTGCAAGGTTGAATAAGGCAAAATATTTCTCAAAAGTAGATCTCAGTAAGGGATATTACCAGATTCCAGTGAAGCCTGAGATTCGACCTTATCTAGCTTTTAGCACCTCGGAAGGGCACTATGAATTCAATATGTTACCGTTTGGGTTGAAAAACGCTCCGAGTGTGTTCTCTAGAATGATGAGAAAACTATTGGATCCCCTGAAAAACCTATGTATTACAAATTTCATGGATGATATCCTCATCGCTACGGAAACCTTTGAAAAAGACGTTAACTCTTTGAATATGCTATTTGATAGACTCGGAGAGGCAAATTTAACTGCTAGACCAACAAAATGTTGTATTGGATGCAAGGAATTGGAATTCTTGGGACATACTGTACATCAGGGTAGCAAGACCCTGCTGACCCTAAGAACCTGGAGAAATTGCAGAGAGCACCCAGACCCCAGACTAAGAAGGATGTGAGATCCTTCGTCTCACTTTGTGGGTTTTACCAAAAATATATTAACAATTTTAACTCTGTGTGTGCTCCTCTGACAGATTTAACTTGTAAAGGGAAACCAGATAAAATAGAATGGTCGGCAGAATGTGAGCTGGCATACAATGAGTTAAAGCAAAAACTCACCAGTAAGCTCATATTGAAATTACCTGATTTGTGTCAGGAATTCGTGGTGAGAACGGATGCGAGTAATGTGGGATTTGGAGCCACATTATTGCAAAGGTCCTCTTCACCAGACGGAGAATTGAACCCAGTTGCGTATGCCAGCCGCAAATTAAACAGAGCAGAACAAAACTACTCAACTGTAGAAAAAGAATGTTTGGCTTTAGTCTGGGCGATAAAGAAATTCCAGATCTATCTATATGGTAGACACTTTGTGGTCCAAAGCGACCATCAGCCACTGGTTTTTCTGGCCCAGGCAAAACATGGAAATGCACGTTTGTTAAGGTGGTCTCTGCTCATCCAACCTTACTCGTTTACCATTAAGTATATTCCGGGTTCACAGAACGTTGGGGCAGATTTCTTGAGTAGGCATCCACCTGCAGAAACCCCGGATCTTCATAAAACTTAGTTGAGTTAATTTGATTGGGATTGTAACACGGAAAATAAAGCTGCACTAGTGGAGCAGGCTTTTTAACAGGGGAGATGTGTAGTAAAGTAACTCCGTGTAACACCCCGCTCAAATTTCCCCGATTCAAAAATCTAGTAACGTAAATTCCCAACCTATAAACCACTACTACTTTATTTGAAAAATTGCCAAGGGCAAGGCCAAACTTACCGCTAAAAATTGGACAAAATAATTTGAATTTTCCACTATTACAGTTAAAAATCTATAATAAATTCCATAATATACCTTGGTCTCAAGGCCATCGTCAAATCAAACCGCTAACATTTAAAATAAAGAATTTGAATTTTCTAACACCAAGCGTAAAAATACCCCCCCCCCCCCCCCCCCAAACACACACGCTCGACCCTTCCCAATATTTATGACGAAAGCCGTAAAGCTTGGCAACGAACCAACTTGTTGCCTCGTTTTATAGGGGAGAGAGAAGGTGGATTACAATGGAAATCAAGCCTAACTTGTGCGTTTGAAAAGAAACTTAGACAATTTATTTCTTTATAAATAACAGGGATGTCTTGAAGGGTAGCGCTAATATTGGTTAATATATATCATAAAATTTTCCCTTATAATAAATTATCTGGCCTTAGAAAATTATTTTACTAATATTTTAGTTCAGTGAACAGAGCACTATAAATTAGAAAAAAATTACCAAGATGAAAACGGGGATAAATGGGTACAGGAAACCTATATAGAAAGATAGAGGACAGTTGTCCTTTTAATAATCACTTTTAATATTAAAAATTGACCCATTAATAACAAAGATATTGTATAAATAAAAATTGAGACAGACGAACACACAACACACACACTTATCAACTGCTCAATTTGGTTGCGTGAGAAAAGTTAGAAATTTCTTGACACGCGTTCTGACTGGTTAAAGGCGTAGAGTAGCTTGGGGCAATAAAATTAACATTTCGCTGGCAACAACCGCCATTTGAAATTAAAACTATCTAAAGCTGACATCAGCGGGAGAGCCTGTGTGACCAAAGCTTTCACCGTCTGGACACTTAAAGCAGTGTTAGAACCCATTAACTGCCAAAGTCAAGCTTATGATATGTGATATTCTTGTTTGAGGGTAAGGCACAATAAGTATTTGTATTGATTTAATTAACATGCAGGCCACAATTTGTGTTACGATAGCCAAAATAGGAATGCAGTCTTTAGGAGTGAAAGAAAGGCATAAAGTATTTGCTAGTGGCTTACAAATTTTGCGCATGCCAATGCAGTAACCCAGAAGGGATATTGGCTTTTGCAGTGCCATAAATGTTTAAATATTATGTAAAATCATGTAGAGAATGTTAGAAAGAATTTATCCACAGGTTTCAGTATGAACGACAAGCCTTGTATAGGATGTTGTAAAGAGATATTAAGAGATTACAAGCTATGTATTGTACACCCCTATCTATTGTATGGAAGAGACTTCTTGGAGGAGGAATCAGGGCTTTGTACTATCACTGAAGAAGAATGTTTACACAGCAGTGATGTTAAACAATGAAAAATAAAGACTGGTGTAATGATCAGCACACATAGCTGATCAAGGTGAGTTGTTACAGTGGTTATGTGTGGAAGTATTATAGATGAGAGTTATATGGGAGGGAATGTTCCTCTCATTTCAGGTTATATGTCAGAATACTTATTAGTGGCAGGAAACCTGGTGAGGGACGAAAATCCTGGGAGTGATCGCTCAGCATTCAAGTTGTAGCTAGCCCCACACCTTCGACCAGGAGCCCCACATTTGTTGATTCTGAGGACCTATGTGCCAACTGTTTTCTTCAATCCATGCCAGTTAAGTCCTTTAGAAAAGGCACTGACAAATTATTGATATCATAAAGTTCCACCATGATAACCATAACCATAATAATAATCTAATCACCTTAAAGTGATGAACCCAACAGTCTTTCCAACATATTAACAGTGATCAGTACAAGCCGTAAAACAGAACAGTGGATGGATTTCTTCAGTGATTTTCTTTTGTATAAACAAGAGACATGGACAGATTTCCAATTTATTTATTTTAAATAGTGTAAATAAAAATTTATTGAGTTTGACAATCCCTGTCCCAGAAAATTGAGGTACAGGGAAATTAAATTGTAAGATAATTACCTAAACTTTAACAAAAGTCTTACTCACTTTAATATTATTGAGTTACAGTTCTGTTTACATTTTATTTCGTCCTTATATTAAATACATTACCCTAGACACATTCAGCCACACAACATCACAGAGCCTATATTACACGGATTGAGATATGAGAGGTGGCGGATAGGGACTCTGAGAATCATCATCAACAATTAGACTCAGGGAACTTACACAGCTTGATCTCACTCTGTTTACCCTTAATTAATAACACCAGTAACCTCATTTACCACAGCAGCCTCAGTCCATATATAATGTGTGGATTTCCTTGTGTGGAAAAAGTGTTCCACCAATGACAAGGCTGCTAATACCACAAAAGCCTATTAATTTATCACAATTTTCATGTGCTATTCCGCTTCTTTATCTCCCCATTACTCTTTCGTTGCATCCATTATGTGTTCCAACCTTAACATTGAGATCTCCCATTACTGTGATAAGATCATACTTTGGTGTACACTTCATTTCTTTTTGCTATTGTTGGTAAAACGCATCCTTGTCCTCTTTTGTCACTGTCATTTGTTGGTGCATATCATTGTATTATGGTAATGATAGTGAATCTCTCTCTCAGTCTCGCTCTTATCAATATATTGTTAATTAGCTTCCATTCAATTAACGATCTTTCTATACCCTTCTTCGTGATAATGGCTACGCCTTCACTGTGTTGGCCATCCTCTCGTCCCGAATAAAATACTTTTTCCCTTTTGCTGTTTTTACTCTTCCAGCCTCAGTCCGTCTACTCTCACTTATTCCTAGTATGTGAAGTTTGTAGTTTTTCATTTTCATTATAATCTGTTTTAGTTTCCCTGTCTCGTTCATTGTTCTTATATTCCAAACTTCAATTCTGGTTTCGTGCTTAGCGGTCAGAATGTCCGTTATCATGTCAGTGGCTTCCATCGGCTTTCACCACTGGCAGTTATACGTGTCTCAGACTCCGGATGTTCATCCCGCAGCAAAGCTTGTTTACTTGTTGCTGTTTCCGTAACGTGTGTGATTTTTTTTTATATAGACAGGGGTGTCGGCCCAGTGCTAAAACTCGCAACCTGGAGGACCAGGGTACAAACTTTTGCCTAACCCCTAACCGTGCATACAAGTCCAGCTTGGAAGAACCTGCCAGGAGTAATACTCCCGCTGGCATAGCTCTGGGGGTTGTCAGGGTACACAAGCCACCATACCGCTACGAGGTATAAGCACCACTGATGGCATATATATATATATATGTTACAGTGCATTCAAAATGCATATTCCATGTACCATCAACGTTCTGCATCTATTGACCTCGCCCCTCCCAGAACACTACTCAACCTTGTCCTTGGAGTTCTCTCGCGCATATTTTCCTCTGTTCATTGAAAACTGCCGACCTCGGGGCTTATTTATTATGCTCTTGACAACAAATTCAAAGCACGTTAGTCGAGACATGCCACAGTATCAACTCTACGGATAGTTGGACTCACTTACGCAAGCCTTTGACACTAATGAGTACTCGTTATCTGTGACCAGGCAACTTTTTTTGCAGTCACAACACTCATGCTCACTCACAACCTCAACGAGTTTCTGTCACTTTCTATGTTTCTCACGCAACCAACAGCCCACATGTGCCTTCAGGTTCTCATTATTTTAATCTGTCTTCTATCATTCTTGGTCTCAATTTGCGTTTCATCTCATCTTGTTTCAACAGGTGTTCCATTACTCCTTATTTAAACCTTCCGTCAATCAACACTTCGGCTTATGATGTGTTTCAAAGTTTTAACTCATGAACTGTGATCAGCTATTCTACTTATCAAGTCATATTCCTGTCCACTGCAAGAGATATAGATACGAGAAGGCAGATAGACTAGTCGAAAAAGGCGAAAGTAAACTTCAAACTGAGGATGAGACAACATACAAAGAAATTAATGAAATATACAAAACTAACTTCTTACTTACTTAGTCGGTCCCATTCTACCGTGAGGTGTAAAGGTTTGGAAGAGAGAGCGCCAGACTATCCTATCGGCTGTCTTGCTAACTTCAACGACCAATTTCAAAGAACACTCAGAGTCGGATATAACGGGTGTACTCTACTACTTGCCCCGAATAGTTCCCGGGGGTCTCTGGTGAGAAAGATAAAAAATAGGACTGCCGCACCCCAGGCATGTCGAGAAAGGCTTCTAATATGAGGTTGAGCACGGGACTGGAAGCTTCATCATGTAAAACAAATCGCCATAGTAACTATCGCTGTGTTACCGGGGCCCGAAAGGGGAGCAAAGAATAGTAACACTGCAACTTGTCATGCTTGTCCTAAGAGGCGACTAAGGAGGGTTAGACATGGGACAGGTTATCCTCATCCTGTAGAAAATTCTTGAAACCACAAATACTTCAACAAACAATAAGTGAATTCAGTCATGTAAAGAAGCTAACATTTTTTTTCCCTGCTAGGAAAATCTCCAGAATTGGCAACTGGAATGTTCGTACTTTAAACTAACAAGGGAAAGTCGCACATGTGGCAGCAGAAATGTGGAATTATAAGACATCCAGGGACTCTGCCAGACAACGTTGAAGGGCATAGAGAGGAAGAAACTGAGAAAAGAGAGAAATAAACTGAGAAACTGTAAAGCGCTGAGAGAAGCCTAAGACGTTAATCAACTTTAGAAGAGAAACATATGTGATTTATATGAGCGCATCTCAGAAACTACGAGCAGAAAAGCACAGGCAAAGCAACATTCCATAAAATAAAACGCATGTTTCACGACAACTCTGTCATCAGAAGTAGGAAATACAGTTTTTAGTTGTATCCAGAGTCAGCCATTTCTGTCATACAGAAGTGAGTCATGGAAAATCAGGAGACAAACAAGAAAATCCCTAGAGGTCACAGAGATGTGGTTTTACAGAAGACTGTTAAGACTACTGTGACGTGGAAACGTAAATAGATCCTCAGAAATCCGTCTACCTTGTTTCCTCATTAGTATTTACGTTTTGCACCGCATATTTTGAAGCCACGCCTAGTTTTCTGTTTACCTGCGCTGACAATTCGTTTACCTATGTTCGACAGGCTAGATAACAGTCAGCAAGAGCCATGATTTGCTTATCTCAATTATCACGCGAGCTTATTTGGCAATCATAATTGGTGAACAGACAGACGTGCGCGTAGATATAAAAGCGGCTTCTTTGATCAGGGGGAAATGCGAGCAGAGAGTTCCCGACGTAACTGTTTGATGTTCAACGTTTCAGGGGACTTAAGTAAAATAAAAAGGGCGATAACATTATCACCGTACCGTGAAAGTATTTTGAACTACGGCAGCGGACGAAAATCAAAGAAAGCCCGTTCGCACGGAAACTGTCTGTGTTGTTGGTCGGTTTCGGTGAGAAAAATCCTTTATCTCGGGAGTCGAACGAGTTGATTTTCCTGATATGGCCGAAGCGCGACTTATCACACCAGTTAGTGAAATAACAGCATTTCTGTATAAATACTCCGTCCTCCCAAAGTCAGTTTATTAGTTCGCTCCGGAAATTTTGGAAATCTTGCTCGTGATTCTAAAGCCATTGTGAAAGTGTGTGATAGCGTTCCGTGGAGATTGTTCTATTTCTGATTGCGGTAATATATATTAGCATTTAGGTGATTTAATGTGTTAAAGGTTATCATTATAATTCACTGGGATTTTTCTAAGTGCTAAGACTAACATATTAAATAACATATAGCTAATTTTTCCAGCTGTAATGTAGATTTAATCACCCGCTATCATTCAGAAAGAGATGTTTTAATTGGCTAAATAATACACTAGGCGATTGATACTTGACGGAATTCAATTCATTTCTATCCATTATGTGCAATTATCTAAGTGATTAGTGTAATATGTGGCGAAACAAATAGCTAGTAATGACAAGCGATATTTGTAAAGTAGACATAATTAAATTACCACTGATATTGTGCGCTGAGTGTGTTACCGGGGGGGGGGGAAGGCGCATACCTTAAACCCAATCCGTCCCAGTTGAGCGAAGCGCGATAAGATAGACTAGGACACGAGTGCCTTTTAATTTAATTAAATGACGGAGAGGATAAGAGATCTTAACCTTACGCGTGATAGGATAGAATATATTATATTGTTGTTAAATGTTTTGTTTTCTTCCAAATCTAGTACTGATCACAAACCAGCTTCTAGCGGTCTAATAGTACCAGTAACATTCTTACTTAATATCGGGTCTTCGAGGTTGACCTGTTCGGTCCTCTTACTTCATCTAGAGAGAGAGAGTTCAAACATATGAACTAAAAGAATAAGTATAACTGGACATATAAAATACCCAGATTTTTGCATTCAATTGTATCAGCCCGCTGCGGCCAAACATATATATATATAACATTGTTCCCGACTACTGACACTTGTGTTTTCCAAGCGAATCTATCCAAAAAAATACATTGGTTCATAATCGACATACAACCCAGGAGAGAAAAGCCGATAGGATATACCATCATTATTATAGTTTTTACTAACAGTTTACCGACCAGATGCTTCCTTTAACTATCTGAAGTACTGCCTACTGTGAACACTAGATCGCGGTTTATATTTTGCTACATGAACTATCTGATGTGACATTATCATATCCAATAAGCACCACCAAAGTAGGCGCTCCCCGTTAGAAAAATTACTTATTCGTGGAGGAACTGGGGCTCACTTCGGAGAAGCTCAACACTGGATTATATTAACTGCACATGAATGTTAAGTTCAAGAGGTTATTAGCCAGTAGTAAGTAAAGTGTGATTGATGTGGCCACGCATGAATGAGTGAGAGGAAATATGTTCTAGTTACGGAAACTGTACTATTCTTTAGTTTCTTTGCAATTACTGTTATTTTACGGGATAGCTTTACTAGGAACTGTGTTCTTTGCTATACTGTATATTTCTATGCAATAGTGTTACTCTATGATTTTTTGGGGGGTTATTAACTTTCTTGCTGGATCTTTTCTCAACAAGAGGGTAGGACACTTATGGGGTCATTTTCATAATTCTGTAACCTATGATTTTATTGATTTCTACATGTTTGATGGGAGAGTTTAAATGATAATAAACTAAACAAAACTTAATTAATTGTGTTGGTCAGCCTAGCCCATACCCAATCTCCATTTACCATAGTTTTCACGTTTGTATGTCTTGTTGTCACATAACCGTGTGTGTGTGTGTGCGTGAGTGGTTAAACATATATATATATATATATATATATATATATATATATATATATATATATATATATATATATATATATATATATATATATATGCCATGTATGGAGTGTAGGACTGTCTGTTAACAAATTACAGTCGTAAAGATAGGCTGGACTAGAATATCTTCTCAATCCAGGGACAGATTCTACCCTTAAACTATTCACTAGTGAAATCTATTTCTTTTACCTTATTTCTCACTTATTGACCACTTTGCCTGTTCTATTCAGACGGGACCAAATCTATCTTTAATACCTATCTAAAATTTACGACAACTACCATGACAGATAGGAAGGGGATAGGGCTGCCCTGAAAGAATCCGGTGCGCAGAAGAAGCTAATTACTCTAGAGGAGCAATCATCTTTCTTTGGAATGATATGAGAACAGACACGCTGGGAACATATTGTGACAACGGAAACAAAATACTGAAGACTAATGAGATAGAGGGCGACAAAGAAAGAAAATACTGAACAGTTTAACAACTTGGCATGGAAAGATGTCAACAACAGAAACGATAAAGTGCGCTTGTGGAGATACATGATCACCTACGCCAACGGGCATGGTACTTGAAGAAGAAGAATTAATATATAACAAAATCAATGATTTCAGAAATGTAACAAACACTCACATACTTTCTCATTCGCCCAGAAGCGTCGACTTGTCAAGTGGTCTTCCCACTTTTACGTCATAGGAACCACTTAGCAGTGGACATGACGAACCACCTACACCTCATTAAATTCGTATCTCTTTAGCCTCCGTAGTTTGCTTTTTAGAGCGGTGACTAGGTTAGCTTTCAGAACTATGTACATAAATGTCACTGCCGACCAATCTAATTCACGCTGCGGGGCCACATAAATCATGATCGGGGGCCACATAAATCACGCTCGGGGCCCCGACCTCAAGCTAGGGAGGGGGGGGGGGGGACACGACTCAAGCTCGTGGACCTTGTAATTCATCTTCGGGAACCATCTAACTTTCGCTCTTCTATCACGTAACTCACGTTCGGAAACCATCTAACTTTCGCTCTTCTATCACGTACCTCACGTTCGGGAACCATCTAACTTACGCTCTTCTATCACGTAACTCACGTTCGGGAACCATCTTACTTACAATCTCTATCACGTTCGAGCACCATCTAATTAACGCTCTGGGAGCCGCGCTGGTGTAATGGCTTCGGCGTTGTACTGGCGACCAGGTGTTCATGGTTCAAACCCGGGTGTCAGCGTTTGAAGAAATGTTTACGGCCGGAAATTTGACTGAATAACCTGAACGGCTCCTGTGATAAACCCTCTGTGGATGGGAAGGAGCGAAGCTCCTGACCGGGTTGGAAGGAAAGTCCTCAGGTTCCCCAGCCTCGCAATGACATGTCATTGGGCCGAAGGGCTGAAAGCCCAAGTGCCGCTGGTTAAGGGAAAAAAAAAAAAAAAAAAAAAATTAACGCTCTCGGCGCACATACCTTGCTCGTGAACCTCTGACTTACGCTCATGAAACACTTAACTTACGCTCGTGGACCACCATACTTACGCTCTCGGCGCACCTAACATGTCGTGAACCAAGTAACTTACACTGTCGGCGCACATAACATGCTCGCGTGCCACCTAAAGTAACGCTCTCGGCGCACATGAAATGCTCATGGACCTCCTGACCAACGCTCGTGGACCACTTAACTCACGCTCATGGGCCACTTAATTTACGTTCGTTAACCACCTAACATACGCTCTCGGCTCACCTAACTCACGCACGGGGACTGCCATGTGTTTATGAAAAACAGTCCGAGAATCACTGGCCAAGTGTACGTCCACAAACAGAAATCATAAACAGATCCAGGACAAATGTACTTACACAAGTAGACACTTCAAACAGCTTCCTGATATCGACGCTTAAGTCGTGAACTATTATTATTAGTACATAACCTCTTGTATATCTAGGACATTTGAGATGGATAGTAGGTGCACTACAAGATTCATATTATCAAGTGTTTAGCTGTGAGTGCACATTGACAAATACATATATATTTGCCCATTGCGAAAATGACACAATTAACCCGGACTGTTTTTGTTTTGCGCTTTTTTCGTTTGTTTGTTTGTTGTTATTTTATTTTTTAATCTGATTAATTACAGACCAGTTTTATGTCTTTGAAACCTCCTATCTAAATAAAAATCAGAAAGGAAAAAAAAAGTTAAGATAACGGAACTGGGGAAGAAAGAAACTCCGCGCAGACAGAAGGAATGAGTAATACTAATACTTTATAAATGAGAAGAGAACAACAAAATGACAGAATTAACACGATTGTTTGGTTCAGTCTGATTAATTTCATACTAATCTTGTGTATGTGATACCTTCCATCTGAAAGGAAGATATAGCAGATAACAAAAAAAGAAGATAAGATAATGGACGCGAGGAAGCGAAGGAATCCACGCAGATAAAGGAAGTGAGTAATACTTTACAAATGTGGATACAAAAACCGGTGGCAGTTTAGGCATAGGCCACCCATGTTTTATTTTCAGATATCCGACATTAAGGAGCCGCGATAGCACAGTGGTTAGTGCACTGGCTTCCTAGCTCGGTGGTTCATGGTTCGATCCCCAGTTGAGGTGGGATTTTTTAGACCGAAAACGGCTCCGGGGTCAACCCAGCCTCATGAATTGGGTACCAGAGGAACTCTGGGAAGGTTAAGGCGGCCGGCGTGATGCTGACCACATCACCTCTAGTGTGCCGATGGTCAAGAAAATATGGGCCTAACACCATATTCCCAATATGCCTCAATGGGCGTATAACGGGTTCCCCCCCCCCCCCTCCCAATCCGACATTAACGGCTGTTTCGTAGGACCTCGCCATGTTAGGGTCATGTTAGGGCCATCGCGCTAAGATATATGCTTGTGTACACAACAGGAATTTATTTCAAAAGGGGCCTCGCCAGTTCACGCTTGCCTAGGGCTTAGTACAACCTAAAACCGCTACTAAGAATAAATTGTTTAAAAACTAGATTTATACAACACACTTTTATTTAAAACGCAGTGAAAAATGGGAAAAAAATTATTTCGCTCCAATACATTAAGAATGTCTATTAATTCAATTATATTATTACCGTAAATAAAAGTTGGTGTACAATGTGCCCATGTTGTGTGATCCTATCACATCTGTGATCTTGAAAAAACATGTTACGTTTGTGATGGCGAGCCCTGGACAGGTTACTTGAGATTAGTTCAAATTTTGACAATTTAAAATGTACCACGACAGAGTGTCGTGCGCAAAATGTCAGCTCCTAAGGTCATCTAAAACCTAGTGAACCAAGGACTCAAAGATTCGAAACATCGAAAGGACGCTCATTTCAAATTAAATAACCCGATTTTTTTTTTTTCTCTTTCAACCTGATTAATTTCAGACTACTCTTATGCCTTTGATATCTCCCATCTGAAAGAAAGGCATGACAGAAAAAAAAAGGATAGCGACAGAAAAAGTCTATAGGCATAAAGAAAAAGTGATAACACTTCCCAAATGTGATGCGAACAACGAAATCGAAAATGATAACCGCTGATAAATGGAAAGTACCCATGCCATGGCACTTGGTGAGGGAATACATGCATCTGACGACGGAGAATGAGATAGTCATGGCTTATTGCAGGGAAGAATGTCGCGGGAGAGTGTGGACCGAGAGAGTGGCAGACTATTGAGACAACGGAAAATTGTAATATATCACGCCACGCCACGTGCACTGCATCAGAAACCGATAATCTACTCTACCTGCGCCTCAGGGGCGTAAGTACTAAAACTTAAGAAAATATACACACTAGTCTCTGGCATTCCCTAAATCTTTACCTCCTGGTGTATCGCGTGCGCCCCTCCACAGGATTCCCTTTTAACTTCCGCTATATTGCGCTTCGCCCGTGTAGTTTCTGGTAGTCACTGATCAGACAAAGAAACAATAGCTCCCTCAGGCATGTCGTATGAGACTGTGCAGGTGACTGGCAGGGTGGTCTTGTAAAACGAATTTGGACAGACACAACTGGTGCAGGGGCATACGAATGATTCGATGTAGGGTTTTTACAACGAGATCAACCGCACGGATTGTTAAAAGCTCTGTAGGAAGCGACACTATAACGGATGATGACAATGCGCCTTTCTTAAATCCCTGTATCTTAAACGACCTGAGACAAATTGTGATACTGTTTTCAGTATTTGATAATATTTTTTTTTAAACTCCAGCTATGATCTGATCAACAATTCTGTGTAAATGAAACAATTCTTTGTCAATGGAAGTAAGAAAGAGAGTTCTTCAGTACTATGTAGAACCATTCCCGACATATGAGAGTAAGTCATGGACAATTAGGGAAGGCACTAAAGACCGCAGAGAAGTGATTTTACAGAAGAATGTTTAAAATACCATGGGCAGCCAAAAAGAGTAATATAGATGTCCTGAAAGAGGTCAATGCGCAAAGGAAACTTGCTTCACAAGTTAGAAAGAAGCAATCCACTTTTTGGGCAGTTTATGAGAAGAGGAAAGTTGGAATATTGTGACAGAGTTATGTAAATATATTACATATATCAACACGTTTTTGCTTCCACCTGGTTTCCACCTTGGCTCGCTTATTAATATTCATGTTTTGTTAACGCAGAAGGCAAGCGCTTCGATGTCTGTCGAACTTATACTTTAGCCACGCCTATTTTCTTTCTCTATTTTCTTACAGTTTTTTTACTCAGTTTTTCGATTGGAGATAGTTTTAAATTTCTGTGTTGCGGTAAATATTATACTAGAAGTTCGAGTGATTTAATTGTTAAGTCCGTCATTTGATTTCACTAAGATTTTCTGTGTTGCGTGATTTAAGGGTTAAATACGGGTCACAACCCAAAACCTACCAGCGGCCTGCACCTTAATCTGAGAAAAGGGTCTAAGTCTAGTACAACCAATACAAGAAAAAACATTCTTATGTAAACTATATCGGGTCTTCGAGGTTGACCGGATTGGTCTCTTGTTTCACCTAGAGAGAAAGAGAGAGAGAGAGAGAGAGAGAGAGAGAGAGAGAGAGAGCGTACCAATATATGACACTAAGAATAACAGTAACTGGACATTTAGCTACCCATATTTCTTTTCCATTTTCATTCACATTCAGCCCGCTGTGGCGAAGTTATCAATATTAACATTTCCCAATTACCAACCACTGTGTTGTGGCGAGGGTTTATCCAGAAAAGATTTATCTACCTGACATTCTATTTAACTATCGAATATTTCAAGCTACTGTACACTGTTGTCATGAAATATTCTAATCCACATATATAAATTATTAGGTAAATATGAAGCCTAACAAATAAAATTAATAAAGAGAAGAGCAATGGTAAAATGACAGTGCTGTCACAAGGAATGTACTCGAAATCCCCCTTGTTTTCTGCTTCGTCTGCAAATTGTAACGCTTTCACGTTGATATAAAAGCTTACTGTATTATTACCCGCTTTCTTCAATGAAACGTGTGCTGTATTTCTTGGAAAAGCATTGAGAGGCCCTGCGTAATGACCTAAATTAATCCTAACATTAATTATATTACGTTACCAAAACGAACGAACAGATGGACAAAAGGATAGCGAGAAGGGAGAGGCAGAAAGCCGAACACTAAACACGCTTCGCGCGATACGCAAATGCTGCCATCACGCGTGTAAGTCTACATGCACTAATTTTTTTTTCAGACGGACAGTGATAAAATACACTACCCTTTCCCAGAGTTAGGTTTATAAATCATAACAGACTCTTATTAGAAAAGATAACATTAGATGGGTTTACGGTTGAAAACATAACAGTACCCAGACAGCACATCTTCGAAACAGGAGGTAGAAGAAATTGCATATTTTGAACGCAGCCACGTAGCTCCTTTAAATTAGTATTTTTGGGTTCCTTAGGGCTTGCTGACAAATAATATGTAAAACGTTACGCAAATAGTCCAGGAATTAATAAATTATACCCAAAATAAAATATTGGGGGTGCCTGACAGCATAAAATCATTTCTGCTCATAAGATTTTTTTTTAACGTGTTTGAAAAAAATTTACGTTACAGAAATAGCCTACCATGTAAACTCCAAATTGATTGGAGCGCAACAAATGAAAGCCTAACCACGATTGGTCGGGCTATAAATACTATCTTGGTTGTTAGGGGAGACGGGAAAAGATAACATTTTTTCAAACACTTGTCGAAACGTGGCTCATTGGCCAGTCTCGCTGATATACACACTTGGGAGCGTTAGTTCGAGACCACTTGTTTAAATGATCTTGATAAAGCATCAGTGCGTTGAAGCCAGCTTAAATTTTGCTCAATAAAAGCCTGGAAGATAAGCAGATGGAAATTTGTGCCAGTTTGTGCCAGAATTCATTGCTAATCAACGTATCTGTGTTTATTCGTATGAATTGTGGTAAGCTTGAACCATTTAATATCTTTTAATGAAAATTGAATGTGAATTGTTGATTTATGCCTGTATATATATGTGTAGTTCAGTGGCAAACGTGAGGTAAAGCCTAAAATGCTCCAGCCTGAACAGAGGGTGTCGGAGAGAAGTAAAACGGCATGGAATGGCCAAACAGTACACTGACACCTGGATGATTGACTAGAAAGAAATAATGCTGGAAGTGCAGAGGCGTAGTAACCATTAAGAAGGGTAATACTGGAATAAAGTATTTCAGATGAAGCTGACTGTTGGCCTAACGCTCTGAACGCAATGTTTGTGATGTATTGTGATCAGTGTAAAAAGAAAATATAAATTAGTTATGAAGTAGAAGGTACATCCTTCTTGATTTCAGGGACAGTGGTCTTGATGGTAGTGAGCAGCACCTGGTCAGAGCTTTGCTGAATCCAGTGTCGGACAGCATACTCCTTGGTCCTTTTAGCTATCAGTGAGGTGTCTCCAGAGCCCAGAAGAGAATTCGAGCAGAGGAGTCCTCTCCTGCCGCCATCACTCAAGATAAGCAGAGTTGGCCAGCTGAGCTCAACATTATGTCCCCTCATCTTGAAATAACTTTATAAAAATACCATTCAGAGGGGAATTTACTTGTCTTAAAATCAGGAACTGTGAACATCTCCAATACTAGTCCCTAAAGACAAACTATTGAAGTCATGATGACAAATACCAACAGAGCTTGAACAAAACAAAACCAGTATTACCTCATTTTAATACTACACAACTGACACACATAGAACATTTGTAATAATATATGTCACTACAATATTCATATTAAATACATTCTGTACATAACTTGTAATTTAAATTGATTGTGATTCCTGGTTCCCTTGTAGTTGAATCAGGACACATATTCATTCATGCCAGTAATGAATACATATTGTTATTTGAAACGTTACGAGTGACTTCTTTAAGATATTCTCATAGAGTGTTATATGTATGTGAGTGTCACAGTGTTGTTAAGAGTAGTGGATTAAATTAAATTGTTTATCTGTCTGTTGTTGTGACTTACACTTCACCATACACATACCCTAGACACATAACGTAGCATCACACTATTCCAGAATAATTCTGACTGAGATATATAGATATGTGGTAGCAAGTAAGGTTATATATATAATATACTACTCTTATTAGATATATATATACACCTTCACAGCTGATCTCAGTCAGTACACTAAGTCCCTTATAAATATTTATAACATCCCACTTCACCACAACTGTGAACATTAGATCTCAAGTATTTTCCTACCTGGACTAATTGCGGTGACATGAACAGATTCAATAAACAGTAACAAAGCAAGCGTTCCCCAAATAAGAGGATTAATCAGTAAATTTGAGGAACTGGGGCTTGTTTTGCAAAAAAAAAAAAAACCCAACACTGGATTTGTGCATGTACCAAGGAGTTCTGTTCCAGACGTTGTAAATCAGCAATTAGGTAAGCGAGATTGGAAATGTGGCCACATGTTTGTCAGAGCGAGAGAAAGCAGGAATGAATAATTCTTATATTGTATAATCAATGTACTCACTTTGGTTTTTTCTTCTTATGTTTGATAATACTGTTCATTTCAGAATAGATTAATTAGAAACTCTGTTCTTGACAGTATATTCAAATCCTATACCATAGTGCTAATCTTTTGACCTTTTGGGGGTTAATTAACTCTTTAAATCCCAACAGCCAGTATACTGTACTTCCTTCTAGACCCATTTGGCCCAATCAACAGTATACTGGCTTTCGTATCTCTTGATCCTTTCTAGGGCTGTTTTCTAATTTTGACAACTCAAAAACGCTATTTTTTTAAAGTATAGCCATCCATTTTAGTCTTTTGGATATTTATGCATATGAACATTTAAAAAAAATTATTTCCAAACAACAACATTAAAAACGCACTGGGGTGGCCATTTTTGCTTGGGCCAAACCCACTTTTTTGCTTGGGACTGAAAGAGTTAACTTCTTCTTGTGGGATCTTGTCTCAACAGAGGGGATTGCACTTATGTATCTATTTCTTTATTAATTCTGTAACCTTTGATTTTATATTTTGATATTTGATGTTAATGTTGTGAAGTTCTTTTCTTTATGATAAAAAAGCTTAACATAAAACTTAACTTACCTGTGTCGGTCAGCTCGCCCCAATATCCCTACTCCATTAATATAGTTTCACGTTTGTGCGTCTAATTGTCGTCACTTATCTGTGTGTGTGTGTGTGTGTGTGTGTGTGTGTGTATGTGAGTGGTTATAGTGTATATGTTAATATATACAGAGAGGTATACTGTCTGATCAACAAATCTCAGTCGTAAATGATAGGCTGGACTAGAGTATCTTCTCAATCCAGGGACATACTCTACCTTTCACCATTTCACTCGTGAAATCTATTTCTTTACCTTATGTCTCACTGAGTCACCACCTGTTCTAGTTCCATTCAGACGGGACCAGAATCGATCATAATTACCTATCAAAAATCTACGACAAATATATCGTAACAAAAGGTAAGATTGAAGGAAAAAGATATAGAGGAAGACAAAGTGAGCAAATTCTGGACAGTTTGACATCGTGGCATGGAAAGAAGTCAACAGCAGAATTGATAAATTGTACTGGAGACAGAAAGTTATGGAGAGACATGATCTCCTACGCCATTAGGCATGGTACTTGAAGATAAGTTCCCGTTTTATATTCCCCCAGTCTTTAACTCTTTGTAAATCCTTTCCTACCCTGTGTTAGTTGCCCAGGGGGTCTCTGAGAAAACGAAGAATACGGTAACTGATACCTTAGGTTTGCGGTAAGCGGCGACTAATATTAGGTTGAGCATAAGGCTGTCAGCCTCAGCATGTAAAAAAAGTAGCTTCAGAAACCATCACTACAAAACACATGACAGTTTTGTTGCAGGCTTCCTGCTAGGGAGTTAGCTCTATGGTCAAGAGGAAGGGAAGAGACAAATGGTGGTGAATTTCTTTCCTGCATTCCCTAAATCCTATATCTCATTGGGGCATTACGTATTCTATTTCCCACATATAACCTACGTTTTTAAACTCGTTTACACATAATGTGTTCTCCTTCCTACAAATTACCTGAATCTTTTAACTCATTCAAACATAATGTGTTATTTTTTTCTACAAATTCGCTGA
This sequence comes from Oreohelix idahoensis, assembly GCA_024509875.1. NCBI lineage: Eukaryota > Metazoa > Mollusca > Gastropoda > Stylommatophora > Oreohelicidae > Oreohelix > Oreohelix idahoensis. Next base: position 205,682 of record JAMPIV010022396.1, on the reverse strand, counting down.
ATCTTGTAACTCTTTGTGTTATCCTTCTTACAAATTCAATGAATCTTTTAACACATGGCGTGTCTTCCTTCATACACATTCCCTACATCTTTTAGCTGAGTCACACATAATGTGTTCTCCTTTTCATATATTCCGTGAATGTTTTTACTCATTCACACATGATGTGTTTTCCTTCTTAAAATTTCCATAAATTTTTTAACACTTTCACACATGATGTGTTTTACGTTCTACCAATTCTCTAAATCCTTTAATTCATTCACAAATTATGTGTTTTCTTTCTTCCAAATTCCCTGATTCTCTTAACACATTAGCACCTGATGTGTATACCTTCCTACACATTCCCTGTACCCGTTATCTAATTCACACATAATGTGTTCTTCTTCCTACACAGTCCCTGAATCTGTAACTCGGTATGCTGTGTTCTGCAACCTTCCTTCTGTGTGGGTAAATAGCAAAAAAAAAAAAAAAAAAAAATGTGAAAGCATCGCAGAAGTCTGTCAGGCAGGCATTAATAAATCATCCAATATATGTAAGGATTCCACTAAAACTGGCTGATTTAGGGACTGCACTGATAACTTTTTTTTTTTTTGCGCTTTGGAAAACCAAATACTCGTAACTTTAACAGCGAGATTCCAGTGACAGTATATCTCCCCATCTAGTTTCTATTAAGCTCACTCATCAACCTCATAGCATCTCATATCTACTCCGTCCTCTCTTCCTGCGCTGACTTTTCTCTACTAATCTTCATATTTCTCCATTCCTAACTCTTCCTTTTTTCCAACTTATCTCCACCATTCACTAAATTAGTCTATTCCCACCAACCTTAACTTCAACAACTGACCGCCTCCTTCTATTTCCACCCATCTTCCCCCCCCCCCCCCCAACTTATCCGTAAGACGTCTACCTTCGCACAAATTATTGTGACTAATTCCCACTATCACCACTCACCTTATCTCCACTACACCGCTTTCCGCTATCCACCGTATCTCAACCACTCACTTCTCCCTCTATCGCCACCCACCTTATCTCCATCACTCACTTATCCCTCTAGATCCACCCAACTTATCTCTACCACTCATTTAGCCCTCCATATCCATCCACCGTTTCTCCATCACTCACTATCCCTCTATCTCCACCCACCTTATCTCCACCACTCACTTATCCCCTACCTCCACCCAATCTCGATCACTCACTTATCTCTCTACCTCCACCCACCTTATCTCCACCACTCACTTATCCCCCTACCTCCTTCCACCTTATCTTTACCATTCACTTATCCCTACCTCCACCCACCTTATCTCTACCACTTACTTACCCCCTATTTCCACCCACATGATCTCCACCACTCACTTATCCCCCTACCTCCATCCACCATATCTCCACCACTCACTTATCCCCTACCTCCATCCACCTTATCTCCACCACTCACTTACCCCCTATTTACACCCACCTGATCTCCACCACTCACTTATCCCTCTATCTTCCCCGTACCTTATCTCTACCACTCTCTACGTGCCCTGTTAGCTTAACTCCACCACACCTTTAAGCCATCTCTACACTGGGTGTTCACGAGTTCCTGGTTTCGTAAATATCGTTAAAACGTAAACAAATAAACGTTAACTGAGAATTACCATTTCCTGGTTTTTTTTTCAGTTTATCAATTCCTCCATAAAACGGCATTATCTCATTTCTTTTTATTAAAAAAACACACACAAACACACATATACACATGCAAGAGTGGCTGACGAGGTATGAGCAAGTTATGCATGCCACTGTAATCACACCTATCTTGGTTCACTGGGTACAGAAACGCTTTTGATAAACTCTTAATAATAGGTTAGGGTATACAAAAAAGTATACAAATATACGATATGAAAGCGGAACCATTTTAGGAGGTAAATGCAATTCCAAAGATATTACTACCATAGGGGAGAGAAGTGTTAGAAACTTCACTATACTAGGTCCAGCTTGGAGAGGAGGGGCGACCAGTTCCCTTCCTCGCTGCAGTTGCCTTCCTTAACTCAATAGCAGAGTCAAGTACCCATTTACAGCTGGGTAAACTGAAGCATGACGCCGCCGTGAATCGAACCCGGTACCTTTGCCACGAGAGGCATTAATAACGTAGCTTCTAAAAACTACAGTATCTTTTTCTGATGAGGCAAATCACCAAGGCAAAGGTCCAATGTGTAAGTTGCGCACGTTAAAAATCACTCGGCAGTTGGAAATCGTCGCTGCCCTGGCAAAATTTAAAAATTAGGAAACCTACCCACTATAGAATGTGTGATTCCTGGATATACACATTGTGATTCTCGCCGGTGCTAAGGAGTTCGTGCACTGTGCTAAGATTCTACTTGTGTGACCTAAGTTAGGAGATCGGGTCACTGATGGAGTTGTTCGTGTTCAATGACGATGTCCCTTAAAACCAAACCAAACTACCCAGGGCAGGATGTCGAGCTAAAAACTCAGGAAGTCTTTGTAAATATCCGCTACAGACGAAATAAAGTAATCATGTGTACGCATTATAACTGAAGCCAAGTTAAGTGTGTCCGTGTACAGTTAAAAGTAAGAATATAGAAAACTGCAATCAGTGATAACAGAGGCTACGTAGATGTGAAGAAGGCGATGAATAAGTCGGATTTGGGAAGAAAAATTGACAAATGATGATGGTGGTGCTGGTGGTGATGATGATGAAGATGATGATGATGGCGAGGGTCATGATGATGGTAGTCATGATGGTGATGGTAGTAGTGATGATGATGACGATGATGCTGATCAGACATGTCTTCCACATCAGCAACAATTAAAATACTTACTTACTTAGTCGTTCCTCTTCTAGTTCTACCGTGAGATGCCAAGGTTTGGAAGAGAGAGCAACATACTGTCCTATCGGCTGTCTTCCTTCTAGTCCTCGGTCCTTCAAAGATTGTCTAATGTTGTCCTCCCAGCGGACTCTGGGTCGTCCGGGATCTGGATTCCTGGCTCTAAGCCTCCCCATACCTGCCGTGGCAGCCGATCTTCTTCCATTCTGCAGACACGGCCAAACAATCTTAGTTGGGACTGTTCTTCTTGGGTCTGCAGGGGTTGGGTTTTTAGGCCTTGATGTATCGTCTAGTTGCGGTCTTAAAATCCAGCCTCTGCAGACCCGAAAGAACAGTCCAAACTAAGATGGTTTGGCCATTAAAATACCAAAATAAAACCGTACTTCTTTTGCGTCACACAAACTATATCTCTGACTCATGAACGATAGAGTAAACCAAAATAGGCGATGCGTCTTACTAGGACAAAGAGAACTGCCTGTGTTACGACCACAAGGCCTTCGTTGGGGACAGGGAAACAACATAAGAGGAAGAAAGAGAGAATTAAGTAAAATACATTTAAAAAATAGCTGTGCGACATTCTACATCCATTCATTTTCTGGTTCTCGATTTAAAACTATGTTGTTTCTTCGCTGCTAGCCTTCTCTTCCCCCCCCCCCTCCCCCGACTAGAGGATACTTCCTTTGATTCATTTCTAGTGTTTAATTGTATTGACGGGCCATTTATTACGTGGATCTATTCCAGTTCCTTACTTACTTAGTCGTTCCCCTTCTACCGTGAGATGTAGAGGTTTGGAAGAGAGAGCGCCAGACTATCCTATTGGCTCTCTTCCTCCTGGCCTGGTTCCATTCTAGTCCTCGGTCCTTTAAAGATTGTCCAATGTTGTCACCCAGCGGACTTTGGGTCATCCTGGGGGTCTGGATTTGTGGCTCTTTGTTTCCCATGCTTGCCATGGTAGCCGATCTTCTCCCATTCTGCAGACATGGCCAACCCATCTTAGTTGGGACTGTTCTACTTGGGTCTGAGGGGGTGGCATTTTAGACCTTGACGTATCGTCTGGTTGCGGACCATGTCTTCAACCACCTTCCTCAGATGCCTCATTTCTGAGGTTTGGATCTGGCTTTTGTCGGTTGTAGTCACTGCCCATGACCCGCATCCATATGTCAAGACTAGGACATAGGTGGAGCGGTATACAGCCATCTTCGTTTTCTTACCAACCTCTCTCTTGCTGAGGAATCCTCGATTTATGTCCTGAAAAAGTCTCCCAGCTGCTGCTTTTCGAGTGGCCAACTCTTCTTTGATACCTCCCTTTCGGTCTATAATAGCTCCGAGGTATTTAAAGTGGTCGACCTGCTCCAGGACCTGTTCTCCCAGCTTAATCTGATGTCTTCTTTCTTATCGTGATATCACCATAGATTTTGTTTTAGAGCTGCTTATCCCTCTCTTCTCCAGCTCTTCCTTCCAGACTTGCAGGTTGGATTGGAGATGTGCCTCGGATTTTATTCCAGTTCCTATCTTGTTTATTTGGATTCTCACCACATTATTCTGGTAACTCCTGCAGCGTTGCTGGTACCAAACTGTATCGGCTACTACAGTTCCTTTGGGCCTGCCAGTTACGTTGACAGGGGGAATCATGCTACCTGGGCAACAGTTTGATCTCCATATAACTGTGCTCAAGCTCGCGCCCTGGAGAAGACACTCCAGCTTCACCATATGGTGTCGACACTACACAGGATGTTGCAGTTACCAGTTATAAGCATCTCGCCCAACTGACTCAGGGCATGGCGCTAGAGGCTACTTCCGACAGAGGGAGAGGTTCTAGGATCTCACTGGACAGCTACCATCTTTTCCTGCCTCAGACCTCGTGTTTGAGGAAACCCCAAACTCACAATGAAGACCAAAGCTGCTGTATACAATGCTTGCGTCAAATATGTGTGCAAGAGAGGCATGAAGACGCTGGACATAAATTGAGCAACCTGGAGGATGAAGCTGCCAATCGCACAAAGTGGCGAGGCTCCCTACGGCGCAACCTCATATTGGGCGAAAAGAAGCTCTCACAACAAGCAGAAGAGAAAAGAACACGCTGAAAGGAACACTAGGAAAAAAAAAAAAACAGCTGAGGTCTATCACCCCAGAAGCGCATTCCTATAGTAAATTATGACTAAGGGCGTTACTGCTACATGACCAGCAACTTGAATTTCTGGTAGTATAATTTATCTGTATTTATTACACATTTAATTGAATTCTCGCGTACTTCTTATTGAGGCCGCAAGGTAAGCAATTCTATCTGACCTAGAAAGATGTATTACCTATTAATTTATTTATGATTTTTTTTAAATTTCCTTTACCCCGTCGTTAATACCATCTTATTCCAGGTTTCATCATTTCCTCAGGAAGAAGTTATACAACGAAACTTGTCTCGTAGTGGCGAACTGCTGAATGTAACATCAGGTGTAGCATGCAAAACAAACATCAAAATACGGGCACAAGCTGTGCGTGAGCGGATCAATACTGCATGACCCATATTTTCTGATGCATCTGTGTTGTTTTTGTTCTTCCACCTTTACTATGACAGAGCTTTGAAGAAAAAAAAAAACCCACGGGGAAGCAAACACAATAAGTAACTCAGTTAAAAACACAGGCTGACAGATGTGCACGTTTGGGAAGGTTTATGACATAAGCTGTGCTCAGTCAAGAGTTAAAACTGAAGTTGATTCTATAGCGCATACTGCCATTGGGGGGAAGGGGGGGGGGGAGGTTGAAAAAAAAGGGGGGGGGAGGAAAACAATTTTGCCTCTGAGCCGCTAATAAGAAACTGAACTGCACAAAAATTAAAATCAATTGAAAAAAAAATATGATAATAATCGATCAAACACGATTGTCAAATGAAAAAAAACACATGTGCATTGAACTCTAGTCTCTTCAGTGCAAGGTAGCAGCGTCTGTATCCAGCACTAATTACAGTTATATATATATATATATATATATATTTGTACAAATAGACTAGGTACAAGATGGATCAAATACTGAAAATAAGTCACAGTTTGTAAATAATATTTTCTCAAGATATACTTTTTATCTTCTTTTTTTTTTGAATTTTAAACTGGAGTTTTACCTCGTTTTGGCGAGACGCGCCCCGTTCAATCTACACACATTGCCCGTCAGTTATATTAGGGCGTATGTCCAAATATAAAAAACCCTGATCACTAGATTCGCGAGCGTCCGACTGGCTAAGCGATTTCCTGTCTTCTTCTTCTTCTTCTTCCGTCCTTAGCCACCGACCGTCAAAGCAGTCAGTGGCCATTACGCCTAGTGGCGTCTTAGGGCAACAGCAGATAGGTTTTCTTTGCCATTGTTTCCCATCACGCCTATTGGCGTCTTTAGGGCAACGGCAAATCAATCCATTTGCTGTTGTTTCTGTAATCGAAGTGACTGGCAAACGGGTGATCAGCCCGTTGGTGATTTCCTGTCTACCCAGCTGTAAATGAGTACCTGACTCTTCAGTTTGGGAAGGCAAAAGGCAGCAAGGAATGAACTGGTCACTCCATCTCATTAAACAAAATGCTGGAACTAGTATGATCAAATCTCTAAGACTTCACTCATTTACGGCAGTATCTGCTATGAGCCTACCTTGTTTTCGCAATTCTGTCATACTAGCAATAACACTGACAGGTTATGCGTTGTTTATGTTACATGTATTCGAGACGATACTATTACTACTGTGGTCATTTCATTGCAGGCGACCGTCATTAGCTATTTGTAGAGAAAATTATATGGATGTATTAAATATGTTTATCAATCGTGTTGTTGGCTTCTTTCCAAACTGTTCATGCACACCGTCATTTGCGCACATTTTTCAATACCCTTCAAAAGAAGTTAAGGACCATTTTTATTAAGGGTGCAAAGTAAAATGAAAAATAAAAACACAGCACTTCAAAATACGAGTATAACATGACAAGCTTATCAGTGACAATCAACAACTATTTTCATGACGGTCGCATTTACGTGTGTTTGTTTGTTTGTTTGTTTGTTTGTTTGAATCCCTGGGCGCGAGTTATTCACTCTTTTGTCCTTTAGGGGACGAGTTATTCACTCGTTCATACCCTTGAGCCAGTTATGGGAGGTGAGGTGTGGGCTTTGTTTCAACCCCAAGGGAGCATCCTAGACTCAGCGGTATGGTACACCAGGCCCATTTTGGCGTGCGTGCGATACCACGAGGTTTGACACTCTCTACCCGGTGCAGGGGGGTTATATCTCCGAGACGAGACTGACACGAGCAATCAGCCACCGGCCATGGCACGAGCAGCCAGACAGCATAGTGTCGCGGTGGCGAAGCCACCGCCTCCACATGTCTGTCGAAGGTGGGCTTTCTTGCAACCCCAGGGAGCATCCTAGACTCAAAAGCATAATGCACCAGTCCCACTATGGAGTGTGTGCCATGTTCCGAGGTTTGATGGCTCTCTACCCTGCAAAGGGGGTTATATCTCCGAGACGATCGATCTTGGGCTTTGTTGCAACCCCAGGGAACCTCCCGTCGGGTAGCGAAGGTGCAATGCCACGAGACAAGAGGTTCTCTACCCTGCAAAAAGGGGGTTATATCTCCGTGACAAGACGTATCGAAGCGTAGGCGCAGCCGGCGCCGATCCTCTACCACTGCCGAGCTGCATTACCAAGAAGAAAAAAAAAGCTCTGGCCCATCTGAACTGGGAGGACCCGGCAATCAGAACCTCACACAGTCTCGACAGAACACGGCCCCATTCATTAGTGGCGTAGCAGCGGCCGAGCCTCTACCACTGTCAAATGACGTTATCAGGACGGACACAGACACAGCACTGCCTCTACTATACTGGGAGGGCCCGGCAGCCGGGACCACACACAGTCTTGAGAGGACAAAGATCGCCGGGAGGGGGGCAACGAAATGTCGGAACGCTTGCCCCCACATTAACGTGTGTAAAATGCACAGCAATCAATACAACCCTCATTTTCAAAATTAATGAGAATAACACCAAAGGTTAACATTGTCAGTAGCGTGTGTGTCCTCCATTATTGGCGATACTTTCAAGGCACCGCTGTCGCATGGAAATGATGAGCTTGCGAATGAAGCATTGAGGCACTGCCTGCCACTGATGCTGAAGTACCAGAAGCAGTTCATGCAGAGTTGCAGGAGATGGCTGATGTTGCTTAACTCGTCGCCCAAGCTCGTCCCAAAGATGTTCTATGGGATTCAAATCAGGACTGTTTGCAGGCCAATCCATTCTATTGACACCCGCTTCTTGCAGGAAAGCATTTACTGAACGAGAACGGTGTGGTCTTGCATTATCATCTTGAAGGACTGCATTGTGCACAATAACTTGCAGGGCTGGGATGGCAAGAGGTTTTTCGTCACGGTAGCGGTCACCATTCAGATTCCTAATCACATGATAGAGGGGGGGGGGGGGGTTCTGTGGAGTAAACTAATGCCTCCCCACATCATCACTGATCCAGCACCATATCGGTTACGTTCGATGACTGCAGCATCACTAAAGCGTTCACCACGACGCCTCCATACTCTGATTCGTCCATCTGTAGGCTCCAAGACAAATCGGGACTCATCCGTGAACTTAACGTTAGCCCACGGTGCACGTCGCCACTGCACGTGCTGCATACACCATGCTAAACGAGCTGTTGTGTGGGCAGCAGTCAAGTGTGGTCGAATGGCTGGACGACAAGTACGAAGGTTGGCATCGTGAAGGCAATTCCGAATAGTCTGATCACTGACTACAGTGTTGGTAGCATCTCTGAGGAACTGTCTGATAACATTTGCACTTGCAGTTCTCCGTTGCAGTGCTTGCCTCTGAATTAAGCAATCTTCTCGAGGTGTAGTGACTCTAGGACGACCTGTGCGTTGTCGTTCCTCGACGATTCCAGTCTGGGCAAAGCGCTGCTGCAGTCTGACAATAACTGAATGAGATACTGCAAGCCTCTGAGCGACATTTCGGACAGTAAGACCTTCCTGCAACCACGCAATGGCTCTTCCTTTATCCACAACACTCAGCTTTCGTCGTTGAGGCATATTGTTGTGCAATGGTTATGCAGCACTTGTGTTGCTTATAAAGACAATTTTGTGAGTACAGCTCAAGACCAACACTATAGTCTCCCACATGCATCACGCATTAAAAACACCCACATTTTGGCGTCTCAGCAGCATTTTTTTCAGCGTGCTTGCTGAGCTGAACACTAGCCACACGGTATGCTGGTGGCCCATGCAGCACGTGTTGAATGTTTGTGGTTCGAGAAAAATCAATGTCAGATTAATTGGTTATGAAATATAATTTTTATAATTTTTATTATTTTTGGATCATTTTCACCTATTGGTCCTCAACTTCTTTTGAAGAGTATATTTTCGAGAGAGTACATATAAGGGAAAACAATACAATTATTGTTTAACTTTCAACCACAGTTGCACCCCCTTAGCTGTGGTTGAAAGTTAATGTACTCTCTCGAAAATATAAAAAGTGCGCAAATGACGGTGTGCAAAGTGTGACAGACTGACCGACCGAAGTACTTACGGCGGGAATTATGGTATTGGATTTTGCGAGTTACGAGGGGCGTTCAGAAAGTAATGCACCACATCGTTGTTCTCAGCTAATAATGAAGAGAGAAGCATGAAATTTTGCACACTTCAAATATCGCACGTGCAAATTGTGTGCACCAAATTGCACCGCAATTCGCCAAATTATACGGCTGCCCTAAACCGGTGAAATGGAGCGTGTTAGCAACTTGCGTTATAAGCAGCGAATTGTGATATAATTTCTCGTTGCAGAGAAGGAAACTGTTGTAAACATTCACTATGTGATGTGTATGGAAGTTTTGCAGTCGACAGGAGTACAGTCAGTCGCTGGGTTCAGAGAATCAAAGAATCAGGAAGTGGAGATACGGAGCTCCTTGATCGGCCGCACTGTGTACGTCCTGCAACAGCCACCAACGCAGAAATGTTGAAATGCGCTGAAGGCATTATTCTTACTGATAGGCGAATCACTACTCAACAATTGGCCTTACAGCTGTCAGTCAGCAATGGTAGTGCAAATGCAGTTATAAAAACTCTCGGATTTTCTAAGGTTTGCGCAAGATGGGTTCCTCGAAGTCTCACAAATGACCACCGATTGCAAATGAAAGCAATTTCTTCTGAATTGTTGGAGCGTTTCAATGCTGATGGAGAGAACTTTTTGGCTAAGATCGTTACAGGTGACGAAACCTGGGCACATCATTTTGAACCTGAGACAAAAAGACAGTCAATGGAGTGGCATCATATTCAATCACCACGAAGAAAGAAATTCAAGACAATTCCTTCAGCTGAAAAGGTCATGATCACTGTCTTTTGGGACATTGAAGGTGTGATTCTTGTGGACGTTATGCCAAGAGGAGAGACAATCAATTCGCAAGCTTACATTAAGACATTGAAAAAAACTCAATCAACGTTTTCGCAGAGTTCGGCCGCACAAGAATCCAGCAGACCTGCTTCTCCTTCACGACAATTCGCGACCTCACACAAGTCTGGCAACACGGGAAGCAATCACCAAATTGGATTGGACTGTACTACCCCATAGTCCCGATTTGGCACCCTCTGATTTTCATCTATTTGGTCCACTTAAAGATGCACTCCGTGGGACAAGGTTTGAAGATGATGAAGGAGTGATTCATGCAGCGAAGAAATGGCTACATGATCAAGACAAAATCTGGTACGGGCTAGGAATATATGCACTTGTTTCGCGCTGGCATATAGCCGTACAAAATGATGGGGATTATGTTGAATAATACCGATGTTTACATGACATATCCATGTATATTGTGTATAAATTTCATGCTTTTTTAATAAACAGCTCCTGAGAAAAACGATGTGGTGCATTACTTTCTGAACGCCCCTCGTAGAATGTAATGTTTTGCAAGGCTAATCAAGATGCTGTAAAGGGGTGCAGAACTTGTAAAAAGGATAAGCAGCACTGACGTAAAGACACACGTGTTCTATTTGTCCTCACACACCATCCTAGTATCCCATGTGCTCGTAACTTTAATACGGCTAGAACCGCTGACCTGAACAAACTTATCCTAAGATTAACACAGCGTGAAAGTTGACCAACCATGGCCAATAAATGAATCATGCTCACTTATTATAATATTAATATTTTATAACTCATCAAAGATACAGACTTTCATAAATGTGTGCTTGCGTGGACTGACATTGTATGCCTAGATCACGAATGTGTAATTGATGAAAGATTGAGACAAACACAGGTGGCTTAAGGTGAGAGAAAAAAAAATTATACACTTAGAAAACCAGCTGACAGCATCTGGGTTAAAAGAAACAGAGGGTTACCAAACACACGTGGAGAAGTTAAATTCACACAGATATGAAAGGCATAGAGAAGTTAAATTCACACGGATATGAAAGGCATAGAGAAGACATGGAAAGATCTTGAACGGATGGCAGAAGGACAGGAAGACTTGGCATGTTTTTGTTGAAGACATGTGCTCCAGGGGAAGCTGACGTGCACTGATGATGAAAGATAACCGGAAACAAGCCATTTCGTCTATGAGCGACGTGAAAATAAATGCGTGAAAGAAAGAAAGAAAGAAAGAAAGAAAGAAAGAAAGAAAGAAAGAAAGAAAGAGAGAAAGAAAGAAAGAAAGAGAAAGAAAGAAAGAAAGACAAATAGACAGATAGAGAGCCAGTAAACAGACAGAAATAGATAGATAGATAGATAGATAGATAGATAGATAGATAGATAGATAGATAGATAGATAGATAGATAGATAGATAGATAGATAGATAGATAGATAGATAGATAGATAGATAGATAGATAGATAGATAGATAGATAGATAGTGTATAAGTTTGTAAATTGTCTCTTTTTATGTAGATAGCATCTATCAGTCTTATCTCTGCCACTCCCAGTATATAACATACTGGTTGCCTCTAAATTTACATTGTCCAATTTCTCCAATCCAGTCTACCAGCTGTAAATGGGTACTTGAGTTTTGGAAGGCACATGCAGCGAGGAAGTTAACTGGTCACCCCGCCTTACTTCACTCCCCTACAGCAGTATCTACCTTTTCATTTCTAAGAAGGGGTGAGCACCCTTCGCCGGACAATCAACGAGGTTCATGGCACAAACACATTCACATAAGGGAGACACAAGGAGAGAGAGACAGAGAGAGACACACTAAGAGAGAGACAGAGAGAGAGAGACGTACATACATGAGCTGCCTACTAACCTTCCATCATGGTTCTCCTTTCCATTCATGATCTCCGCCAGGACATAAGGTACGAATGCTTTGGAGGTGGAGCCTAAGTTGAATACGGTTCTCTTGTCAACTGTGTGACCCGTTCCCATGTTAGCGACTCCGAGGCCTGGAATATGTCAACAGATGTATTGATAATTCACCATCATATTCATCATCACTCTTTAGCTCTCATGCATGGAGGTCTATCTGTAGTCGTCCTATACCACCACCAGCTAAGCACAATGCTATAGACTAGTATACAGATGTGGACGTGAACCTCTGTCTGCGTTATACAGATGTGGACGTGAACCTCTGTCTGCGTTATACAGATGTGGACGTGAACCTCTGTCTGCAGGGCTTAGTACACCCTCGTTATCTCATGAAATCATTCATACACTTCCAGAGATTCCCCCAGAAGGGAAACAAGTTGAGCACCCAGCATTGCACACTAAGCTTGGAGGAGTCACGTGAGCCCCAGACGTTTTAGGTTTTTAGCTGCATGCAGGGGGATCTCACTAAAGACCCCAGGATAGGCAGAGGGAGCTCAGGGGTGGCTATGTCGAAGAAATGACAATTCCTTGGGAGAGCCCAGAACCAGAGTACAGTATTTAGGCTCTGAATATTTGGGAAGCTCCTTGGATGGCGAAGAATGCACGGTATGTCACATGCCTCTTCCTCCTGGTTTGGGACCAGATGTGATAGTCTTTTAAATGCAAGCTAAGCTTGAGAAACTTAAGCTCGTGACTTCAACTCAACACGTTTCGGAATTGCAGATAAGTCACAGGAAAAGCCTAGATCTACAGTGCAGATAATACCAAGGAGTCTTCAATGTGGAACTGACCGCAAAAGAGCGAGAAGCTCAACAACCCTAGTTCAACAACCCTAGTTCAACAACCTTAGTTCAACAACCCTAGTTCAACAACAATAACACTTAAGCTCCCAAATAAGTACAGGCCTTCAACAAAATTATGCCAGATCTTCCGTTTCTCTTGTCAACTATATGACCCGTACCCATGTTAGCGACACCAAGTCCTAGAATAGGTCAACAGATATATTGATAAGTCATCATCACCCGCTAGCATAAATCTTCAACAAAATTATGCCAGATCTTCCGTATCTCTTGTCAACTCTATGACCCGTACCCATGTTAGCGACACCAAGTCCTAGAATAGGTCAACAGATATATTGATAAGTCATCATCACCCGCTTGCATAAATCTTCAACTAAATTATGCCAGATCTTCCGTTTCTCTTGTCAACTATATGACCCGTACCCATGTTAGCGACACCAAGTCCTAGAATAGGTCAACAGATATATTGATAAGTCATCATCACCCGCTAGCATAAATCTTCAATAAAATTATGCCAGATCTTCTGTATCTCTTGTCAACTCTATGACCCGTACCCATGTTAGCGACACCAAGTCCTAGAATAGGTCAACAGATATATTGATAAGTCATCATCACCCGCTAGCATAAATCTTCAATAAAATTATGCCAGATCTTCTGTATCTCTTGTCAACTCTATGACCCGTACCCATGTTAGCGACACCAAGTCCTAGAATAGGTCAACAGATATATTGATAAGTCATCATGACCCGCTAGCATAAATCTTCAATAAAATTATGCCAGATCTTCTGTATCTCTTGTCAACTCTATGACCCGTACCCATGTTAGCGACACCAAGTCCTAGAATAGGTCAACAGATATATTGATAAGTCATCATCACCCGCTAGCATAAATCTTCAATAAAATTATGCCAGATCTTCCGTTTCTCTTGTCAACTCTATGACCCGTACCCATGTTAGCGACACCAAGTCTAGAATAGGTCAACAGATATATTCTTCTTCTTCTTCTTCTTCGTTCGCCCTGAAAAGGACGGTGGTTGCGTTGTGTCTGTTTACGCCTAAGCTGTGATATCTGCACCTTTCGGTCGACACATCCGACTTCTGCACGGCATTTTTTAGGACCGGGTTTGCCTTCCCATTGCGATCCGTGCTCGCTCAGCCAGCCTGCACTGCTGCAAACTGTTTCCAGGACCACCACGTGGAGGTGGAGCACGGTCTTGACCAGCTCTGGTTCGCTGGTCCTGACGCAGGCAGTCAAGCTATGAGTCGCTGACTGCGGTCTCTATTGCTGCGTCTTGAGGTCCCAACAGATATATTGATAAGTCATCATCACCCGCTAGCATAAATCTTCAACAAAATTATGCCAGATCTTCCGTATCTCTTGTCAACTCTATGACCCGTGCCCATGTTAGCGACACCAAGTCCTAGAATAGGTCAACAGATATATTGATAAGTCATCATCACCCGCTAGCATAAATCTTCAATAAAATGTATGGCTGGTCCTTTAGTCCTGTGACATCCACTCAAGACCTTTCCGTTCCCATGTAAACTCTGTGACCCGTACCCATGTTAGTGACCCAAAGTCTTAGAATAGGTTAACAGAAATACTGATAATTCATCATCATCATTACCTTTCAACATTTCAAGAAGCATAAGCCTTCAATAAAATTATGCCAGGTCCTTCAGCACAGCGCCATCTGCTCAAGATCTTCTCATGTGTTCTTTATAGCATTGGATGGCCGAGTAGAATTTAAATTGTTTTAGTTGTCCCATACATGCTGAAGTTTATGTGGCTTAAAGTGTCTACAGGTTTAGCCATCCCCGTGCCCAACCCTCTTCTTCTTAGATCCTTAGCCTCTGACTGACAAAGCAGTCAGTGGCCATCAAGCTTACTGGTGTCTTGTGAGGTAGCAATTAATTGTCCCCATTTTAGTCGGTCATTGGCCATCCATCGTGCCGTGCCCCATTTCTGGTTCATGCTTTGCATCTCAGTCTCCGCAGTTCTCCGCCAGGTTGTCTTTGGTCTGCCTCTCTTTCACCGTCCTTCTGGGATCCATAGCTTAGCAGTTCTGGTGATGGTGTCAGGGTCCCTTATGAGGACATGGCCAACCCAGATCCAGCGTCTGCCTGCAATGATGGTGTGCATGCATTTGTTACTGCACTGTGTAAAACAGTTCCTGGTTGGAGATAGTATTCGGCCAAAATATTCGAAGAATTTTCCTTAGGTAAGTTGCGTGGAATGAGAAAAATTTGGACATTTCCTTTTCCCTTACTCTCTAACACTCCTTGCCATACAAAAGTACATAGAGTAGCCTCCTTTAGTTGCCTTTTATGACATGCTTGGTTGATTACAAATCATTGTAACTAATCACTGCTCACTTTTCAGGCCCCGGTAACACACGGGCGACTGATAATTAGTTGCAAATACAGGGTAAATCCACTGGCTTCCTAGCTCGGTGATCAATGGTTCAATCCCCAGTTGAGGTGGGATTTCTTAGACCGCAAAATGGCTCCGATGTCGACCTAGCCTCATGAATTTGGGTACCAGAGCAACTCTGGGAAGGTTAAGGCGGCCGGCGTGATGCTGACCACATCACCCCTAGTGTGCCGATGGTCAATAGAATATGGGCCTAACACCATATTCCCAATATGCCTCGATGGGCATGTAACTGGATCCTTTACCTACCCTCCTCTACAGAGTAAATCAAAAGTCAAGCTTCATAGGCAATGTGTTATATAAATTAAATTAAATGTTCGAACTGGCTGCCATAAACAACTAATTTTAGGTGGCCCCCAAAAAGTAACCCATAAGAGTTAGGTCTGGAGACCTAGATGGCCGTTCAATGGGCCCACGTCGTATAATTCATTCGCCTGGCGATCCGCGTGCCACTCCTAGGTGGATTCACCTAGAGCTAGGATTTGTTGGTCCCGTCTTAATGTCATTGTCCTTTATTAGCTTAAGAACGCCACTTAGATCAGCTTTGGGTTTTCGGTTTTTCGCCCAAAGTAGCCCAAAAAAGCTCAAAGTAGCCCAAAAACCGCATAAAGTAGCCCAAGTCGCCCAAAATTCAAAATCTAGGTGGTTTTTTAAAGTGCCATCTAGATTTCTTTCAACATTCAAGGTGGCACCACTGCTTGTGATGTTTCTTGAAAATTTTACTCCCCAAAACGCAGCCCCATTCCATAATTCCTGGATTATTTTGCACATGTCTTTCCGCTACCCTGCGTGGGTTTTCAATGGCCCAAAATTGTGCATTATGTCTGTTGATTGAACCATTAAGATGAAACACTACTTCATCGCTGGACATGGTCCGTTTTCCAAGCTGTCTTTAATAACTTGCCGATGGGCCTTGACTTTTGACCCACCCTGTATATTCAGAGAAGTGAAGATTTCAATAAGCATATTATATAAACATGGCTCCCAAATAGTTCTGGAGGGTTTCTAATGAGATCAGGACAGAATAGGCGTACTGCTCCGTCATGCATGTCGTAAAATGCGATTAGTATGAGCTGCGTCTGGCAACATTGCCATGTAAGATAAGTGCTACAGACACCATTGCTGCAGAAGCGTGGACTTAGAAGAAGGTTTCCTGAAAAAGGGGGGGGGGGGCAGCTACAGTAGTGGTGCCATGCTTCAGATGGAGCGAAAAAGGGGGTGAATGAATTATATAAAAGTACAGACTGAGAACTTTACATTGGCTTAGCATTACTGAACACAATTCAAAAGGAAGGCTTAATTTAGTTCACTGTTTTGTTTTGTTTAGTTATTTCGTATATTTCGCTCGTGCTGCTGACGATAACTGGTTGATTTAGATACTGCACTGATGAATTTCTTCGAAATTCCCAGTTTAAGCTGCTCGTTCTGCTGAGCCCCCAACTGATTTCACTCAGTAAAATATTACTTAAATAGCTCTGTTATAAGTATGTAAAATGACTGAACATACGGGTGCAGTTCAGTCAAAATGATTCACTGAACTACATATGTAGAAACAGCATAATTTTATTGTGTATTATACCGGTCTCTGAGCGCCGAGTTGCTAGAGCGCTTGCTTCTGGAAACAAAGTTCCTAAGTTTAAAACCTGACAGCGTCAAGCTCTAGTCTACCCAGCTGTAAATGGGCACTTGACTCTGCTCTTGAGTTAAGGTAAGCAAAGGCAGCGAGGAATAGGATATGGTTGCTTCACCTCATAAAGCTGAGACCTAATATAGTAAAGTCTTTAACGCTTCACTCCACTACGGCAAAAATCTGCTTTGGTACTATCATACCTTCGTAGAGCATCCAGAGGCTAGAATGATTGTTTTCCCGAGTCAAAATGCCCTGGTTTGAAACCAAGCAAAGTCATGCTCTAGTCTTCTTCTTTCTTCTTTGATCCTTAGCCGCCGACCGTCAAAGCAGTCAGTGGCCATTACGCCTGGTGACGTCTTGTAGGGCAACAACAAATTGATTCCACTTTGCCGGTCGGTGGCCATCCTTCGTACAGTGCCCCAACTCTGGTTCATTCTTTGCATCTCAGCCTCCACAGTCCTCCGCCAGGTTGTTTTTGGTCGGCCTCTCTTTCGTTTTCCTTCAGGGGTCCATAGCATAGCTGTTCTTGTGATGGCATCGGGGTCTCTTCTGAAGACATGGCCAACCCAACTCCAGCGTCTGCCAGCTATGATGGTGTGCATGTCATCTTGCTTGCTCTGAGTAAGCAGATCTTGGTTGGTGATGGTATTCGGCCAACAGATTCGGAGAATTTTTCTTAGGCATGTTGTGTGAAAAGAGGACAATTTTGACATGTCCTTCTCTGTAACTCACTAGCATTCCGCACCATAGAGAAGCACAGAAAGCACACAGCTCTGATATAATCTTAATTTTGTGCTTGTGCTGTACTGAGAGGACTTCCAGATGTTGTTTAGACTAAAAAATGCTGTTCTTGCTTTGTTCATTCTGTAGTTGATGTCTTTGCTTGCTCCGCCGTCTGGTGTTACTATGCATCCGAGGTATGTGAAGGTGTCTGTCTGTTCCAGTTGCTGATTCCTTACTGATGCTCTAGTCTACCCAGCTGTAAATGGTACCTGACTCTGCTCTAGAGTTAAAGAAGGCAAGGCAGCGAGTAAGGGAACTGGCAACCTCATGTCTTAAAAGCTGATACCTAGTATAATGAAGTCATGTACTCTTCACTCCCCTACTGCAGTATGTTATATGGGACTGCCTTTGGCTTTTTTACCTATGGCACTTGCTAATACGTAAACAAGAAAAGTAATAAATACAGTAGTAACATACCTGTGGAAAATGTCGCATCTCCTCGCACCACGCTCAACGCCAGGCCCGGAATGTTGGCACAACCCATGACGTCCCCGGCAAACTTCTCAATGTCCATGACCTCAACATCGCTCAACGAATCCTTGGCAGTGGCCGCGAGCGACAAGGTCACGGCCAAACCGAAGACAGATAACAGAAGCTTTACACTTGGCATCTTTTCCTTTTCCTTTTCCCCCCTCCTTCTTAGCGTCTGTAACTTCTAGAACCACATCCACAAGGTCAGGAGTAGATAATCCGCTGCCGATAACACGAAATGGTCACGTCCCTTTATGGAAAAGTGCGTCCGATGTCTGAACTTTTAACACGTCAAGGATTAATTAATTTATAGTGTTAATTCAGTTAAATACATCTACAACCGATGCATGTAGGACTTAATTCTTGAGGGAGATATTTATCTGCAAGAAGTGAAACATGACAACAGTTAATACTTTGATGAAATAAGTTGTTCAAGTGGCTAAAATGTAAGATATTTTATTAACAGATATAGGTAAATAACCATAATACAGACGCTACGAATACCCCTTTAGGTTCTCTGTAGACATTGCATGATAGTGATCTTACGTTCCAAGGGTTGTCTTGGTCATTTTTGGTTTCGTTTTGGTTTTAAGGACAATCTTCACTACACACAAACTCCATCTGTGCACCGATCTCCTCCCTTAGCGCACACAAGAATGATCTCAGCACAGTTGACGAAATCCGTATAACCGGCGAGGATTTCAATGTGTGTATATACAGGAATCATACATTCTATAAATATATTTATGGTGGGTAGGTTTCCTAATTTTTTAATTTTGCCAGGGCAGAGCCCATATGGCCTACTCTTTACGATTTCCAACTGCCGAGGGATTTTTAACTTGTGAAACTTGCAACCGGGACCTCCTATTCTTTTTGCCTTTATCCGAAAAGGCTAGCATCCGATCTCACAACTCAGGAGATCGGGGGAGGGGGGAGTATGATACCATCAAGAACAACTGATTCTGAAGAAAAAAAATGTCCATCAAATATATTCCCTGTGCTGGGAGGGAAGTCGTACCTTTAGAATTAGTGGTGGACATTATATCACTTAGCCAATCCAACCCCCCAAATATTTTATAAATATTTATAAATATTGGCTATACGGGAATAGGTAAACGTTCTCTGTCATTACAATGGGAGGTCACGATAATGCACGTGTCTAAAGAGAAACTTTACCGGGAAATAGCTAGTTATTATTCACAGGCAGAGCTGGACCTACGAATGTTGCAGGGTGGCGCGAGATCTGGTTATTGCGCCCCTTCCCGAGTATCGTAATCTACTGCGGTGCTGCGCAACCTTTTTTTTCTTCGCGTGCCCTACAGAATTCCGTAGCACACAATAATAGTACGGTAGTTGAGTGCCGTAAATGTAAAAAAATATATTTTTAAAAAACTCGCTAAAGTCATAAGACAACGCTCTCTGTTTTTTTTTAATGGATTAATTACTTAATTACATACTTAATTACTTACTTACTTAATTACTTACTTACTTACTTACTTACTTACTTACTTACTTACTTACTTACTTACGTACTTACTTACTTACTGACTGACTGACTTACTTCTTCTTCTTCTTCCGTCCTTAGCCACCGACCGTCAAAGCAGTCAGTGGCCATTACGCCTAGTGGCGTCTTAGGGCAACAGCAGATAGGTTTTCTTTGCCATTGTTTCCCATCACGCCTATTGGCGTCTTTAGGGCAACGGCAAATCAATCCATTTGCTGTTGTTTCCGTAATCGAAGTGACAACTGACTTACTTACTTAGTCAATACTCTTCTACCCTGGAGTGTAGAGCTTTGCAACAGAGAGCACCATACTATCCTATCAGCTGTCTTCCTCCTGGCCTGTTTCCAATCTAGTACTTGGTCCTTCAGAGAATGTCTTATGTTGTCTTCTCAGCGAACTCTGGGTCGTCCTGGAGGTCTAGATCCGTGGCTCTTTAAAACTGAGTGCTTTAATGGATGGTAACGTAATTTATTGTTTGTAAAATTGTATATGTGGGTTTCTTTTCGGAATATTTTACC
This sequence comes from Oreohelix idahoensis, assembly GCA_024509875.1. Lineage (NCBI taxonomy): Eukaryota > Metazoa > Mollusca > Gastropoda > Stylommatophora > Oreohelicidae > Oreohelix > Oreohelix idahoensis. Next base: position 185,417 of record JAMPIV010022396.1, on the reverse strand, counting down.
ATAACTTATAAAACTCACTCTTTTCCACAATCTCACTCACACTCTCCCTTACTACATCCCATTCCACACCAGACTCTCTCCCTCATTCTCACTCACACTCTTCTTTACTTCATCCTATTCTCTCCCTCACTCTCGCGCAGTCTCCCTTACTACTTCCCATTCTCTTCCGTACACTCCATAATTACTTCCCATGCTCTCCCCCTCACTCCCTTACTCACTCACTCTCGCGCAGTCTCTCTTACTACTGCCATTGTCTTACTCTCTTCCTCACACTCCGTCATTACTTCCCATGCTCTCCCCTCCCTCCCTTCCTCGCTCGCTCACTCTCCCTCTCTCACTCACTCTCTTTTACTAGCTCTCTCTTACTACTTCCTCGCTCTCTTTTTAGGTCTCTCTCTCTCTCTCTAAGTCACTCTCACTACCTCCCGAACTCGCATTCCTGGCCTCTTTCCTCACTCTCCCTAACCGGTGCTATCCTTCATTTTCTTTCAATCTCTCTCCCTCACCCTATCAGTCTTTTTTTTTTCTTTGCTCTCTTTAATGTTCATTTTTTTTCAACTTATTTTGTTTAATTTATTGCGGGACGTAAATCGATAATGCAGATCGAACGTTTCACGATACTAACTTGTCGTGTTTAGCAGAAGTAGAATCATGATTACTTACTTACATGTCACGTAATAATGGGTTAATGTCACGAAGTGAATTTAATTATAGAGTGTTGTCTGAGTGTGTAGACAAGACCCTATTTGGAGAAAGACTGAGAAGATAGATTTTTGTTGAAAATGACAGTGACCATGGAAAGGAGACTATTGGCTTCGAGGGTGATAACCGAGATTGAATCTCTCTCGCCACTCCTGACGTCTTTGATAGCTATAGACTCACCACCTCTGACTACCATAAAGGAGATAAGGTTTAATTAACGACCAGACACACTAGACAGACAAATATATAGACGTACGGTATAGTTAAAGAAAGTGACTGATCCAGACTACAGTTTATAGTTTTATTTACACAACAAAAATTCAGATAACATAATAAAATGAATAATGTGCACAAACCTGGAACAGAACCAAATCAATTAAAATGGCATACAATATACAAACCCCCAATGTCACCCTCCCCTTCAACCTGCAGGGAAGAAAGTTAAGGATTGAACAACAGGATTTACTAGGTGGGGTCTCTAACCTTAGAGCCACTACTCCTAACTATCTTAATTATTAAAATCTAACACCTCTGTCCAACTGTGGACCTAACTACGGTCTACGCAACCTCTGCATGAATTTTCTAGAGTCCTGCACAGCAGATCACGAACATTGATCCAAAAACTGACTTCTTCAGTAAAACCTCAGAAGCTGCCATCTGCTCTGATTTTTATTAATCTGTATCACTACTATCTCTCCACTCTAAACATTCAGAAAGGAATTTTAACCCTATCTCCCTCTTCTAATTTTCTCTGTTGATGACTTGGGCTTTTAGACTCAATGACTCTCTGACGCTGCTGTCAGCTTCTGAGGATCTGATGAGTGGCTGGTTTGGAAAAATATGATTTCCCTATCTCTTTTCCGTTGTACTGATAACGGGTCTGGTTCACTACCACGACATGTGATAGCCGAAGGCGGTAATTAGATTTGCAAGGCTTTATTATGGCCTTCTGATGAGCACTAGGCGACGCGCCTATCTGATGTGCTTTAGCGACCTTAGAGCTCCTGATTTCTAGAACCAGTTCCCGATGAAGTGTTTTTCTCTTCACTGCAAGGGAACTTCTCGGTTCTTTCACCTCTGGCGATATCTCGAGCACTCGGCTCCTGCGATGACAATTTTTGCCGTTGGTTAAAAGGTAGGGCAGGTTACCACCGCTCTCTGTGCAGTGAACAAAATTAGCTGTAAACGAAAAAGAATAACAACAAATACACAACACGTCAAAGAAATACTCATCTTTAACACATAACTCCCTTAAATAAATCTCCCGTCTATCCCTTACACACCTTTGCGCACAAGCGATAACAAATATTTCCAAACTACAGATCACTCTCCCATACACTCCCCTCTTCTTAACAATGTCTGTTATGTAAACCCAGACGCCCAACACCTGCTGACCTAGATCTCTGGTCCGTCAGCCGTCACAACATTACATACACTGAATACATACACTGAGGGAACTCCTCTGTACCAAATACTAAGGCCTACTTTCTATACTGACCCGTGATTGTTTCCTCGCTTACACAATTGTATATGTCACGGCGCTATTTCGCCGAAATTTCAGATTGGCCACCTTGGGTGGTTGGCAACCCTGAGAGAAGCGGTTTGTCCAGATCAGGTAACCGGACAGGAAGCGGGAACAAGTTTTGGCGCAAAAGGGGGTTCCCTGCTAGTCAGCGGCCGAGGTAGGTCGCAGATATTTTGACTCCTAGCATTCTGGTGGCGAATTGTATGCCATGTTTGGATTATTATAGTACTTGCCATATTTCATGCTGAGTGGATTATGTGTTATAATTCTAGATGTGGATAGGATCTAGTGGACATTTTCCATAGATAGCAGAGTTGTAAAGTGTCTATGTGTTGAGAGTACCATTGAGCGATAGTCAGCGATAATGTTCATTCGGTGGGGCATACTAGAATGTATTATGTTGATAGATTGTGCTGGTAGTGAGGCAAGTTACATTGGTATTTTTCGTATTGTAATTCATACGTTGTTTATGGCAGTGTAAGGCCTTATTTGTGTGTATACCATATTAAAGGGCAGTACCCGTGAAAGGTGTTATCTTGCTGTGTCAGCCATTACATGTTGTGGTCGTACCTTTGGAAGGACGAGCCTTATTCATCATTAGTATTGGTGTTACTATAAATCCACAATATTAGTGGTCTTGACAGTATACACCTTCTTCCTACACCAACTCGGTAAAATTAATTACACAACTATATAATATATATAGATATATATCTCTAGGAATAATGAAATTCCATCTCAGAAAATAATTACACCTCTCACTCCCCTTCTCATCCCACTACATTATCAAAAATAGCCCGCTAGCAAAACACACAACTTACGCTCACTTATCCACACTGCCAATCCTCAATAATCACTACGAGGTTACATACATCGGACCTCATAATTACATTATTGATTTAACCTTATACGATTAATTCAAGTACACAATTACGTTAGCGTATTCTCACTGCAAATATCCTAATCAAATTGCGGCTAAACTGCCGCGACAATTGCATATACAAAGCACCCATTAATCATAGCGCTAAACTCTACACAGTTAATATCTCAACAAGCCTCGTTACACAATTGATAGATATTCCTACTATTCATAGAAAAAAACTATATGCACACTTACATTTTAATTATTTCTATAAGATAGTAATTGATGGCACTTTCGTTTACGAAATTATTTTAAACTCCCAAAAGGAAACTTAACTCAATCGGGCTAAGATTCTATTATGAATCGAATTATAACTACTACGCTAAATTAAAATATGAACCTACCAAATTCGAATTTCCCACTTAAGAGCAAGCGAAATTTGCTTTGTTTTCACGCCTGAATTTTTGGGGACCAAGAGAGCTCAAATTAAAATCTTCTGATATTTATAATAGGAACCCCCACGCCCTTACCCACGCCGTGGGTCATCGCGGGCGTCCCTCTGGAACCAATCGTCTTTCGGCAAAATCTAAAAATATCCCGTGCTAATGTGCTATAATTTGAACGTAAGATTAACCCGCTTGACCTATTTGCCTGCCGAAATAATTCCGTTGTATTAATAGCTGAAACCCCGGTCCTGTTTCTTTACACCCACCCTCATTTAAACCGGGTAGGGCCGGGTTAACGTCGGAAAATTTTCACCCCGCCCAATTAATACTCACGCGCTGATATACAATAAAATGACCGCGATTATTTTAACAAAGAAAATGAGACTGCGTGATCGCGATTACTTTTAAAAAAAGAAAAATGGTGCGAGTAAAAATGAAACCTACGGTAATTCATCCTGAAAACGCAATTAATTACCAAGAGAAGAAGACCAAACTCAAGTAGTTACAAGACAAAATTACAGATAAGAAAAGAATGGGCCTGTTGAAAAATAAAACCACAGTACTCCATCACATTAGTATAAGCTCAATTATTAGCAATATCCTCTCTCTCTCTCTCTCTCTCTCTCTCTCTCTCTCTCTCTCTCTCTCTCTCTCTCTCTCTCTCTCTCTCTCTCTCTCTCTCTCTCTCTCTCTCTCTCTCTCTCTCTCTCGGGTTTTCCCGTCACTTTCTCCATACACGCAACGAATATTCTCTTAATATTGTAAGCAAATAAATGAAGGAACTACCGTAAAACTGGTAAGAAAAGCAAAATAAAAATTTAAAAATAAAGTGGCATAGAGTCAGTTTTACAAGTTAACGTACACAGTAACACGGGACGTTTCGGTGTTCACCCTTCGTCAGCTATATTCACAAACAGGCGACACAGATACATACAGACAGGTTAATAGACAAAGGCAATGGACACATTTAAAAAAGGGGGGGGGAGGGGGGAATGAATGAAACAACGATATGATGCATGACGCAGAAACATGAACAATATAAAAAGGTAAAAAAAAATCCGAAACAAGCCACACAAAAAAAAAAAAAGTATTAACTCAATAAATTCAACAAATAATGAAAATATACAACGGTGTAACAAAGTCAAATAATATCCTGTGGAGATATTCGCTGGCAGTCTCTAACACTTTCCTTCCCTACGGCAGCAGCATCTGATATGTGACTACCTTTTACCACACTTATAGTTCAACAAGGTATCTGAAGAGACAACTAAAGAATAGACCCACTGCCCTACTCAGGTATGTCGGGCTACTATAAGAAGGACTACTATGAGCTTGTTCATGGGAGTGGCAACTTCACATGGCAGAAATCATTTAATCATTTGCTACAGAAAGCTTTGTCCATACCCTATGTAACTGTCGCTAATATTTCACTATCTACCGATATTGCCGTTTTCAAGTTGCGTGTGCCGTTGTTTGTTTAACTTGATTAATTACATCGCCATCTGCTGATATTGCAATTCCCAAGTTATGGAAAGTTATAAATATTTCTACAATTTATTTATTTATTATTTTTACACGTGAATGTTACTTCTGCGTATAGTATGCGTCTCTACAACCTTAACCCTTTCTGTTATAGGTTTGTTTTTTTCCAGTTTCACCCGGATACCAAAATAAATATTTTTTATTTTGGTATGTGGTGTTGCTATAATGCACAGTAGACTCTTGAATATCAGGGGTGATATGGAACACACAAAAAATTAATCCTTTTTTAATTGACACTCAAAGAAAATAAGTATTTAAAGATAAAATACTTACTTACTTAGTCGTTCCCCTTCTACCGTGAGGTGTAGAGGTTTGGAAGAGAGAGCGCCAGACTATCCTATCGGCTGTCTTCCTCCTGGCCTGGTTCCATTCTAGTCCTCGATCCTTCAAAGATTGTCTAATGTTGTCCTCCCAGCGGACTCTGGGTCGTCCTCGGGGTCTGGATCCTTGGCTCTTTGTTTCCCATGCTTGTCGTGGTATCCGATCGTCTCCCATTCTGCAGACATGGCCAAACCATCTTAATTGGGACTGTTCTACTTGGGTCTGCAGGGGGTAGGATTTAAGGCGTTGACGTATCGTCTGGTTGCGTACCATGTCTCTTCTTGTTACTTCAACCCCCTTCCTCAGATACCTCATTTCTGAGGTTTGGATCTGGCTTTTATGGGTTGTAGTCATTGCCCATGACTCGCATCCATATGTCAAGACTAGGACATAGGTGGAGCGGTATACAGCCATCTTCGTTTTCTTACCAACCTCTCTCTTGCTGAGGAATCCTCGATTTATGGCCTGAAAAAGTCTCCCAGCTGCTGCTTTTCGAGTGGCCAACTCTTCTTTGATGCCTCCCTTTCGGTCTATAATAGCTCCGAGGTATTTAAAGTGGTCGACCTGCTCCAGGACCTGTTCTCCCAGCTTAATCTGATGTTTTCTTTCTTCTCGTGATATCACCATGGATTTTGTTTTAGAGCTGCTTATGACCATCCCTCTCTTCTCCAGCTCTTTCTTCCAGACTTGCAGGTTGGATTGGAGATGTGCCTCTGATTTAGCAATCAGGGCAACATCATCAGCAAATGCCAGCTCCGAAATATAGACCTGTCTCATCTTCCAGTACCCCACTGAATACTTTCTTGTTCTCTCCTTACACGCCTTGATGACATCGTCCATAAGGAGTATGAAGAGGTAAGGTGATAGGATATCACCTTGTCTTACACCAGTGGTGGTCCTGAACTCTTCTGACTTATGGTTTGCTGTCCTCACATAATTTCTGCAAGACTTGTAGAAGCTCTGTATAGCATGAATCAGAGGTGCTGAAAAATTCTTCCTTGCCAAACAGTCCCAAAGTTTGCTCCAGGGGACCCTGTCAAACGCCTTTTCCAGATCTATGAAACAAAGATGCATAAAAATATGCCTGCGAAATTTAAAAAAAAAAAAAATAAATAAAAACTAATATCCAAGAGAATCAAACCAGAACCAAATGCGTGAACTTGCTCTATTATACAAAATAAGTCAACAAAGAAGTTTGCTTTTGTCATTCATTCACCTTTGGGCGTATGGTGCAGGGTAGATTCCACAGCATTAGTTTCTCAGTAAGTGTGCTGTCTTGGTGTTGCTCCAAATGATCTAGCAGGGCATCAGCGTCAGTTAAAGCAGCACTTTGGCTGATTACGTACATAATAGGATTTGCATATTGCATTATACTGCCGTATACTGTAATTCTTTAGGGAACATCCGGGAACATCACAGGGAACCCCGTAAATCTAAGAAAACTCTCAGTTCGATTTTCTTTTAATTGTTTTAAATAATTAGAAGGTATGTTTTTTTTTTTTTTGTTAAGAAAAAAAACAATTTAATTAGGTCCAAGAAGAAGCACTATGCTTCGTCCATGGCTTTTGAAGGTTGTTTATGCGCCTCTTGTGTTTTTGTAACATCATGACATTTTGAAGTATATCTATTTTTGTTCAAAGCAGTTAACAGCTCTAGTTTTTAATTGAATGAATTCAAGCTGTTAGATCCGTTTTATATCACTGTGGTGGGTTTTGATGTTAAAAAGGCGGGTATGTAGTAAAGTTGTACTTGAGTGAGGTCAAGCTGTGAAGGCCTCTGATGTAGACAATTAATAGCTGTGTTACAGAGAACCTTTCTGCTACCACCTACGATCTCACTCAAAGTATGTGTTAGAACTATTATGATTGCATGCTACGTTTAGTGTCTAGGGTAATGTAAGAGAGATGTTATAGGAATTCAATACAAACACATACACATACAGATACTAAATGCTATTAAGAACTTAACTAACACCAGTGGGTAAATTTATAGTTTGGAATTTCTTTTTTCTCAAATTTATTTGTCCTGAACCTAAATTTGTTTTTAGCCAGGACCACAACTTAATTTGTATCAATATATATATATATATATATATATATATATATATATATATATATATATATATATATATATATAAATATATATATATATATATATATATATATATATATATATATATATATATATATATATATATATATATATATATATACATATATATACATATATAAATATATTTACATAAATAGGACCATATGTCCAAGGTACATTGTTACAATTAAAATCTTTCAAATAGTATTACATAACATATGATGACTACTGGTATTTGGAGACAGGTTGGGGATTTATAATCATCCCACAGTTCTTCTGTTACACCTATACTTGTTTATTTAATCCTTGGGTGGAAATTTTATTTGGTATACAGGAGATTCGTTAATTGTTTATGATAAGTTGTCCCAGGCCAGATATTATGACTTTTCTGGACCCAGGGGTTGCAGCAGTTGTCGTAGTTTCGGCCACAAGCCACAGTCTCCTCTGGTCTTTCAAATGCTTGAATATATAATTCGTACCAGGGACTTCTCACATTAATGTAGACTTTCTCAATCAGACAATTCACTGACACCAGATAAGTGCCAGCAGAACCCCTGTAAATGAAAGTTATGTTCCTGTCTTAACTTCACATTAATTTCACCCAATTTTACAATAATAATACAATTTAACAAAAGAACCTGGTCAGATCTCTCTCTGACCAACCTTACTTCTCCACTCTAGATTGATGGAACAATTTATACCAGTTTTCTCTTCTTTTCCCTAATGGTGGTTACGCCTCTGTCCTTTGCACTAATCTTTTTCCGTACAATATGATGGGTGATTTGATTCATGAGGACCCCTGCATGTCTTTTGGGTATATACTTCTCTCTGGTAGCCAATTATATAATAGATACCCTATAGGCCCTGTCTGAGTGCTGGGGACCTATGTACTTACTAATCATGATGGATTTTCATCTAACATTTTCTCACACTCCAATTTATTTTAAATAAAAGATAATTAATATTCTTCTTACCACAATTTTCAATAAAAAACACACAATTAATACGTTGACTGGCAATAGAAATACACTGTTGTTCCTTCTGCCTTTGTCCAGACTGCTGAGATAATATGGTCTACAGCACTGCTGATCTCAACGCACTCTGCTTCAACTAAGGTTTTGAAAAAAATGGCATCTAAGCCTTTCAAGTTTAAATGCAGCTTTGGTAGGCTGACCAATGACTACGCATATCTCAATTGTAAACAAGTCTTGCAAAATAAAATTCAAACTTTCCCTTCGTTACTTGGTTAGTATATTTTTAGTTTGAGGTCGGCCAATAATATTTCGCCTTCCTTCAAAATCCATCCAATCCAATCTCTCGTACCTTCTTAGTCTTTATTTCTCCAAAGCTTTTTCAAAAATATGCCCACAAAAAATCAAGCAGGCATGACTTGTCCTGACAGTCTGTCCGATCCTCTATAGTATTATTACCAATATTTGGTTATTTAATGGACTATTTGTGTAACTAACAACTTATTCTTGCTCAGGAAGTCCTAAGGCACACGAATATATAATTTTTATGGGGCTAGGTGACTTAGTTCAGAATTCCATATTTTTTTCTATAATATCCAACCTATTCATGTCTTTTTGCACTAATTTCAAGCTAATTACGAGAGTCTCTCGTAGTACGTGAGAATTACGTCATTCGCAATAAGAGCTAAGCCTGTTTTCGTGACCCAATCGTCTACATGTTCTAACTTTTACATCGTATTTTGAAAATCGCCCTAGGCAAGGCTTGCGAGTTGGTTTTATTTTTGGAAACAATGCGAGACGCGATTAGCATTGGGCCATCTATCCGTTCCCCACCCTCTCTCTACTATGTCTTTTAGGCAAATACTCCGTTTGAACTTGGGAAGTGTTACGTTTATCTCAAGGACGAATTTGAAAATTTTGGGTACCTTTTTATTCGGCTATGCTGCGTTATAAAAACTAATACGCTGAAGGCGTGGGTGAAAAAGACAATTCTCTACCAACTTTCTTTAGTTCTATCTTATCTTTGACTTTATGCATTATTCTGCTATCTTCTAATTTAGATATTGTATTTAGAATTTCATCACAATCACTAACAATATACTTCATGTAGTAAATGTACACAATTTTTGCTGCACACTTTGATAGGCGCGGCGGCACACTAGTGTGCCGCGTCACACCGCTTGAGAAACACTGATCTATTAATTTTCAGCTCTCCAGGGAGCATTGGACGTCAATAAACGTACGTCACGTCCTTCTGTCACGTGACATCAGCTCTAGGTCTTTCTATGTCTGCCTCAGCATTTTCATTTCTGTCGTCAGATCTCATCTCCGTGTGTTTTTCTGTCTACTTCTACTTTATCTTACCATGGGGGGGGGGGGGGGGGTTCAAGAACAAGGTGTACCTTGTAATGTTATCTGGTTTCTTCAATGTATGTCCTATCCACTGCCAGCGAACTTCTTCTCATCTCTTGTTAGAATGGCACTCGTCTGGTCATCAGTTCCCTGTTGGTGAGTTTATCGTAAGCATCTTACAAGTGTTTCCATTAACTCAGTGTTCCATAAGGACCTTTATTAAAAATATGAAAACCAATAACATGTATTCATTCATGCTCCTTTCTGTTCCCAGTGGAGCAAGGAGCCCCGCCTGGAGGTTGTCTCCTTACTGAAGTTCTGCACAAAATAATTCATGTACTCTTGCAGCTGTAGTTTTTGTAACTATTTGTTATTCATGACGATGTTGGCAGTCCTATACACAGCTTTACATAGTCACCTCATAGGATCACACGAGGGAGCAGTAGATATATTCTTTCGTTGTCTCTTCAGAGACCACCACCCTCTTCTAACCCTCTTCCCCCCGGTCTGTTCCAGGAAATCCCTAAAATCCCATTGTAATATTCGGGAAAACCACAAATGTTTACAGCCCAGAAAAAGTTAATAGCCGGGAATTCAATTTAGCAAATGAACGAATGTCTCTGTTTGTTCACTACTACGATCAATTCATTGAATTACCGCATGTGCAAGTTGGTCCAATACAGTAAGACTGCGCCGAAGTAAGTTCTGAGCTCTCTATTTCTTTGTCGCTCAGAGATAGCCCACTAACTCAACAACAGAGATCAACAATACAAATGTTACTAAATTATGTGAATAACATATACCGTACATGTAAAATGTTCATAGTTATGTTTGTGACTGCTTTATGTGTGCATTTGTGTTGTGAGTAGACATGAACAATTGCATTAAAGACATCTTTTAATTTTTTTCAGATACTCGAGCTCGTGACTTCAACTCAACTGACTACTGCCGTTATTTAGAGTCATTAATGTAGAAGTCTGAAGACGAACGAGCAAGAAGAAAACGAAGACTTCAACAATGAATGGCAGAAAAGTCACAGGAAAAACATACAACTACATTGTAGCTCAGTACTCCGCAATCAGTGTGCCGCGGCACATTGGTGTGCAGCTGATGTCTGCCTAGTGTTGCTGTGACACCAGGCAGAATACACCGTACAATGATAAACAAAATTATTTGTTATGGTAAAACATTACTAAAGCATCTCACACTACAATTTTACAAATAAAATGTTGAGTTATCATCATTCACAAAACCAGCACACAAAAATTACGTTGTCTCGTGATTGCATCGAATTTTAAAATATTTGCCATACCCACCTATTTAAATATTATAGTGTGCCGTGGAATTGTCAAAGGCACTTTTAAGTGTGCCGCGAAGTGAAAAAGGTTGCGGAGCGTTGGTGTAGATAATACCAAGCACATGGTATTGGCCGCAAAAGAATGAGAAGATCAGCAGCCTTAGTTAAACAACAACAATATATTGAGGCATATAGTTTTTACGCTGGTATATGTCATACAAGTAGAATTTTACCTGCATGTAATTTGTATTGGAAAGGTGGCAGGAAAATGATGGATACTTCAGTAAGGCTATGATAAACGGCGGGCTGAATGAGAATAAATACAGCGGTTCATAATTATATCAGTGGGTGATAATTTAATCATCCTGTTTTCACTGTGAAGAAACGTTAACACCAATTCGGCTGACACCTAAAAAACAGCTAACGTCAGCAATACAGTTCTCAGACTGAAAGAGTAAATAGCTCACCTTAAACATACATTTTTGAAGGAATGTTTACGACCGGAAATTTGACTGAATAACTTGAACGGCTCCTGCACATAAATCCCGTGTGGATGGGAAGGGGCGAACCTCCTGACCGGGTTGGAAGGAAAGTCCACTGACCCCCCAGCCTCGCAATGACATGTCATTGGGCCAAAAGAGCTGGAAAGCTCGAGTGCCGCTGGTTAGAAAAAAAAACAAAAAACTTTCTCATTCCAAGGTCATGGTCCCAGAGAAAACCAGGTGATTAAAAAAATCATTCCTTAGTTTTAAATTTGTATGTCCTCATTGTCTTTTTTGGATACTGTTATTGTTGAACAAAACCGACATCATTGCATTCCGGGTAAACCCATAGGTGCTCATTCTCCCTCAGTATATGTCGAAGAGTGTGATTGTTAACTGTTCCTGTAGCTTGCTGGTTATATACACGACGGATGCATCCTCTCATAACGTCCATCTCTGCTAGCCTTACATTTGACGCCAAATTCCAACAGTCTTAACCTTGATGATTCATTTATTGCAGTGTCATTCTCTAACAGGCGATCATTAATTGTTCTCAGTAACTCTCCCTTATCCATATCCAGTGTCCACACTGTGGGTGCTCTTGATGTTAGTCTGTCAGCACTCTTATTGCCGCGTACCCAAGCACGATCAGGACAGTAGATCCACACCAGCTCTTGCAGCTTCTATAAATGTTTTCCATTCATGTCTTAGCCAACCATTTTGAACCTGTCGAAGCATGGACTGAGAATCTGACACAATGACTGCCTTTGTTAATGAAGTATTCGTTGGATGTACATGCAACAAATGTTAGAACACGAAACAATAACTCTTGGCAAGTGCTACACTGGGATAACACACTGACATAAATTGTTACATTCCTTCTGCAACCACAAACATGGCTCGTTGTCAACATTATAACTCACTGAAAAAGGACACGAAGGTACAATACCATATACGGTACTTTACAGCTAATCTGCAGAACACGATATATAATATAAGCAGAATATAACTTTGGACGTGAATCACACTAACACTAATATGTACCTAGTACATCATAGAAAACAATGCTCGTGTTGAAAATGTTTAACGATCACTCTCTCTCTCTCTCTCTCTCTCTCTCTCTCTCTCGCTATTCCAAAAGGCCCGAAGGAGTACTCACAGCTATGCCTTCCCGCGCACTGGCTGCATTCAATATCCAACTTCGCCGTCCGAACACTACACCCACTTCCACACTCGTCGCCTTCCACTACCTGCTATAACACCTGACCCTTTCAGCCCTGACCAGCATTCAGGTACCCCTTCTTTCATAACACCTCAGTCACTCGTGAACCTGCCAAAACTACTCCCCTGCTACTAATATCACGAGTAGACACAATCAAGCTTAAGTTAACTCACTCCCATTCAAACATCACGTAAACAAATCTAGCTCCAGACAGAGCATAAGTAACTGACATCCATATTACAAATGGTTCATGACAACTGCCATTTGACAAATAATTTTTGTTAAAATAAAATAAAATTTAGTTGGTTGGTTTTTTTAAGACTATCTTCATCGCACACGGGCCACTCAAGATCGCCACAAGCAGGATCTCAGTACAGTGCACGAACTCCGTAGCACCGGTGAGGATCCCAATGTGTATATGCAGGAATCATACATTCTATAAATATTTTTGTGTCGGGTAGGTTTTTACTAATTTTGCAAATTTTGCCAGCGCAGCGGCCGTGTGGCCTACTGTTTACGAATGTCAGATGCTGAGGGATTTTAAAATGTGCGCAACCTGCACACAGAACATCCTATTTTGCCACTCTTATCCGAAAAGGCTAGGCATCTGATCTCACTACCCAGGAGATCTCACTACCCAGGAGATCAGAAAATGGGGGAGGGAATGACATTATTTGGAACCACTGGTTCTGAGAAAAAAAATGTCCATAAAACTTAGTTCCCGTACTGGGAACCGAACCCGGTAGCTTTAGAATTAGAGACGGACGCCATACCTTTTAGCCACTCCAACCTCCCAAAGTTTAAAATGGTAATAAACTTCGGAGACAGCGTCGTATTGGCTGTGGAACAACCACAACGGGCTATGGAACTCAGGACAGTAATTTATATACATCATAATGGTTACTTGCACAATTGCCCCCAGCTCACAGCATGGATAAGACCAGGAGTGAAGTTGAAAGTCGCAATCAACGTGGAGTGAGTTCAATTCGTAACACAAACACAAGGCTGGCACTTGGAAGAAATGATCCCAGTGAACCCCTCTCCCCGCCCCCCTCCTCCCCCTCCTATAGAGTGTCAAGAAGATTAAAGAGTCGAAACACTTATTCTACGGGGGGACCGCTCTGATGATCAGAGTGTATTCTGCTGTAATGATCTGTTAGAAAGTTTCCTATCATATCTGACCATACAAGAGAGAGCAAAAATTACTGCCCACTATTAGGCCATGTACTTAACAGACCGATTTTCATAGTTAAGTAAATAAATAATACACACATAAAGGTATGTGTCAGGCACTCGTGAGAAATATATAAGTAGAAAACTAGAAACGAGAAAAAAAAACAACAGAAGTGCGAGGCTTACCAGAAAATCGAACCCATGACCTTCCAAACGGCACCACCATCTAGCTACGGAAGCGAATCGCACCATCCTCCCTGCCAACTAGGCACCACTCATAGTGAAAGGATTGCAGACATACGAGAAAGTCATGAAGAATACTGTTAAGGAGTGGTTTCCTTTAACAGCATCAGCCGGCCACACAGGCCAACACTTATGTTACTGATACTTGTTTAGTTTAAACTTGAACAACATCAGCAGGCCCAAATGTTACGGGATTTGTTACGTACTATTCCCATATAAATTGGACTGACACTTAAGACAGTACGTACGCAAATGAATAACTTGACAGAAGTCTGGGTCACAGTTCCATACATATAATCTCAACAGCATAGTCCTGGACATCAGTAACAATAGTACAAAATACTTGCATCATTGGAATATGTAACACAGTCATCCTAACGTACTGGTAGCAACTGCATTCAATGTAAGTGCGGCATTCACCCGTCGCACATATATCTCTATGGTCTGTATTCAATGTAAGTGCGGCATTTACTCCTCGCACATATATCTCTACCTCTGGTCTTATCACCAGGCATCCGAGTTCCTCCAGAACTTAACAGCGTGGGAAAACCACAACGCGCTTATAGTGTCGATACACACAAGCTTTCTATCAAAGCTCCTATTAGGCTTCCAAACACTGGAACAGCCAGGGTCTTATAACATAGACCTCATATTGGCGCGGGAAAGCAAATAACGCGCCTTCAAACAATAACATATAATGGTCTTACCATAGACCTCCTTCTGGCACAGGAAAACGAAGTGCCTTTAAATCCATCCACTTCCAAGCTGTGATAAAGTACATTGATACAGCAAAAAAATCATTAATTATATGTAATAAAGTCAAAATAATATGAGTAGAATAATAATATTATAGTTGTAACGCGGCTTCTTCCCCGCGCCAGTCATCGCATTGAGACAAGAACGTAGTTTAAAGCCTTATTGCAGCGCTAGTGGTATTGGACTTTCTAACCCGCCCGTCAAGGGTTAACGATAAAATTTTGAAAAAAAGCCAAGCTTAGTTATTCCACGAAAGATAGTAAGATTCAAAACAGTGGAAGCATAAATGGACGCATAAACAAGAGAGAGAGCGAACACATGCCACAAATTATCACGCGTTAGATTCTTGAAGTAGCTACTCAGGACGACAGTGCGAGACGAAACAGTAGCAGGTGTTCGGAACGTGTCGCAAGCTTGGTAAAATTTAAAAGTACCCCGCTAAGTCCAATACTTTTTCTAACAAAAGGCACACTTTGGAAATATATATACACACACGCATAATTGCTTCCTGCCGGGAAAAAGGAAGATCTGCGATGATTTTTATAACATTCGAGAAGTTGAGACTTAGAAAACAACGAACGCCAAAATGAAAAATATATGGAATTCTTTATTAATAGGTTTAGGATCATAAAATTTAGCTAGTCTAAGAGCTTATCTTGTCCTGATTTGGTAATATGCTTTCGAATAAAAAATCCGACAGATAGAAATAAAGTTATGGACAAAAGACTGTATTTGTTCGTACAGACAGACCAACACATGCTCGTTTGGACTTGCACTAACGGTAACATTTTTTGACGCGTCCTTGAAAAAGGCAGGAAAGGGTACATGTAGTCTGTTGTAGAAAGGGGTAGAAAAGGGGGAGAAAAATTATGGGATGGCTCAAACTGAATATGTTTTTTGGTAGTGTTAGGCCAAAACCAAGTTTATTTTTGGTGAATGCCAAGTTCGGACGGACAGACCGACAGAGGTATACTAACATTGGACCGAAATTGGACCTTAGTTTTAAAAATTTGAATGGAAAATCTTAGTAGTAGATCCCATTGGTCAAAATATTTCATATTATTGAGAAAAATTCAAAGGCTTGACGCCATTTGTAGAAGATAGTCCCTAGAGCAGGACGTTGTGAATTTCTATGGAAAGTGATTAGCCTTATTAAAGCAAATATATATTAAAGTAAAAGGCATCACAGTCCAGCCAGCAGTACATCTGGAGTCTGCTATTCAACGTACCTGTGGTTTTTTTTTTCATTGAATTTCTGGGTTTTTATCTGGCACTAGTCCGGTGCCAGATGTCTATGAGAAGCAGTGAGAAGTCGTTTCATGCACAGTAGTGACAGGGACCTACAGAGTCTACCCTGTTACTTTTGGCCTTGTCATAGTGAAATTGTGTGACGCCAAATTTACAGACTGTTCAAGTGTGCCCAGATAAGTAAAATATCTGGCACCCTAACTCTTCATCGGCTTTAAGATCAGCGCACCCCTGTATAACAGAAATAAACTATTTCCCCAGAGAACTTAACAGTGACAGTGTATATTAAAGAGACTGGGAGGGATTATAGAATCCCAAACAGCCATCCAGTGTTAGGAACCAGTAATAGACAAATTTTAGTAACACTATTAGTATAGTTTAACAGTATTTGTTGGAACAATTGTCCCGTTGGGTTTAAAATTTACATTTTATGTATATATCTTGAATTCTTTTCATTTTAAAGTCCTGACCAGAAGAATACTAGGTTCATGACCAATAAATCATACAGAAAATTATTAATTGTACAAAGTTATCCCCGGTGTTATTTCCTTTAATCATAGACCTTAATACTTGTTTGTATGGGTGGGTATTATTGTTAAAGTCCCATCACACCACACTTGCATATCCCTAGACATTAGACGTAGCTATCATTTATACTAGTCAAGAATAAGTCTGCTGGAGGCCATAAGGTGGTAGCAGCAAGGTACCTGATAACTCAACCATAATTTTGTTAGAATCAGGGACCTTCACAGCTGGCCTCATTCAGTACAATAAGGAAACATATCAACAACATTTCATAACATCAAATTCTACCACAATAAATTGGGGTCTCCTGTTCCGGGATTTGAACTTGTTAGTTGTTTAGAAATTTAAATAGTGTAGAACAAGTGTCCCCTAAAGTTATAAAAATATTTAAAAGGGAAAATAAAAGCTGATGAACTGTCAAGAGCCAGTAGTTAGTTAATTAATTGGTTAATTAATTAGTTAGTGTTAGTACTCTGTTAATTAAGAGTTTTGAAATTTGTATTAGAACATTTTAAAGATTGATATTATGGCAGACCTAGCGAAGTTCAGATCTGCTGCTGTGCTGGCTGCAAAAGAGATGAATATGGATGGACCAGAGTTGGTCCAGTATGTAACCTCAGAGGTTGATAAATTTATGGAACGTGAATAAAAAAGATTAGAAAAAGAGGTTGAAAGAAAATTAGAGACTGAGAAAGAAATTAAAAGGTTGCAGATTGAGGCTGACAAAGAGGCTAGGGCATTGCAGGCGGATAGAGAGGCGGAGATTAAACGGCTCTAATTTGAAGAAAAGAAATTGGAGGCTGAAGAAAAAAAGGCCGAGAGGGAGGCTGAGGAGAAGAGATTGGAAGCTGAAAGGGAAGACAAGCGATTGGCTGCAGAGAGAGAAGCTGAAAAGGAAGAGAAGAGATTACAGAGGGAGCACGAGCTACGACTAAAAGAGTTCGAATTTCAAGGTAATGCTCCTGAAAATGGTGCCAGCCCTTCTACCTCCGATGCTACTGCTAGTCAGGGAGCCTCAACCTCAGCTATGGGATTCCATTTAGACCATTTTGTTGAGAGGGACAATGACATTGAATCATTTCTATCCAGATTTGAGGTTTTAGCCACCACCTATGGGTTAGAGAAAGAAAGGTGGAGTTTAAAATTATCTCAGGGTCTTAGGGGAACATCTTATGCAGTGTTTGCCAAGATTAGCAAAGACGACTAAGACAATTATGACATGTTAAAGCAGGCTCTTTTGTTAAGGTATGAAAAGAACGGAGAATTTTACAGGAAAAAGTTTAGAAATGCCAAGCTAATGTCGGATGAGACCTATCACCAGTTCTCTGCACGTTTAGAGACGTACTTGGAGAAATGGACTGCTCTGGGGAAAACCCAAGATCTTAAAGAAATGACTTTATTGAGCAATTGAGAGAGTCCATGGCTCCAGACTTGAGAAAGTTTCTCATGGAACAAGGTGCAGAGAGGCTGGGTGAGTTACTTAATGTCGCTGAGAGGTATCAGGCAGCCCAGGCAGAGGTAGCTGGCGCCAAAAAGAAACAGATTGACAAATATAAGGCTCCACAAAACTCTAATAAATTTGACAACAAAGGTAAGCACAATTTTGATAGGCCACGCAATGATTTTAGAAATAAAAACCCACAATTCAATGACAGGAAATATGAGGAAAGAAAACCTTTTCATCAAGGTAGATTATATTGTAAATGGTGTAAGAGGGAAGGTCATGACATCAAATTTTGTAATAAGAAAACTTCTGGATTTGCTGCTATGAAGATGGGGAACAACGGAGAAAAGGACAAACCTACTGGACAGCAGGAACCGTATCACCCCCAGTGTGTGAGGATGTAGTCTGCAATGGGGTCACCATTAGGTGTCTCTATGATAGAGGCTTAGATTTTGATTCTGTTGTGAGTGCGCACTTGGTGAACCCAGATCAGTATACCACAGAAACAGTGGAGATACAAGGGGCGACCAAGGACATACCACTTATGACACTTTCCATTGCAAGGATAACAGTGAAAACTCGCTATATGGAAGGAGTAATCAGAGCAGCAGTGATCGACGCACCCATCTACCCTCTGATATTGGGGTGTCGTTATGTCTTCTTGGGGAATCCCAAGAGACCTGTGGTCTTGGCAGCAGTCCAGACTGGATCACAATCCAGAAAAGAAGAAGATGAACCTATAAATACTCATCCAGAGGAGATGAGGAAGGCACAGGCTGAGGACAAGATACTCAAGCATTGTTTCAAAAAATTACCTAAATGCCACACACCTCCAAGCAAAGGGGACTATTACATGAAGAACAAATTATTATATAGGAAGACCGGAACTGGAACAAATGGTCACGGCCAGCTGGTTCTTCCTACTTCATATAGGGAGAGAGTGTTGGAATTAGGACATGCGATTCACTTCAGTGGTCACATGGGGATCAGCGCAACAGGACAGCGTATAGCTTGTCATTATTTATGGCCAGGAATAACGGAGGATATAAAGAGATATGTAAAATCCTGCCCAGAATGTCAAAGGGTAGCTCCTAAGCACTGGACTGCTCCAGCAACTCTAGGGGAAATGCCCATTGTGGGAATACCTTTTGAGAGATTTGCAGTGGATATTGTGGGACCTCTCACTCGGACCAAGAGGAGGAACAGTTACATCCTTACTTTGGTAGACACTTGTTCTATATGGGGAGAGGCGGTAGACCTGTCGTCAATCGATTCGAAGCATGTCGCAGAGGCATTACTTACAATATTCACTAGGTTAGGATTCCCGCATCAAATCTTGACTGATAACGGCTCACAGTTCAAGGGGAAACTAACGTAAGAAGTTTTCAGGATCTTCCAAGCCAGGCACTTTCATTGTAGTCCGTATCACCACCAAGGGAACGGCCAGGTAGAGAGGTTCAACGGGACTCTCATTTCTATCCTGACAGAGCTGACACATGAGAAACCTGATACGTGGGACCAATACCTGCCCGCTGCGTTGTTTGCGTATCGGGAAGTTCCACAGAATTCATCCGCGATGGCACCCGCAACCCTGTTATTTGGGAGGCCAATAAAAGGTCCATTAGAAGCCTTGTTGAAGACATGGACAGATGAGAAGGCAGAAGAGACTGTTACCTCATCATACCAATATGTGAACGAGCTGACCTTTCGTCTTAAAACTGGCTGGAAACTTGCAAATGATAATCTCAGACAAGCCAGGAAAAAACATGCTGCCTATTTTAATAAGAAAGCTAAGGATAGAGAACTATTTGTGGGAGAGAAGGTGCTTCTTCTACTACCCGGCAGCCATAACAAACTACAAATTGGATGGCAAGGTCCATATACTGTTCTAGAGAAGGTGTCTAGAACAAATTATAAAATCGACAAGAAGGGGAAAGAAAAAATATATCATGTGAACCTTCTAAAGAAGTATCTGGACAGGGAAATCCAGGAAGGAACATACTTAATGTCCTTGTCGATAGCAACGGGGATGAAGAATGAACCGCTCATCTCCCATGAGTATCCCTTGAAAACATGTGAGACACCTGCACATGTAAAAGTCAGTAAACCCTTAACGGAAAAACAGATGGAACAGGTTCAAAAGGTTCTGACTGATCATACGGACGTGTTAACGGACAAACCGGGGCACATGAATTTGTTGGAATATGATATGAAACTAGTAGACCCAACACCGATCTGTATGACAGCCTACACAATCCCGTTTGCAATGGAGAAAGCTTCGAAAGAGGAGATTGAGTACCTATTGACAGAAGGGATTATTTCTCATAGCGAATCCCCATATAGTTCTAATGTGGTTTTGCTGAGAAAACCCTCTGGAGAACATCGTCTGTGTATAGATTACAGGAAACTGAATGCTGTCACAGAGAATCAGGTGGATCCATTACATGACACAAATCAATTATTTGCCAGGCTAAAAAAGGCAAAATATTTTTCGAAGGTGGATCTGAGCAAAGGCTATTATCAGATTCCAGTGAAGCCTGAGGTCAGACCTTATTTAGCGTTTAGCACTTCGGAAGGACATTATGAATTCAACATGTTGCCATTTGGGTTGAAGAAAGCTCCGAGTGTATTTTCTAGGATGATGCGACAATTGTTGGATCCACTAAATAACCCATGCATCACTAACTTTATGGATGACATCCTCATTGCTACAGAAACATTTGAGGAACACATTAACTCTTTGACTATGCTGTTTGATAGACTAAGAGAGACTAATTTGACGGCTAGACCAACAAAATGTTGTATTGGTTGTAAAGAGTTGGAGTTCTTGGAACATACTGTGTTTCAGGGTAGCATGACCCCTGACCCCAAGAACCTTGAGAAATTGCAGAGAGCACCTAGGCCAAAAACCAAGAAAGACGTGAGATCTTTCGTGTCGTTGTGTGGATTCTATCAGAAATATATCAAAAATTTTAACTCTATTTGTGCTCCTCTGACGGATTTAACTCGCAAAGGAAATCCTGATAGAATTGTTTGGTCAGCCCAATGTGAATCAGCCTACCAAGAGTTAAAGGAAAAACTTACAAGCAAGCCAATCTTGAAATTACCTGATTTGAGTCAGGAATGTGTGGTGAGAAGTGACGCAAGTAATGTGGGCCTGGGGGCTACGTTGTTGCAAAGGTCATCGTCACCAGAGGGAGAGCTGAACCCAGTCGCGTATGCTAGCCGCAAGTTAAACAAAGCGGAGCAATACTATTCAACAAGCGAAAAAGAATGTCTAGCTTTGATCTGGGCGATACGAAAGTTCCAGATCTATCTATATGGTAGAACATTCGTGGTCCAAACGGATCATCAGCGTCTCGTATTCTTATCACAGGCCAAGCATGAAAATGCCAGATTATTAAGATGGTCCTTATTATTACAGCCATATTCATTTATGATTGAATATATTCCGGGGTCACAGAACGTGGGTGCAGATTTCCTCAGTAGGCATCCCTGTGATCCAAATTAGAATATTCATCAGGCATAAGGAATTAATTTTATCTATGTGTATCACTGTTTTGGAACTAGCATCAGGCATGTTCTTAAGTGGGGAGATGTGTGATAAAGTACATTGATAAAGCGATAAAATCATTAATTATATGTAATAAAGTCAAAATAATATGAGTAGAAATAATAATATTATAGTTGTAACGCGGCTTCTTCATCGCGCCAGTCATCGCATTGAGACAAGAACGTAGTCTAAAGCTTTATTGCAGCGCTAGTGGTATTGGACTTTCTAACCCGCCCGTCAAGGGTTAACGATAAAATTTTGAAAAAAAGCCAAGCTTAGTTATTCCACGAAAGATAGTAAGATTCAAAACAGTGGAAGCATAAATGGGCGCATAAAAGAGAGAGAGAGCGAACACATGCCACGAATTATCACGCGTTAGATTCTTGAAGTAGCTACTCAGGACGACAGTGCGAGACGAAACAGTAGCAGGTGTTCGGAACGTGTCGCAAGCTTGGTAAAATTTAAAAATACTCCGCTAAGTCCAATACTTTTTCTAACAAAAGGCACACTTTGGAAATATATATACACACACGTATAATTACTTCCTGTCGGGAAAAAGGAAGATCTGCGATGATTTTTATAACATTCGAGAAGTTGAGACTTAGAAAACAACGAACACCAAAATGGAAAATATATGGAATTCTTTATTAATAGGTTTAGGATCATAAAATTTAGCTAGTCTAAGAGCTTATCTTGTCCTGATTGGTAATATGCTTTCGAATAAAAAATCCGACAGATAGAAATAAAGTTATAAACAAAAGACTGTATTTGTTCGTACAGACAGACCAACACATGCTCGTTTGGACTTGCACTAACGGTAACATTTTTTGACGCGTCCTTGAAAAAGGCAGGAAAGGGTACATGTAGTCTGTTGTAGAAAGGGGTTGAAAAGGGGGAGAAAAATTATGGGATGGCTCAAACTGAATATGTTTTTTGGTAGTGTTAGGCCAAAACCAAGTTTATTTTTGGTGAATGCCAAGTTCGGACGGACAGACCGACAGAGGTACACTAACATTGGACCGAAATTGGACCTTAGTTTTAAAAATTTGAATGGAAAATCTTAGTAGTAGATCCCATTGGTCAAAACATTTCATATTATTGAGAAAAATTCAAAGGCTTGACGCCATTTGTAGAAGATAGTCCCTAGAGCAGGACGTTGTGAATTTCTGTGGAAAGTGATTAGCCTTATTAAAGTAAAAGGCATCACAGTCCAGCCAGCAGTACATCTGGGGTCTGCTATTCAACGTACCTGTGTTTTTTTTTCATTGAATTTCTGGGTTTTTATCTGGCACTAGTCCGGTGCCAGATGTCTATGAGAAGCAGTGAGAAGTCGTTTCATGCACAGTAGTGACAGGGACCTACAGAGTCTACCCTGTTACTTTTGGCCTTGTCATAGTGAAATTGTGTGACGCCAAGTTTACAGACTGTTCAAGTGTGCCGAGATAAGTAAAATATCTGGCACCCTAACTCTTCATCAGCTTTAAGACCAGCGCACCCCTGTATAACAGAAATAAACTATTTCCCCAGAGAACTTAACAGTGACAGTGTATATTAAAGAGACTGGGAGTGATTATAGAATCCCAAATAGCCATCCAGTGTTAGAAACCAGTAATAGACAAATTTTAGTAACATTATTAGTATAGTTTAACAGTATTTGTTGGAACAATTGTCCCTTTGGGTTTAAAGTTTACATTTTATGTATATATCTTGAATTCTTTTCATTTTAAAGTCCTGACCAGAAGAATACTAGGTTCATGACCAATAAATCATACAGAAAATTATTAATTGTACAAAGTTATCCCCGGTGTTATTTCCTTTAATCATAGACCTTAATACTTGTTTGTATGGGTGGGTATTATTGTTAAAGTACCATCACACCACACTTGCATATCCCTAGACATTCGACGTAGCTATCATTCATACTAGTCAAGAATAAGTCTGCTGGAGGCTGTGATGGAATACATTGATACAGCGATAAAATCCTCCATTTATAAAGATAAAAGTTAAAATAAATTGTAGGGATAAAATATAGTTAAGTTACGCTGCGGCTTTTTCGCCTACGCCACAAGCGCGTTGATTTGGTAGATCGTACCATCGTTTTCTAGTGTCATTGGAAAAAGAAAAAAGACTAATTATAACATGGGGACGCGAAAGGCCTATTCGTTCAGACGGAGTAAGAAAAGGAGAAAAGAAAAAAATGATGCTGTCTGCAAGCATTTGAATCTAAGACTAACATACGCGCGAACTCGTAGTTAGTGTTTGAAATACGAGGTAAAGTACGAACATGTAGCCACTTAGGTTACGAAAACCGACTTAGCTCTTATTTAGAATGACGTAAAACTCTCGAAAATAGCTGGACAGCACATGGAAAAGAAGTGAACGCGTGGTAGTAAAGATTTCAAGACTAACATGGAAAAAAATATGGAATTTCTTATTAATAAGTATAGAATCACAAAAATTAGCTAGTTAAAGAGCTTATCTTTTCCTGATAAATAATATGCTTTCAAATAAAAAGACGGACAGATAATTCGGAAGTTATTGATAAAAGACTGATTTGTTCGATGCAGACTCGCAAACACATGTTAGTTTTGCATTCACTAAAGTTACATTTGACGCGTCCTTGAGACGAAGGCAGAAAAACAAGTACATGTAAACAAGGGGGAGACAAGGAGGAGAGAATCTAAAAATATCTTCGCAGTAGAAATCTAAGCAGTGGGTGAGGAAAAATTTGAATATGGACATTTATGTTTGAAATTTTAAACTGTAGAGGGGAAGTACTCTCATTGGACGAAATAGTTAATGTTATTGAAAAAAGTTGCCGGCAAGTTGCCATTTTTTGAAGACTGTCCATACGAGCAGATCGTTGAGGCTAAGAAGTTTGTCGTCCATTGAATATATATACTAATAATAGTGGGACGCCCTAGTCTAGCCAGCAGCTCAGGTGAGTTTGTGCTATTTCAGCGTATCTGTGGGTTTTATTCTGAATTGTGGTAAGGCTAAAATTATTAACCTTTTATTTAACAATTCTGAGTGATTGATACTGCCATATAATGAAAAATGATTACGACAAGTGAGTACTTATTCTAGGTCCCCAGCCGACTGTCCAGGGCCTAGAGGTTGAAATATAGTAGGATAAACTATCAGAAATGTAGAATACAGATGTTTCTTTTCAGGTGGTCAGGTGGAAACATATCACCCACCTTATTATATGGAAAAAAGAGATTAATGAAAATATTTCAGAAGCAGTGCAGTCCATAGAGGAGAGTAATGGAAATAGTGCTACTTGATAACAGCCTGGATGTAGATGTGCTGGGTCGGTCAGAGAGATCTGACCCCGTCTTGTTAATTCAATGTAATTATGCTTGTAAACATGGTGGATTAGGTAGTATGTTAAGACATAGCCTAATTTTGTGGTTTCAGAGTTTCTTTGTCTGGCACTGTGCTAGTGCCAGATGTTCTGACGAATACACCAGTGCATGAATTGAGATGCCTACCATACTACCTCAGAGCATATGAGGAGTGAGCCTAAGGAACGACTTTCTTCAAGCGTCACAGGCCAGTTAAGTACTAAAGACCTGGCCTGCTGATTCATCAACGAACATAATCTACTAGAAACTACCTTGTGTATTAATAACTTTTTCCACCATTAACCCTGTTTAAAGAGCAAATGAACAATATTAACTACAGACTGGGGATGAGGAAATACCCCGACCCGACATCCAGTACTAGTTCCTAAAGACTTTTAGTTAGCACCAATATTAGTAAATTCAACATTATATATATATATACATATATATATATATATATATATATATATATATATATATATATATATATATATATATATATATATATATATATATATATATATATATATATATATATATATATATATATATATATATACATATATATATATATATATATATATATGTACAAGTCTTTCATGTGTTTACCCGATTCTATGTAATTTTATTGAAATTGATTCACATTCTAATTGAAAAATCCTGACCAGAAGAAAAACTTGGTTCAGGACAAAATAAATTTGAAAAAAATTGTAATTCTTAAATTTTAAACACAGTGTTAATTGACTTGATCATAGAGCTTAATATTAGTGTATGTGTGTTTGTGTACTAAATTACCAGCACACCACATCTCATTACCCTAGAAATTAAACGTAGCTATCAGTCATAAAAATCACAAATAAGTCTGCTTGAGGTCATAGGTGGTAGTAGTAAGGTACTCTGTAAACTCACATAAACTGTTATCCTCAGGGACCTTCACAGCTGACCTCATTCAGTACACTAAATAACCTAGCAACCACACTTAATAACATCAAAACCCACCACAGAGGCCATAAGGTGGTAGCAGCAAGGTAAGCTGATAACTCAACCATAATTTTGTTAGAATCATGGACCTTCACAGCTGGCCTCATTCAGTACAATAAGGAAACATATCAACAACATTTCATAACATCAAAATCCACCCCACAAGCGCGGGACAGAACACAACGCGCTGATAAATAACAATTAGACCTTGTAAATACACCTTACGCAGAACATCATCGCGTCACTTCAAATATATCATAATCAAAATCACAGACACTATTCGCATACTCTAGAAACACCGACCGTCTCCCACGACGGATGGCCACAGACTCTCCTTAACATCTCAGTATACTTCTCTGACAAGTATGCTAACTACATTCACTTTGCACGCTTTTCTTATGTGCCCATAAACCTCGATTCACACATGAACGCCCCTGAGTAATCTTCAACCATGCTGCGTGCTTCTAAACAGTGAACTTTAAATGTAACATTCCAAGCTTGCATACTTCAATAAAAAAATACACTCTAAAGAGAGTTACACCATTCTCTACCCACACACACACACATGTATACACGTCATGTATCTCATGACATTACACTATTTACCCACAAACAATAGCCCTGTACATAAAAATCATTAACACCTAACTCTAACTCAAAATATGACTTAACAAATACATAGAAAGACCTTGAGCGGATGGCACAGGACATGAGGCCTTGAATTTGTTGAAGTTATATATTCCACAGGAAGCTGACGAATGATGAAGATAAACGCAGTACATCATCATTATTAATATTATCAGCTGCCATCTTTACATCGAAGGTCGCCTGTAATGGATCTCCAACGTCTTCTGTCTCTTGTCTTAATGGTTCACTCTGATAGACTCTTTCCTGTCTCTTGTCTTGATGGTGCACTCTGTTAGACTCTTTTCTGTCTCTTGTCTTGATGGTGCACTCTGATAGACTCTTTCCTGTCCATCTCTTGATGTTATCTTCCAACGTCTTCTGTCTCTTGTCTTGATGGTGCACTCTGATAGACTCTTTCCTGTCTCTTGTCTTGATGGTGCACTCTGATAGACTCTTTCCTGTCTCTTGTCTTGATGGTGCACTCTGTTAGACTCTTTCCTGTCCATCTCTTGATGTTATCTTCCAACGTCTTCTCTTTTCTTGATGGTGCACTCTGATGACTCGTTCCTGTCCATCTCTTGATGTTATCTTCCCACTTACAACGCTGTCTCCTCTTGCACGTTTTCCTTCAACTCTGCCTTCTATTATGGTCTTCAGTAAGATGTTATGTCTTTACGAGGTACATGGCCAAAATAGGTTAGCTGTCTAATTTTGATCTCCTTCATTCATTCTCATTTAATTCCTTTGTTTTTTAGGGCCTCTTTATCTGATTTCTTCTCTCTTTCCATGAGACGTGCCCTACTCTTCTATATATCCACATCTCAAAGGCCTCAATTATTTCATCCAATTGCTTGTTCATTGTCCATGTTTCTACACCATACAGCAATAAAGAAAATATATATTACATTTGATGATTTTAAGTTTGAATTTGTGGGTTAGTTGTTTAGATGTTAGTATCGGTCTCATGTTGTTAAATGTAGCTTTGCTCATTTCTATTCTCCTCTTGATTTCTGTTTCACATCTGCCACCTTCTGTTATTATATGACCAAGACACGAGAAACGCTTGACTAGTTCCAGAATTGTTCCATTTATTCTTATCTTTAACGTTTGGCTTATCGCCTACTCTGCTAATTATCATAATTTTCGCTTTCTCAATGTTAATGTCCAACCCATATTCATGACTTATGCTGTTTACTTACTTCACTAGTTCTTGTAACCACTGTTCGCTATCAGCTAACAAAACTATATCATCTACATATATATCTAAGGTTGTTTATTGATGCAGGGACAAGGTGACTCAAAAAATGACTTCATTAACTATCAGCAAGTTTCATCTTATACGTTTCTTAACCTGAAGCAGGTACCCCGTGTCGTTCCTTAGTCTCTGATCAGACAAATAAAAAAATAGGCTTACTAATCCTTCAAACATGTCGTATGAGACTACTAATATCAGGTTGTAAACGGACCTGGCAATTTCGTCAAGTAAACACATTGCTTCATAAACCAACATTGCAAGAGAATGTAAATGCTTGGTGTAAGCGTGGAAAGACGTCAACAGCAGAATTGATAAATTGTACTGGAGACAGGAAGTTGTGGAGAGACATGATCTCCTACGCCATTAGGCACGGTACTTGACGAAGAAGTAGGCTCCCTGCACGGATACCTCCTGCCGTGCTTGCTCCATACATCTTTACGCTCTCTCACTGCCGTTAACAACTGTTACTTTCTAGCGGTTTTACATATTTCATCATTAAGTCTGGTTATTCGGAACAAAGCAAGTTGTTTATATTATGTCAACGATCTAAACTTCCTGGGGTATTCTCAATGTATCTAATTATACTTTCACTGTATTGTACAAAGAGAACAGATCAGGTGACAGAACACATCCCTGCCCAACGCCATGTTTTATATGCTGAAACTTTCCTATTTGGTTGCCATTTCTTATAGCTGAATTTTGCTATCAGTACATATTCCCACCCTCATGCATGTCGTAGAAGGCGACCAATGTGAGGTTGTGCATTGAGCTGGCAGCCTCATAATGTAAAACAAATTTCTACAGAAACCACCGCTTCAAGAAAATGTGAATTCTTGGTGTAGGTTTCCTGTAAGATTTGGTTTAGTTTGGTTTGGTTTGTAAGGACTATCTTCATTGCACACGGGCAACGCCATCAGTGTACTCTTTTACGATTTTTAACTGTGGGATTTTTAACGTGCGCAACTTGCACACGGGACCTCCTATTTTTTCGCCATTATCCGAGAAGGCTAGGTGTTAAACTCATACTGGCCAGTAGTTGCTAAATCACGCTTTATTTGTTAAATGCCGTGAATGTCCACCAGTTGATAAATGTAGAATGTTTGGGACTGGGGTAAAAGTATAACGATTGTCAACTCATTAAACCCAGCACAGTTTTGGTCATACAGGTCATCTTGTCCTGGAACGTGATGAGGCTCCGACAAGAATGTGAGTGTAGACAATGAGTGTGTATATGAATGTCAGAACGCGAATGGTAGAATGATTCGATAGAGTTGACAGGTTGGTAGTACATCACTCATACTCACACTGTTCGAATTCAAGAAGTACTGGAACTACGGTGGTCTTTTTATAACATTTAATGAGACGCACACTTGGACAGTACGTGTATGGTTACAGGAACAAATGTCGACATAGACAGCATAATGTTGATCACAGGAATATCATCTTAAGTTAGCATTCATGCTTGGCAAATATCATAATGGAGCATTCGTAAATAAGCATTCAGAGTTCCATCATGTAAATCATCTGGCTTTACTGACTGGGCACGTCAGACCATAACCAATATATAGGAAGGCTCCTAGACCTAACCTCGTCTAGCGAATATCCCTTCACGTAAAGTTCAATATATATATTTTCCATAAAGATATAGGAATCCCAGACATGGGTTCTCACATGTAGCAGTGATCTCTTGGTTCATCGAGCGATAGTACAGGCATCCCTTTTTCTCACTCGATAAATACAAAGTATATGGATTTCAACATGGCTGTGCTTCTCTCGTGAGCTTCACTCACTATTGGATACAGACCAAAATTGGTCATTCGTTAAATGTCCTCATTTCTTCATAGCTTCTATCATAGAGGTAATTGAATAATATCATATAATCTAGTGCTGATACATAGGAATGTCATCTTCCTTTGAATAAATATTCTTTTCAGAAGTACCACTGTGCATCTGCTTATCGACAACGATGGCGAAGCCCAAGTTCATAATAAATTGTGGTTTTACCTTTCTATGCGAAATATAACTTTGCCATTCCTTGGCAAAAGAGAATAAACACTGGGGTAAAGTACATACAACATGTCTAAATGACTATCACTTTTCCCCATTTACTTATAGATCACTTTTTTCGGCAAAAAGCCGGCTACAACAAAATTCGACATCCCGACAGGATGACAGCCATGAATCACACCCCCTTGCTAGCGATACTTCCGCTGCATAGCCTTTGACCTTTTCTAGCGACAACCAACATAGTTCGACTTAGAAATGTAAAGATATCCATATATAAGACAGACTCGTCCTACTCATACAAACACTACGTATAAATTCAGGCCATAGATATACTGAAGCAAGAACAATCTATTCCTACCCAGGCAAAGAATAAATCGCAGTAGGCCTAAATTCGTCCGCGGAATCCGATCGAAGATGACGGAACTCCTTTCAAGGGAAGTAACTCAAAAATGACTTCTCCTTAAGCACTTAAAAAAGGAAATACTTTGTTTACAAAATATTTGCGAACATAATAAGTATATAAATGTATTATATTGCAAGATAGTAAAGATTGCACTTTACAGTCTTACCACACCTCCCGGGAAAAAAAAAAAAAAAAATTTTTTTTTAAAAATACATCTAGGAGCAACGTAGAATAGGCTCACAACGCAAGAATACTGCGCAGATGAAAATATCAGGAATAACTATAATTCCTAATATGACCGGTGAGAATATATCTCAAAATCTGAGAGAAATTGTTTCTCTACGAATAAATGTTTCCAGGAAGGTGTGATGTACGTATAATACAATTCTGGTAATTATACAATGCATACCAAAAATTCACACTATAATCTTAAATTTATGATTTATGAAAAAACAATCATCAAAGAACAGCGGTGAATAAACATCAATAAACCGCTAAGTAGAGATACCATCATTCTATTATTAAATTACAAATGTGTATCTTAGTAAAGAAACAAAAAATAACTGTTGTAAAGTTATACATATTAAAAAGATCCAATATTTAACAGTTAAGTGGCATCATGTGGGCATCTGGACAGAATGTCCGCCATCACATTTTCTGAACCACGGATAGCTCGTACCGAAAAATGAAAAGGTTGAAGAGCGATTGCGTATCGAGTTGATCTCGAGCTCTTCAAGTTCTTACTTTGGATAGCCGTAAGAGCTTTTTGGTCAGTTTCCACTACGAAATGCGCGCCCAGAAGGAATCTTTGGAGTTTGAGAATTGACCAAACCATTGCCAATAATTCACGGTCTAAAACCGAGTAATTCCTTTCTGCAGCATTAAGTTTTCTGGATATATACATTACAGGATGCAGAGTTCCAGAGTACTCTTGCATTAGTGCCGCTCCAATCCCAGTGGATGAAGCGTCACTACGAAGAACAAATGTCTTATCTGTTGTAGGTAACACTAAAATAGGTGGTGATGAAAACATAGTTTTGATCTTCTCTAGTGAAGATTGGCATTCATGAGACCAGTGAACCATGTTAGGCGACCCTTTCTTTAATAGTGTAGAGAGAGGTGCCATGATAGAGGACAGATTCGGAATGAAACGTCCATAAAATTGTATGAGACCTAAAAGACTTCGCACTTGCTTTTTAGTCCTAGGGATAGAGATGTTAAGTATCTTAGTGATATTATGGTCTTCTGTCTTCAAGAAACCGTGACCTACTCGATGGCCTAAGAAAGCAATTTCGCTAAAGCCAATACAAGCTTTAGATGGTTTTGCTGTCAGGTTATACTCACGCAGAGTTGATAATAATTCAACTAACCCTGAATAGTGATCTTCCCAAGTATCGCTGAAAAGACAGATGTCGTCTAGATAAGCAATGACATCTGACCGATACGATAGGATTCGACGCATCATGCGTACAAATGTAGCTGGTGCGTTCATAAGGCCGAAAGGCATAAAATTCCATTGGAAAAGGCCTCTGGGAGTAGAGAAAGCGGTAAGAGGTTTGGCGCGTTCGGATAATGGAACTTGCCAATATCCTTTAGACAAATCAAGTTTAGTGAAAAAATGCGATTTAGAAAGACGAGTAAGTAGCTCTTCTAGTAAAGGCATAGGTTCAGCATCGAACTTCGTAACTTGATTCAATTTGCGATAGTCAACGCAAAGACGTATGTTATTGTCTTTTTTTCGAACAATAACCATCGGCGAAGAATATGCAGAAGTGGATGGTTCGATTATTTGTAAATCTATCATTTCATCCAACTCCTTTTCAACCTGTGTTTGGAAATGTATAGGGATAGGATAAGGTCTAACCCTAATTGGAGTATGTTCAGTTAGAACAATGTCATGCTCAATGACATGAGTTTGTCCAGGGATGTCAGTGAGGACATCCTGAAATGTTTTTAACATAGACGAAACTTGTCGCCGTTCTCCTAGAGACAAATCAGGAGAAACAGTAACGTCTTTCCATGATTCACTAGAATGAAGTGGGATCATTGGAAGCGGAAGATTAACATCCGAAAAACTTGTTTCCTCCTCCTGTATTACAGACAGTGATGAGTAATGACCATGTTTGACATGAGAATCGTCCGTTGCCTGGAAAATAGGCTGTAGATAGTCAGGACGTTCATGGAACTCCGTAAGCATATTGATGTGGAAGGTTTTATGCTTCCCGTTGATATCGACGATGTAGTCAACATCTGAAATTTTCGATATTATATCGTACGGACCTTTCCAACTAATAAGGAGTCTATTTTCACGACAAGGTAGCAAAACAAATGCTTTGTCACCAGGACAAAGTTGTCGTAAAGTTCTCTTCTTATTAGCAAATTGTCTTGCCTTCTGCTTAGCAAATTCAGAAGAGGACGTTGCCAATTTGCATGCTTCGATAATCTTCTGTCTCAGCGCGATGACATACTCGTAAGAAGATTTTGTGTCATCGTCAATATTGTCAGCTGTTATAAGATCATGCAGCAAAGACATTGGGCCGCGCGGTCGCGCGCCAAAGACAAGTTCAAAGGGAGAAAACCCTGTATGTTCATTGGGGACCTCTCTGTACGCGAAGAGGGCCGCGGGTAAAACCCTATCCCAATCTTGAGGATGATCCTCAGTTATCTTCCCTAATAAGTTCTTAAGTGTTCTATTTAGTCGCTCGACCATCCCATTGGACATAGGATGATAGATGCTACTCAAAGATCTCTCTATCTGTAGAGTAGACATTACTTGAGACATGGTATCCGATATCAGTTGGGTGCCATGATCTGATAATATTTCTCCGGGGAATCCCAGCCGAGAAAATATAAGCCAAAGAGCATCTGCAATGTCAGCGGTAGTAATGCTCTTTAGAGGGATAGCCTCTGGCCAACGTGTGCACATGTCTACACACGTTAAGATAAACTGATGTCCTCTAGCAGATTTGATCTTGAATGGACCAATGATGTCTATCGCCATTTTCTGGAATGGACGAATAGGAATATCTGCAGCCTGAATAGGCGCAGCATGACGAGGACCTTTGGATTTGACTTCTTGACATACTTTACAGGATCGACAATAGATCCGTATGTCCTTGTTCACAAAAGGCCAAAAGAAAGCCGCAAGAACTCTTGACTTTGTACGGGAAAAACCCATGTGACCAGCACACTGAGAGTCGTGTGCATGTTGTAAGATCTTAACTCTCAAATTCTTGGGTACAAGAATCTGAGAATGACTTGACTTAGTGGAGTCTTGCACCATACGTACAAGTACGCCATTCTTCATTGTAATCCAAGATTTACAATTTGAATCTTTATTCGGATCACCTTTCGTTACAAGAGTGAAGAATTTCTTAAGAGTCGGATCTTCTTCTTGTTGTTTTATAAACGAGTCACGAGAAATTACCAAGGGATCATCTTGGTTATGCACTTCATTATCTTCAACAGATGAAGTTTCAGGCATATTGAGAGCTTGAGCTCTAGTGACTACCGCATTAGCAGATTGCATATTTTGATTTTCCCAAACGGAAATTTGCTCCGGAGTGCATTCTTTGACTCCGTGAATGCGACCGATGATAAGATCAGCGATCGGATTCGGCAAAAGACATGCGTGTACATCTCCTGTGAAGAAAGGAGTAGCAATCCTAATGATAGCGGTAGAGTATTTCTCTATGGTGCCGCCAAATGTTACGCATTTGACTACTTTGCCTGTAGAATGAGAAGGATCTATGAGTGACTGCCTAACCCCAATAGTTGTGCATCCAGAATCAAAAAGTACTGAGACTGGATTGTCATTTACTAAACCTTTGTGTAAGACAAGAGAAACCTCTCCCATCATGCGCGATTGACGCAGGAAGAGCGGGAAGAGGATGCCCACAGCTTAAAGTAGACACTGTGGTTGGCTCAAATAATGTTTTGCATTGGGGGCACTGAGATGCTCTCCCAAAATCAAAAGCGGCACATGCCATATTATTAGAGTCATCATTATCTTTATTTTGTTTATAGGCTTCGTGGGACTCTTGCTGTGCAGAGTTCGCCTGGTAATGAGCTTTATGTTTTTTGAATTGTGCTCTACCTCTGTTATTATTGCCTCTGTACTTATCATTGTTTCCACTATTATAACCCCTACTCGGGTTTGAATCATAGCTCCTTTGGTTACTATCATCATATTCATTATAATGAGTATCTCGGTAATTATGATCCTGTTGTCTCCATGAAGGAAAACTTGGATAGTTTCTAGAATGACTTCCTTTGCGAAAGTTCCTGTAATTATGACCACCCCTGAATCGAGGGCTGTCAGCTCTTCTCCAGGTATTCGAAGAAGAACCCTGAAATGATTGGTTACCTTGGTTCTGATAACTGTAATAGTTACCTTTTTTATTAAACCTATTTTGAGGTCCTTGGAATTTGTGAGAGTGATTAGGGTTGTATGGTGTTGCAGAAGCAACTGGCATACCTTCTTTAACCTTACTGTTGCTAATAGCTACGTCCGGATGTGCAGTGACGTATTGGGTACAATACTGTTCCATTTCTTTTAGAGACTTAGGTTTACGCTCATGTAAGAATTCGAGGAAAGGTTTATTTATACTTGACATAATCTTGTCTCTGAGTATCAAGTCCATAAGGGCTTCATAAGTCTTTTCTGTTTTGGATAGCTCAATCCAACGATCAAATGTAAGACGTGTCCTTGCAATGAATTCTGAGAATTCTACACCTGCCTCAGGCACCATTGTCTTAAACAACTTCCGATAACCCTCTTCAGACAACTGATACTTCTTTAATAAGGCTGCCCTAATAACATCATAGTTATCTTTGTCAGCCTCTTCAACCAAACTTAAACTAGTCAGAGAATCACCTTTCAGATTTTCTGATAACTGGTTAGCATATTGTGATTTGTCCACATTATGGGCTCGACACGAGCGTTAAAAATCTATTTAGCCAGAATGTTATGTCATCACTGGAAGGGTTGAACGCTGGTACCTTGACCTTGTAAGTAAAGGGTTTACCATTACCACCAGATGCTTGATTACCATCACTTATGTTTGTTAACTTTAACTTTTCTAACTCAAATGCTAAAAGTTCTTTTTGGTGTTCATGTTCTCTTATTGCTTTTTTCTCTTGAGCTTCAGCTTGTAATTTTCTCTCTTCTGCTGCAGCAGCTTGTAATTTTTTTTTCTCTTCAGCAGCAGCCTCATCTTTTCTTTTCTCTTTTTTTTTTCCATTTCCATCTGGAATCTTTTTTCATCAGTCTGTATCTGCTTTTTCTTTTGTTCATACTCTCTTTGTAATTTTTTTTCCTCAGCTTCTAATCTTTTCTCCTCATTCATTTCTTTTCTTTCTTCAGCAGCTAATGCTTTGTCATATTGAGCAACTGCCCATTCTTCTAATTGCTGACCAGTCTTATCAAGAGCCTTGCCTTGTGTGATAAAATAATCTAATGTAGACATCTTGTCTAATAAGATCAGTAATTTGCAAAAGTAAATAAATTCACTTTCTTAGTCTTAATCAAAGACCTTGTATGATAACTTTTTAACCTGTGGAAAATAGTACTTAACTATCCCAATCACTGTGGGAAACAAGCCTTACAAAGGTCTTGTATAAATCCTTATATAATAACAGCTATAAGTTGCTGGTTCACTCTATAATATAAGTGCAGTGCACCAGAAATAGTGTTTTATATCATCAACTGTGTACCTTTAGTAATAGCAATTAACTATCAGTTGATTCTTGTACATCAATTTATATGATCAACTATATTTTAAATAGTGTATGTCGATCAGGCACAAAACAAAACAGTTATACAGAAGAACATGAAAACATTTGCGGAAATGAAATAAATCAAATGGGAAAAACAATAAAAGATAAACCGCAAGAGGATAACAAATACAAATAACGCCACAGTATATAAATATAAATTGAGAATAGAACTGAAAGATAGAATAGGGTAGACCAACAAATTACAAACAAATCAAAACAAACTAAAGAACAGAGGAATATTACAAAAACAACAATGAGTA
Organism: Oreohelix idahoensis; assembly: GCA_024509875.1. Lineage (NCBI taxonomy): Eukaryota > Metazoa > Mollusca > Gastropoda > Stylommatophora > Oreohelicidae > Oreohelix > Oreohelix idahoensis. The sequence goes on along the minus strand of JAMPIV010022396.1, from coordinate 149,003 downwards.
CAGTCTTCACAGCTAACACTAATAGCAACAGCTGTCGCAGCAAATTTTCAATCAAGAAAATTGCACCTATAGAAACGCACACATCAGACCCTCTATTACGTGGGATACTCTGTTGTGTGACACCGCCCAACCAAAACAACAACCCGCTGGATACAAACAAATATCACATATAAATATTTAAACATAAATACATAAATGCATAAATAGTATGGCAATATGATGTAAATAGAGTGTTGCAGAAAGAATGTGTTGTAAAGAAGGCTCAGTTACACTGCCTAATAGTACAGTACTGTGGTACTTTATTAAACAAATACTTCTGGTCTAATTATTTTAAATTCAACACAGAAATAGAAGCTCCATCGTTGATGTGAATGATAACAATCGATGTAGGACTTCTCAGTTCAATAACATTTCCTTTCGCAAACACTGTCAAATATTCTCCAGTCCTGATGTGTAATGTTCTATGTTTCAACCAAGCTTGCTGTGTAACACTGTCAGTTGTATGGCAAATGTCCAACGTACCAAATGTCAACAAACGCTGACCTAGTTACTGCATACTCTCGACAGGACAGGTCACGCTGACATCACTGTAGAGTTGTACTGTTGATGTATTTGTGTGTCGTAACAGACCCCAAGGAACGTCTGGTCTCAGTAGTTTACTTCTCAATATGGTCACTGTGCAGGTTGACCCAGGAAGCTGGCACACCAGTTGTTAAATCACTGTTTTATTTGTTAAATGCCGTGAATGTCCACCAGTTGATAAATGTAGATGTTGGGACTGGTGTAGTAAAGTGTAACGATTGTCAACTCATTAAACCCAGCACAGTTTTGGTCATACAGGTCATCTTGTCCTGGAACGTGATGAGGCTCCGACAAGAATGTGAGTGTAGACAATGAGTGTGTATATGAATGTCAGAACGCGAATGGTAGAATGATTCGATAGAGTTGACAGGTTGGTAGTACATCACTCATACTCACACTGTTCGAATTCAAGAAGTACTGGAACTACGGTGGTCTTTTTATAACATTTAATGAGACGCACACTTGGACAGTACGTGTATGGTTACAGGAACAAATGTCGACATAGACAGCATAATGTTGATCACAGGAATATCATCTTAAGTTAGCATTCATGCTTGGCAAATATCATAATGGAGCATTCGTAAATAAGCATTCAGAGTTCCATCATGTAAATCATCTGGCTTTACTGACTGGGCACGTCAGACCATAACCAATATATAGGAAGGCTCCTAGACCTAACCTCGTCTAGCGAATATCCCTTCACGTAAAGTTCAATATATATATTTTTTCCATAAAGATATAGGAATCCCAGACATGGGTTCTCACATGTAGCAGTGATCTCTTGGTTCATCGAGCGATAGTACAGGCATCCCTTTTTCTCACTCGATAAATACAAAGTATATGGATTTCAACATGGCTGTGCTTCTCTCGTGAGCTTCACTCACTATTGGATACAGACCAAAATTGGTCATTCGTTAAATGTCCTCATTTCTTCATAGCTTCTATCATAGAGGTAATTGAATAATATCATATAATCTAGTGCTGATACATAGGAATGTCATCTTCCTTTGAATAAATATTCTTTTCAGAAGTACCACTGTGCATCTGCTTATCGACAACGATGGCGAAGCCCAAGTTCATAATAAATTGTGGTTTTACCTTTCTATGCGAAATATAACTTTGCCATTCCTTGGCAAAAGAGAATAAACACTGGGGTAAAGTACATACAACATGTCTAAATGACTATCACTTTTCCCCATTTACTTATAGATCACTTTTTCGGCAAAAAAGCCGGCTACAACAAAATTCGACATCCCGACAGGATGACAGCCATGAATCACACCCCTTGCTAGCGATACTTCCGCTGCATAGCCTTTGACCTTTTCTAGCGACAACCAACATAGTTCGACTTAGAAATGTAAAGATATCCATATATAAGACAGACTCGTCCTACTCATACAAACACTACGTATAAATTCAGGCCATAGATATACTGAAGCAAGAACAATCTATTCCTACCCAGGCAAAGAATAAATCGCAGTAGGCCTAAATTCGTCCGCGGAGTCCGATCGAAGATGACGGAACTCCTTTCAAGGGAAGTAACTCAAAAATGACTTCTCCTTAAGCACTTAAAAAAGGAAATACTTTGTTTACAAAATATTTGCGAACATAATAAGTATATAAATGTATTATATTGCAAGATAGTAAAGATTGCACTTTACACGAAGGCGGACGCCATACCTCTGAACCACTTCGACCCCCAATGGGGATCCTGTAAATGAATCCGCTGAGGTAGCCATGCTCCGTAAGAAGAGCAAAAAAATGATGATGACATATTCTGGAATCCCAAGGATAAGATAAAATACAAGATTCCCCCCCCCCCCCCCCCCCCCCCCAAGAAAACCACATACACAAACAAATGGAGAACCTGAGATAGACGTGCAAGGCATAAATGGATAGTGCTTTTGTTGAGGACCTGCACCCCAGAGGCACCTTAAATGTATCGATTGATTTATTGACTGGTTGATTTATTGACTGATTGGCATGTTCTTTATTATTCTCAAATCTTTGCAACAGATGTTTAAGCTTTGTAATATACGATAAATGCCTCATGTTTCGCCTGCTGAATCTATAAAGCATAAGTGCTGATCTGGTTCTACTTTAAGAGCTATTATTCTTTATACGAGTATCTTATAATGTGGGTGTAGAAATTGTTCGTGTTTTTACCTTCTGCAAATACGCACTGTTCATCGCCAATTTCTAGTTTGGTTTTAATTCTCATTCTTCTCATGATAGTTCTTAACGGTTTTGTAATCGCAAGGTCTTCAAATAATAATGATATTGTGTTGGCGCTTCTGGCTTAGAATTATCTATCCTGTGTTTATTGTTACTTTTAAAACAAAGAATTGTATCTGCCTTACTTCCACTCTCAGATAAACACCAGTAGACCAAAAGTGAGGAGAAGTCGCAGGCTTTGGGTAGGACAACCATTACGAAAAACAGCTGATTGCATTACAAGGCAGTCCTTGTTCTAGAATCCTTAGTGTAAGAAGAAATGACTCTCAGATAAACACCAGTAGACCAAAAGTGAGGAGAAGTCGCAGGCTTTGGATAGGACAACCATTACGAAAAACAGGGATAGGACAACCATTACGAAAAACAGCTGATTGCATTACAAGGCAATCCTTGTTCTAGAATCCTTAGTGTAAAAAGAAATAGAGACCAAAGAACACATGAAGAGAACTGGAGATAGACACAATTTGGATCAAGAAGGCACGGTTTGGCTGGTTTTATGGACCAACTTCATTGCACACGGACAACTCCATCAGTGCTCCTATCTCCTCTCTTACATCACACAACGAGTTTCTCAGCACAGTGCACGAACGCCGTAGCACCGGCGATGATCCCAATGTGTGTATACAGGATTCACACAATCTGTAAGTATTTTTGTGGTTGGTGTCGTTTAGTAGGTCTATCTTTATCACTCTGTATCTTTTCCAACAACTTTCTTATGTTATTTTCTCTCTCATTTTACTATTTCGTAGAATCTTTCTTAATCACGGCTTATACGTTAGTGTAACACTCCATTGATATATTTCCCCGCCTTGTGCTTTCTTTCGGAACCCAAACTGCCCCGTTAGAATCTTGGTAAACACACCTGGTCACGATAGACGAGTATTGTTTACTTTGGGAGACGCCCGGCTTGGAAATTGAGAGAAGTCAGGGCTAATCCGCTGTTTAAACAATTCGGCGGTCACCACCGTTCAACACAATATCACTGTGCGACAAAGGTCTCGTGAAGCCAGCATACTGATTACCTAGTGAGATAAGGAGATTACGGAAACCGTCTCACGACAATGGGCCCCGATATGACTTGCACGTTACGCGAAGCGGAAAAACAAAGGTCAGACGGCTTTGTGACAGAGGTTTGGGTGATTTCTACCATGGTTTGTCTCGAAATACGAACCCGTGGCACGGAATTGAAGAGCTGGTTGCGAGAGCTCACTCACTTTGGCGATTGACGTGGATTTCGTACATCACAGCATCATAATAAAAGATGGACACCTAGCTATTGGATTGGAAGCGGAGTCAGACCAACAGGCGACGACATCTGACACATTGGGCAACTAGAAATATAACGAAATGTTCGCCAGAATGCAGTACTGAGTTTTCACAATCGTGGCGCATAAGTTGTCCTCACCACATAGCCGGTGTGTAGTGAAATCTGTGAGAACTAACGCTTAATTCCACAGCACGTTCAATTTGCATACCGAAGTAAGGGCCTAAACGATTTGTCGCGGTTTAACATTAATACCATGACGGGCGTTCGAAAGACCCCCTTTTTCTCGACCCGCGTTCTGGACATATATTCACACGCTGGTTTTAGCAGACGATATATATATATATACACACACGCAATGTGACGTGGCGCCGTAAGGTTAACGTCCGATAAGGTAGTTTAAAATAAAAGGAAAATTAAGGTTAACGTCCTATTTGTTTTTGAAAATGCCGTACTGAATTAAATAGGAGAGGGGAAGGAGTCCTTAATTTGAATATTTGAGGTCAGTTTTATTTGAAAAGGAACGCTATTCATTAAACAGTCTCTGATTGGCTGTAGTATAATAGACAAACGGTTGTATAAAACCAATTAGTAGTTGGTATTCGGGGCCACTTGTTAACTAAAATTTATACACTAAAGAAGTTGTTATAGACAAGGCAAGAGTACTGTCTTGGTTGCTAATTCTGCACAAGCAGCGATTTGGATTATGCCAAATACCGCAATATTCAACTGTTTAGTGTGTAGATTTCTTTGATTGCGGTAAATATTGAAACCTTTATATTAACATTTATATTGTCATTTTTATCATTATTATGTATGTGATGCGTGATGCCATATGATGATGGATGGTATCCGCATGTCTGGTTTTGTGTAGTGTGTAGATGTGTTCAGTCAAAACAATGTTCATACAACAATAACAGGGCAATCCACATAGGACGTCAGTAAACTCACGACGTATAAAGTCAATGAGTCTTGGAACAGCCGTTGACGTTTTTCTTCATTATTTATTGTGGACGCCACAGTGACAAAATGGTTACGCAAATGTGTAGGCACATCAAACAGTCATTATCACAGCAACATTCAATACAGCAATAGACGGTAGACAGCATTACAATGATGAGTCAGATGCATGTTATATTTCATAGTGCTGTAAATGTAGTCAGGTGGAAAACTCCATCCTTTTCTATAACAGCCAGGAGATAACCAGATGTATGAGATCAGTTCACTCTCCTTAGTTTGACTTCAGCAAGAAGACACGTCTGCCGAAGTATAAATAATGTCCTCAAAAATATCCTCTAGATAATAAAGGTTTCCTAAACCTAGTTCATTTAACAAAGTAGCAAGTAATGGTCCTTGGTACATGCATCAACCGATGCAGTACAATGCAGCGACATGTGAGCTGGGAAAAAACATCTCGTGGCGACGACTTTCGGAGACAGGCTATGAATCGAAATCGCTCACGACCCAAAATCGATAGAGTTAATGAAAAAAGTCAATTTACCTTGCTTTCATGAAATACACAGAAATATCACGCCTCCCGACATGTGGGAAAACACTAGAGGTATTATCTCGACTAAACGAAATATCCATAAGAGGACTACACATCCCTGACAGAACAAAAGAAAGCGGAGATCCCCTCTTCAACGAGGCATCTCTTTCGCCATTCCAAATCGCTCACCCCACTAGTCGTGGGCGGAAACCGCTCGACCAAACAACAAGACAAGTCATGCGCAGTCCAGCGCAAAAAAATGACCACAGCTCAAACTTAACTGCATTCGATACCAACGCGAGAAGACAAATGCTTACCGAGAAAAGTGACTATAAATTTCAAGCAGTTGTTGCCCTTGCGTTATAAAACAGATATTGAAATAAAACGATGTTGCGAGAATTTATCACGCAACATATCACCACCTCCTCCCGATAAAAAAAAAATGTGGAACATATTTTTTTTTTCCAATATCAAAGAGCATGCGATAAGCGGCTCAAAACGCACGAATTATGCGCTGATAATTAATTAAATTGCCAAACAATAGGCTAATTATAGAGTGTCTGGTGAGGATATACCTCAACAGAAAAATAAATATGTCTCAAAAAAATATGCACATCGGGGAGGTGTCACCAACACACATCACGTTAGCATGTAAACACAATATACGTATGCAAGTTACTATAATCATCATTAAACAGCATACTCTAATATTGTCTTTAAAAATGGATGTACAAATCTGATAGGAAAATTTAAATAGTACATTCTTTGACATGTAATGACATAAGTACATAGTAAAGTTAAACTACATGACGATCCAGGACATATGCTCTGGTATTCCGAGGGTAAGTACACAATCTAGAACTCGTAAGGTAAGCCCTCAGCTCAACAATGACATTCTGAGAAAGTACAAGCAATATAATGCTAATTAATAACTAATATGCTTCATAAGGTACAATACATTATTAATAATTGTGGCTGTTTAGTAAACTAACGGCCCTTATATTAACTACTCAGTCCTCCTCTATCATCTTAAAAAAACGAACAGAAGAAGATGACAACAAAGCACGATAGTGTGTACATATAAAGTAAGTACAGATGTGCTAATCTATTGTAGAAATATAGGTGTGTTATGACTCTGTAATATATAGAAATATAGGACAGAAGTATTAGTTGGAGTCATGTGGGCATCTAGACAAAATGTCAGCCATCACATTATCCGCACCACGGATAGCTCGTACCGTGAAGTGAAAAGGTTGAAGAGCTATAGCATATCGAGTGGATCTCGAACTCTTCAAATTCTTAGTCTGAATAGCTGTAAGAGCTTTCTGATCAGTCTCTAGAATGAAATGTGCGCCCAGGAGGAATCTTTGTAGCTTTAGAATTGACCAAACCATCGCTAACAACTCACGGTCTAAAACCGAGTAGTTCCTCTCTGCCGCATTTAGTTTCTAGAAATGTACATAACAGGATGCAGAGTATTTGCATATTCTTGCATCAGTGCTGCTCCAATCCCAGTGGATGAAGCATCACTCCGAAGAACAAAAGTCCTATCAAGAGTAGGTAATCTTAAGATGGGAGGAGAAGAAAATATATTCTTGATTTGGTCTAGTGAAGATTGGCATTCTTCCGACCAACGGACCAGATTAGGCGAACCTTTCTTCAACAATGTTGATAGAGGTGCCATGATCGAAGATAAATTTGGAATAAATCTCCCATAAAATTGAATTAAACCTAAGAGACTCCTAACTTGTTTCTTCGTTTTAGGAACAGAGATGTTCAGTATTTTGGAAGTATTGTGGTCTTCTGTCTTCAAGAGACCATGACCAACACGATGACCCAGGAAAGAGATTTCACCAAAACCAACAAAAGCTTTAGAAGGTTTTGCTGTCAAATTATTCTCACGTAGAGTGGACAGCAAGTCATATAACCCTAAATAGTGATCTTCCCAGGTATCACTGAAGAGACAGATGTCATCTAAGTATGCGATGACATCCGAACGATGTGACAGAATTCGACGCATCATGCGAACGAAAGTGGCAGGGGCGTTCATGATACCAAAAGGCATAACATTCCATTGAAATAGACCCCTAGGTGTAGAAAAAGCAGTAAGAGGTTTTGCATGCTCTGCTAAAGGCACTTGCCAATAACCTTTAGACAAGTCAAGTTTAGTGAAGAATCTAGAATTAGAAAGTCTAATCAGTAGATCTTCTAACAAAGGCATCGGTTCAGCGTCGAACTTTGTGACCTGATTCAATTTGCGATAATCAACACAAATTCGTATGTTCTTATCCTTCTTCCGGACAATAACCATGGAAGAAGAATATGGTGAAGTCGATGGTTCAATTATATTTAATTGAATCATTTCATCCAATTCCTTTTCCACTTGCGACTGAAAGTGTATAGGAATAGGATACGGCCTAACCCTAATTGGATTATTGTCGGTAAGAATTATGTCATGTTCTATGACATCTGTGTGTCCAGGAATGTCAGTGAGAACATCCTGAAATGTTTGTAACATCGACAAGACTTGTCGATGTTCGTCACCAGAAAGATTAGGAGAAACAGAAACGTTTTTCCAAGATTCCGTGGAATGTAATGGAACCACTGGAAGGGGAAGGTTGACATCAGAGAAGGTAGCTTCCTCATCCTGAATGACAGACAGGGATGAATAATGACCGTGAGGTGCAGGAGCATCATCCGTTGCCTGGAAAATAGGCAGCAAATAGTCCGGACGTTCGTGAAATTCCGAAAGCATGTTTATGTGGAAAGTTTTATGCTTTCCATCAATATCGACCACATAGTCAACATCGGAAATCCGAGAGACTATTGCATACGGACCTTTCCATGCAATAAGAAGTCTATTTTCCCTACTGGAGAGTAGGACGAATGCTTTGTCACCTGGACAAAGTTGTCGTAGACATCTATTCTTGTTAGCAAACTGTCTTGCCTTCTCTTTAGCAATTTCTGATGAAGCAGTTGCTAGCTTACATGCCTCAATGATCTTTTGTCTAAGAGCAATGACATACTCATATGAGGATTGAGTTTCATCGCTAATATCATCGGCAGTGATGAGATCGTGTAATAAAGACATAGGGCCGCGTGGACGCGCGCCAAAGACAAGTTCGAAGGGAGAAAATCCTGTGTGTTCATTAGGGACTTCTCTATAGGCAAAGAGAGCCGCGGGTAAAACCCTGTCCCAATCTTGAGGATGATCTTCAGTTATCTTACCAAGCAAAGTCTTGAGCGTTCTATTCAGACGCTCAACTAACCCATTAGACATAGGATGGTAGATACTACTGAGAGATCGTTCAATATGTAAGGTAGACATTACCTGTGACATAGTGTCAGATATGAGTTGAGTGCCATGGTCTGACAATATTTCTCTGGGGAACCCCAAGCGAGAAAATATCAACCAAAGAGCATCTGCGATATCTGTAGTAGATATGCTCTTAAGAGGAATAGCCTCTGGCCAACGTGTGCACATATCGACACATGTAAGGATAAACTGATGTCCTCTGGCCGACTTGACCTTAAAAGGGCCAATAATATCTATGGCCATTTTCTGAAACGGCCGAATAGGAATGTCAGCAGCCTGGATAGGCGCAGCATGTCGTGGTCCTCTAGATTTGACCTCCTGACATACCTTGCATGATCGGCAGTAAATACGAATGTCCTTATTGACAAAAGGCCAAAAGAAAGCCGCAAGGACTCTCGACTTCGTACGGGCAAAACCCATATGTCCAGCACATTGCGAGTCATGAGCATGTTGTAATATTTGGACTCTCATGCTCTTGGGAACAAGAATTTGCGAATGTGCCGACGTAGTCGAATCTTGTACCATACGTACAAGTACGCCGTTTCTCATTGCAATCCAAGATTTTCTATTTGTATCCTGATTCGGATCACCTTTCTTCGCAAGAACGAAGAATTTTTTTAAAGAAGGATCTTCTTCTTGCAATTTTATGAAAGAGTCACGAGTGATTACTAAGTGACTATCTTGGCTATCAACTTCATTATCACTATTCAGTGAAGTTTTCGGGTGTTTGTAGAGCTTGTGCTCTTGTAACTACTGCATTTGTAGCTTGCATGTTATTATCTTCCCAAGCAGCAATCTGCTGTGGGGTACACTCCCTAACTCCGTGAATACGACCAATAATAAGGTCCGCAATAGGATTAGGTAAGAGACAAGCATGCACATCTCCAGTAAAGAAAGGAGTGGCAATGCGAATTACAGCAGTAGGATATTTTTCTAGAGTGCCGCCAAATGTGACACATTTAATAACCCTTCCTGTAGCACAAGATGGATCTACAAGCGATTGTCTAACACCAATAGTGGTGCATCCGGAATCGAAAAGTAGTGAGACGGAGTATCATTAACAAGACCCTTATGTAGGATTAAAGAACCCCTCCCGTCATGCGCAACAGCAGCAGGAAGAGCGGGAAGTGGGTGACCACAACTCAAAGTAGTTATGGTACCCGGTTCGAATAAAGTACTGCATTGGGGGCATTTGTTTGCTCTCTCAAAGTCAAAAGCAGAACCAGTGACAGCGTCAAAGTTTTTATTATCAACACCATGATTACAGGCTCCCTCAGTTTCCTGTTGTACAGCATTAGCCTGCTGATATCTCTTTTTTTTGTGTTGAGATCTACCCCGACTATTATTACCTCTGAAGTTATCAAAGTTATTATTATCTCTGCAGTTATTATTGTCTCTATTGTAATTGTTATCCTGGTTCGAATTCCAGTTTCCACGATTACTATCATGTTCACATTGATGCGAACATCTATTTGTTTGGTTCTGAGGTCTTCGGCAGGAATAACCTCTATTACCATATCCTCTTTTGAAATGCTTATAATTATTAGGGTGATAGTAACGTGTACTATCAGGCTGTCTCCAATTCTTCGAAGAAGAATCACCATGAAATTGATTTCCATGATTTTGACAGAAATTACCGCTACCCTTTCTATCAAAATTTTGTTGGGATCTACGAGCAAAGTTTTGACCATACGGAGCTGCCGAAGCAACTGGTAAACCTTCTTTCACCTTAGAGTTACCCATGGTTATGTGTGGGTGCGCAGTTACGTATTGGCAACAGAAATCTTCCATTTCTTTTATTGTTTTAGGTTTACGTTCATGAAGGAAAGCAAGGAAAGACTCATTGACAGACGACATGACTTTGTCTCTAAGTATTAAGTCCATAAGTCCTTCATAAGTTTTTTTCCGTCTTAGATAGTTCAACCCATCGTGAGAAAGTAATGCGTATTCTTGCAATAAACTCGGAGAATTCAACTCCATTTTCAGGTAACATGTTTTTAAATTGTAGACGATAGCCGTCTTCGTTAAGCTGATATTTCTTTAACAAAGCGGCCCTGACAACCTCATAATTGTTCTTGTCAGGTTCATCCACCATATTTAATATACTTAGAGCTTTACCTGTCAGTATCCCTGATAACTGATAAACATATTTTGCTTTGTCTATGTTATGAGCTGTCCATGCTTGTTCAAATCTGTCCAGATAGAACATTATGTCATCACTGGAAGGACTAAATGTTGGTAACTTAATCTTAAAAGTATCATTATTAGCCTTACCAGAAGATGAACCCTTGTTTGAATCATTACCATTACTCATGCTCGTCAATTTCAATTTCTCCAACTCTAAAGCTAAGAGTTTTTCTTCATGTTCCATTTTTGCTTTCCTCTCATCAGACTCTCTTTGTAACTTCCTTTCTTCAGCTTGAGCCTGCATTTGAAGTCTTTCATTTTCAGCTTCTTTTTCAAGTCTTTTATTTTCAGCTTCTTTTTGAAGTCTTTCAGCTTCTAGCTGTAGTTTTCTTTCCTCAGCTTCTGATTCCCTTTTTTGTTTTTCCATTTCCATTTGGAATCTCTTTTCATCCACCTGCATCTGCAGTTTCTTTTGTTCAGCTTCCATTGCTTTATCATATCGAGCAGTTGCAAATTCTTCTAACTTATCACCAGTCTTCCCAAGCAATTTACCCTGCTCAATAAAGTGCTCAAATGTAGACATGTTGTCTAACATATGAGTCCAAAACCTGAAATAATTAACTAATTTATTTCAAACCTAAGTGTAACAAGTCTTAATTAAGCACTTGTATATTCACATCACATTATATTATCCCAGTCTCTGTGGGAAACAAGTCTCCAATCAAAGAACTTGTATATGAAATATCAGCACTCAATTCTTGATCATAAGTGCACTTCTCATTCAATAGTGCACGACACTATTCATCATTCATTTATCATCAGTATAGTAGTAACAGTGCATTAGCATAGCCCATTAACTAATTACTATAACTGTAAACAATGACTATGTAAACACATGCAGAATGTAAACATTGAAAATGTAAACAATACAAACAATGTAAACAATAACAATGTAAACAATAACAAAGATCAGCAACAATACAAAAACTTTCGCAGAAATCAACTAAAAATAAAGCAGAAATTAATGAAATATCACAAAAAATGTGACGATATCTGCGATAGAATTAAACAAAATACATGACACCACAGTGTATAAACAAAAATGTTGTATGAAACTAAATTATAGACAAGAGTAGGCTAACAAATACAAACAAATCAAAACAAAACTAAAGAATGCGAAATAATAACGAAAACAATATTAAAACATGTCATCACAGCTAACATAAATAGCAACAGAAGTCGCTTAGCAAATTCCAGTATCGGAAATTTGCAAACCCTACAGAAAACGCTCACAATAGACGACCTCTATGACGTGGCATAATCTAACGGAGACACCACCCAACCGAGAACCCGCTGAAATATAAACATATAAATATACAAATAACATATAAACATATAACATATAGAATGAGATGATACACAGAAGACTCAGCAGAAGTATAAGGGCACAGTTTACATACAAACAGGCCACTTAACTTATAGGCTTCCAATCGTAGAACAGCAGAAAAACGGATGTCAATCAACGTCCTAAAGAGCGAAGCTCCAACGATGATGGCACATCTGAACTGCTTCCACTGCTAACACGATGGTACAAGAGCTTCTGAAATACTGTGTGTTGAGTTGTTTCGGCACTTGACCTTCTAATCCAAAAGTAAGTTGATGGAAATCGGTACTTGGCCTTCTTCAGAAAACAACCCGTTTCAACCGGCACTTGACCTTCTCAAAAAAACGACAGCACTGGAACCTTGACAGCAGCAACTTGCTTGACTTGCGTAAAAGATAACAGCAGTCCGAGTTATCCGGCAACATGTAACAACGCCGGGTACTGTCAAATTCTTGTTTTCCGTCAAAAAGTTGAAATTTTGACTTTTACCGGGCAACGCCGAGTACTTTGAAAATTTTGAAGATGTTGACTGTATTGAAGAATGTTAATTTCTTGAAGGATGCTGATGAATTCTTGTTGAAAATGAAGTGGGTAAGGGACCCCGTGTTTGCTAGTACCAGAATCAAACCAGCTTATGGCCACCAAATGATGCGTGATGCCATATGATGATGGATGGTATCCGCATGTCTGGTTTTGTGTAGTGTGTAGATGTGTTCAGTCAAAACAATGTTCATACAACAATAACAGGGCAATCCACATAGGACGTCAGTAAACTCACGACGTATAAAGTCAATGAGTCTTGAAACAGCCGTTGACGTTTTTCTTCATTATTTAATGTGGACGCCACAGTGACAAAATGGTTACGCGAATATGTAGGCACATCAAACAGTCATTATCACAGCAACATTCAATACAGCAATAGACGGTAGACAGCATTACAATGATGAGTCAGATGCATGTTATATTTCATAGTGCTGTAAATGTAGTCAGGTGGAAAACTCCATCCTTTTCTATAACAGCCAGGAGATAACCAGATGTATGAGATCAGTTCACTCTCCTTAGTTTGACTTCAGCAAGACAGACACGTCTGCCGAAGTATAAATAATGTCCTCAAAAATATCCTCTAGATAATAAAGGTTTCCTAAACCTAGTTCATTTAACAAAGTAGCAAGTAATGGTCCTTGGTACATGCATCAACCGATGCAGTACAATGCAGCGACATGTGAGCTGGGAAAAAACATCTCGTGGCGACGACTTTCGGAGACAGGCTATGAATCGAAATCGCTCACGACCCAAAATCGATAGAGTTAATGAAAAAAAGTCAATTTACCTTGCTTTCATGAAATACACAGAAATATCACGCCTCCCGACATGTGGGAAAACACTAGAGGTATTATCTCGACTAAACGAAATATCCATAAGAGGACTACACATCCCTGACAGAACAAAAGAAAGCGGAGATCCCCTCTTCAACGAGGCATCTCTTTCGCCATTCCAAATCGCTCACCCCACTAGTCGTGGGCGGAAACCGCTCGACCAAACAACAAGACAAGTCATGCGCAGTCCAGCGCAAAAATGACCACAGCTCAAACTTAACTGCATTCGATACCAACGCGAGAAGACAAATGCTTACCGAGAAAAGTGACTATAAATTTCAAGCAGTTGTTGCCCTTGCGTTATAAAACAGATATTGAAATAAAACGATGTTGCGAGAATTTATCACGCAACAGTATGCATTATTGAAGTTGTATGAACCTTAAAGGGGAAACATTTATCTGGAGGGAAGGCAACATCACTCTGTGTTGTTTCACAGCGTTGTTAGGAACTGTATTAACCTGGTATAGAAAAACCAGACAGGCTTTCGGCCATATGGGGAGAAAAGAAAATTAAATATTTATGATGAAAAGAAAAAGTTGTGTTATGACATAAGACCAGGAAGATTACTGGCCGTCTTCATCAGCAAGTCACCGTGATTGTACATGACTTGATAGTATTAATGTAAAATGTTTCCTTTATCAAGGAAATGTCAAACGGGGTTTGAAAGTTATTTATCCAGAAGGGGGTACCAACCAAATTGAGAACGTTAACTAATTGTTTAGTTACCATACTGATGTCTGATGATATTGCCATGTTAGAATAATGAAAGAGAGAGATTATTAGATGCTGAGTGGGACACATTTGTATTGTTCCAGAGTTTCATCTACGAGTGAAAGTGAGCCCAGGTGACCTAACACCTGTCCTTAAGTTCTGCAGTGAGGCCTAAATACTGAGTGTCTACACAGTGATTTACCTATAGAAGCAGAATCGTGTCTTGGCAGTGGAGACTGGCGTTTTATACATACTTCAAACAGCCTGGTTCCAGAGACCTCAGATAAGAATTGTCTGGGAAATTGATATCACAAACACTCCACTCTCTCAGTTTTCCCATAAGATAGGGTATCAGACAGTGAGGAACAAAAACGTTCAATAAACTTGTACCCTTTTCTATGAGCAAGAAATACTTGACATTTTTCCAGCTTGAAACATATAAATAATTGTGGGATAAAACAGACTCAATGACAGTTGTAAAATAATTGGTTGTAAATAATTTCATTATCATGTTGAGTTGATTATTCATGTGTCAGAAGAATAACTAGATACAGGAAAATAAATTATAAAAAAATAAGTTACATTCCAAACTTTACTCAGTGACTTGTTTAATCATTGTTTATTAGTAATAGGTGTAATTGTTGTCTTGTTCATACATTTCATCACATTGCATATACCCTAGACACTTGCTAGACAACATACACACACCAATACACTTCAGTAGGGGAAGATGTATAATCGGGTGAGGTCGTGGTGGAAGCAGACAGGTACCCTGTAAACTTATTTATATTTAATAAACCTCAGGGACTTGCATAGCTGACCTCACACCAGATACCATTAATATAATATTGAAACCAATACTAACAACTAATTCACCACACGGTGTACAGCTGTTCTAATATTTCATTCCTATGTGGATATTTGATTCATATCTGTGGTGCAATTGTATAGTGTTCTCTAGGAATTTGCGAAGGGAAAACGAGTCCAGCAGAATTCTGAGTCTACACGTTACGCGATTGACGTCTAACCAGAAAGAAGCTAGCAAAGCGTACGTCTGGATAGCAGAATTCATAAGATAGGACATCCTACACTTCCTAAGTTACAACGAAGTCTCTCTCGCATTTGTAAACGTTGTTGGAGCAGTATTTCAGTCACCTGATATCAAGTGCTCACAATTTGATTCAATATCCATATATCAAGTTCAACTCACTCGAAAGTTTACATCCTGAGTCACGCTAAAGCACGCACAAGTTGATTCTCATATTTATATTACGTTAATCTCACTCAAAAGTGTGTTATCTGAATCAAGAGTACATGTTGATGAATCTACATACCAAGATCACTTAGTCACAAGTTGATTCGCCAAGATATCAAGCTCAAATCAACATGTTCAGCTACTCCCTAAGTCAGTACATGAAGTGAAGTCTTCAACTTTCATCGTATATTGCACGACGTAAATTCTCTCTGACTAGCTTCTTGCAAGAAACTCACTTGTTACAAGAAGATCATTTCGTGAAGAGCTCCAGTCTAGCCAGAGCCTTTCAGAGATTAGACAGCATACATTTTCCTGAGATAATTATCAACGGTTTGTCAACGCTAGAGAGAGATTTCCAAACATTAAAGGACAGTATATCTTTAATGTTCTCATTACTACAAAGGTTTATCAGTACGTCCTCATCTTGCAGATAAACTAAACTACACAACATACTATACACCTATATTGCACAGTCTATGGACATTGTCGTGAGAAATTCTAATCCACATATATAAATTAAAAAATAAATGTAAAGCCTAACAAATAACTTCAATAAAAGGAAAGAAGAATGGTAAAGAACAGTACTGTCACAATGACTGTACTCGAGGAACACATGCAACACTAAACACGCGTCTCGCTATACAATTACTACCATCACGCGTGTAAGGCCACAAGCACTAACTTTTTTTCAAATAGACCGTGATAAAAAACACTACCCATACGAGAGTTAGGTTTAAAAACCTGAAAAACGCTTATTAGGAAACCTGACATTATACTGGTTTACGTCTGAAATCCTGACAGAACAGTTAAAAAGGATGCGGACAGTGGAAGTTAAAAATAAACAACTGAGATCGATAAAAGGCAGGAATTTTAAATGGGCCATTTGTTCTCATGAAAATCATATAATTGGGTACCTTAAGACTAGTGGACTTGGAATATATAACAAATTATCAAAATGGTCCATTAGATACTAAAATATTGGTATAAAACATATGGAAACTGGCATGGTCTGGTCATATCTGTTAGATAAAATGGCATGATGTTTTTGAAAACACGTAGAGGAACGAAAGCTGAAATAGTACGGAGTAAAAGATTGGCTAGAATTTAAAGCAAGCCGAGGTGTGATTGGCTAAACTATATATACGAATCTAGTTGTTGATAGTAACGCGTAGTAAATGGGATAATTTTTTTAAAAATTCATTCAAAATATAGTTAGGCTTTTAGCGATTGGCCGAAGCATTTGAATTGAACGAAATAGTACACTGCTCGTTGCCAGTTTCAAAAGATTTTCATAAGAGCAGGAGCGATGTCAAACTTGTGCTGTGGTTTATAAATTATATCGACCGAAAGCAGTCTGAAACAGTGGGCAAATCTAGATATTTGCCATTCTCTAGTGCCTTATTCGTCGTAACCTGTGTTATTTCCTTTCTATGTGGTAAGATTGATTTTATTGACTTTTTCAATTTGAAAAATTGGTTGTGTTTAAGAAAAGGCCATGACAAAAGGTTGTAACTAAATGGTTCCATGGCAGGCTTGGGCATGGCCTAGTTGTTGATATATTATACCATGGACCATTTGAGAAAGTGAGAACTATCAATATATATATGATGATCAGGCTGAAACATTACACCTATCTTATTGCATGGTGAAGTATGGCTGGAATGACAGAGGTGTTGTCTCCATAAGGGAAAAATGAAAAAGAAAACTGGTACTATTGGTTCCATCACATGAAAGTGGAGAAGCTTGGTTGTCAGAAAGAGCTGACCATGTTCTTTTTGTTACATGCATGTTTACAGGTAAAATTGGAGGAATTAGTTTGATATTAAGACAGGATCATACTTGCTTTGACAGGGTTTCCTGCTGGTACTTGGCTGATGCTGTCAGAAATATTCAGCACTAGATCAAGTCATCTCTGACAACAGCTGTTAAAAGAGAGATGGTAGACCAGAGGACCTGAAGCGTTTGGCCAAATAGACTGCAATCATTATGAATCCCAGGCACAGATAAGTGATATATCTGGCCTCAATAAAGTTTAACAGAAAATTTTTCATTATAAAACTTAACCGCTGGAGTTAGTTGATTTTATCTTAGAAGTTAATATTTGTTGGTATATGTTTTGTATTGAGGTTATTCCACACACTCACTTTTGCATTACCCTAGACACTTAACGAAGCCAACATTCATATTGATTAAGAATTAGTCAGATTGAGATATAAATGTGGCAGCAAGTAAGGTCATCTGTAGTACACACCAAACATATTAACTTCAGATACCTTCACAGCTGATCTCAGTCAGTACACTAAGTACTTTATACTATATTTAAGTCCCAATTCACCAAAGACACGTGTATAATCAAATAGTTGAGGAACATCGAGAGACACATAGACAGTGTAGATTGTACATCAGTGTGGTAACACTTAATATATCACATCATCATTTCACTATTCGCATATCTTCACTCTCATTTTTAACTAACTACAGTAGAACTCCATTTATCCGAACCCCATGGGACCGAGCATCGTTCGGATAATCAAATGTTCGGATAATTGGATTACATGATGTATCGAGTACATGTACACATATTTCTAAAAATAATTAACAATCACAAGGAAAATACACTATAAAACATATTTACTTGTACTGTAATAATAATACCCACACTGTATTAGATCACTGTATCACCAAAATCTTTCATTACACTGCAGTGCATGTACTACTTGTATTAATTATTTTTGTTAAGAAAGAGAAATGTTTTCAAAATAACATTACAAACAATTCAAAACCAGGCGCAACTTACGTATACATGTACTTGCACAGATGTAGCCCACTATTTAAAATAATGAGGAATCCTCTTTTGCGCCAAACTGGATAGTCTGCTTTTGGCTGCTAAGTCCCGCATTCTCTTCAACAGCAGAAGCTGTGTAGGACAGCTGTCATCTTCTTGCTCGTACCAAGCCATCGCTGTTTCTAGTGCTATAAAGGCCTCTTCAGGACTTGGTCGACGTTTTGGGTTTTCTTCATAATCTACAAGTACATCATGTACTTCTGAGGAGTCTTCATCATCGGTCACTACATGTATTTGGTTTTCTTCTTGCACAAAAGACAAAATTTCTTCGTCATTCAAAAACTGAAAACCAGAATCATTATCATCTTCTAGCCACATGTGTGCATCATCTTTGTTACAGTCCGAAAATCCGGGCATTGCTTGAAACAGTTCCACAACTTCATTTATACAATCATCATTTGTGTCCACTGCAGTAGTTTCATTTCCTCCTTTTTTCCCAAGCAATCTATTCCAAGCCTTGTTGAGATTATCTTGTGACAGGGTGGTCCAAGCATCAGCTTACATATAGCAGCAGTCTTTGAGATTAAGCTTTTTTTGAAAACGCCACCACACTTTCTTCATCTTCAGCCAACAATAAACGACGCAGGACTTCCTTCTTGTACATCTTTTTAAGCTTTGCTATAACACCCTGATCCATTGGTTGAATCAGTGCTGTTACATTGGGAAGCAGAAAAATTACTTTAAAATTTGCATCAACTGCATTCAATGTATCCGTCTCTGGATGAGATGGTGCATTGTCCAGTAGAAGAATTACTTTTCCAGTTTTCTTTTCTTGTTCTTTCAACCTCTTCACATTTGGGATGAACTGATTTGTATACCAATCAAGAAATATTTCACTATTCATCCAAGCACTCTTCTGTGCTTTGTAGCACAATGGGAGACATGTCACATTCTTTAAACAACGTGTTTTTTTGGCTTTGCCGATCATTAGCACCGGTAAACGATGACTTCCACTGGCATTCGCGGCTACCAAAATTGTTACTCTCTCTTTGCACTTTTTAAACCAGGGGCAGCTGCTTCGCGCTGAGATGCAAGTGATTTTTGAGGCAATGATTTCCAGTATAAGCCAGTCTCATCGGCATTATACACATCATCGAGTAAATAACCTTCTTCTTCCAAAAAAGCCAAGAATGTTTCTTTAAAATTTTCAGCGGCAGTTGCATCGCTAGATGAAGATTCCCCTTGAATCTCCAATTCTCGTATGCCATGACGAGATTTAAAGTTTCTTAACCATCCCTGGCTAGCCTTAAAGTCAGGAGGACCGTCAAGTTGACTGTTGAACTGAAGTGCCTTTTCACACAATAGAGAGCCAGAGATAGGTTCCCCTTTGCTCCTTCTTTGCACAAACCATATATACAAAGCCTCTTCCAATTTCAAATCTTTCGCATTTCTCATGGTTTTATGTTTCTTCGACCCATTTTCACTATCCAATTTCGATGCAAAACTCATAATTTTATCCTTGTTACTTTTGATGTCAGAGACGGTAGCTTTCTCAACATTGAAAATCCTCGCAAATGAAGACACAGTTTCACCTTTTCCTAGTCTCTTGATAATTTCTGTTTTCGTTTCAATTGACAAAACATTGCGGTTCCTTTTATATGCTTTAGGCCTACTGGAAGATGCCAGGTCGCACAGAGAAATACGTGTACACCAAAATTATTCTGCTGTAGTAGCAGACACAATTATTTTAAGTTGAACTGTCTGTTTAGCCAGTGTTCTGCCTAGAACTCACACGTACACTGGATTGGTAAACCAGATATTAACGGACTTTATGATCTAACTGACTTCATGTACGTAAGCGACCGTCCATTAGCCCATCTCATTGTCTACAAATTGTTCGCACACATTTGAAGCTTGCCGCATCAAAAGATTCAGAACTGTAGTCTAACGTGACTGGTGGAGACTGATTTTTTTTTTTTTTTCTGGAAAAAGTGTTCGGATAATTGGATGTTCGGATAATTGGGGTTCGGATAAATGGAGTTCTACTGTATATTCTTTACATCTCATCTGTGTGTGTGGGAATAGTTTTTCACCATCGTCACTTTTTAACTTCTACTAACCCTATATGTGTAAATAGTTTATTAATAAACTCAATAACCGTTTAGATCATTATTTAGTTCGTTAATGTATCACTCGTGCTATCGGTGGTAAATATCTACATATCGGTAGAATTCTACATTTAGATGAGGTTGGGGGCTCTTTCTTTACCGAGATCTAACGGCAGAAGCTAATGTCGAGGGGAAATAGAACACTTTCCATAATTTACTAGAAAACACTATCTAGTGGACAGCATTCGCTTTCTCTTCTTCTTGTCCTTATCTCGAATAGGTCTCTTTCTTTCTTAACGAGTCAATTTCTGGAACCTTCTTGATAACATTCTATAGGCCATCCCCAGCGACAACTACTGTAGTTGTTGCACCAATATACACTTACGACAGTTGGTAGGTTTCCTAATTTTTAAATTTTGCCAGGGAAGCGGCGTATGGCCTACTCTTTACGATTTCCAATTGCCTAATTTGAAAGAAATGTTTTACATACTATTTATATTTTTAACCTTTTCAACTAGTGTAAATGTAAAACATATTCACCCTAAACGTAATGAAAGTTTCAACATTTCCAACCAGTGTAAATGTAAAACATATCCACTCTAACTGTAATGAAAGTTTACAACCTTTTCAACCGATGTAAAGGTAAACATATTCAAACTATATTGTTAACATTTTCAACTAAAGTTAAATACAAAACTATTCATGTTAAATGTAAAGATAGTTTTTCGCCCACTGGGATTAAGTTAATTCTCAGAGAGGGTAAAAGTTCTGAGATAGATGGGGTGGTGGAATGAAAAGAGGGGGGCACATATGTATGTGTCGGCAAACTCAATACTCAGAGGGTATTCGTTTCTCTTCTTTTGCCATACTAGTTGGGGGTACCAGTTGAGGGTACTATTTCTCGAACAAGAGAGGGTATGTGGCCTGAAGTCGACGCTAGACACCATCATCAGACGGGTCTTAGAGACGCGGGACCAGCTTTACATTTACTCTCTGATTCTACTTGGAACGTGCTGCAACTCTTAAATCTTGACCAGGAACACGAGTGATCCAGTCGTCTATCAGCAAAGACCCAAACATCAGTGGGAGTAAAAACAACTATTGGCAGCTAAGTAAAACTTAAAAAGCTGCAAAGTGAACTGTCCATTTTCGAAAACCATAACATCACACTATGATGAATACTTTTTTCTAAACAATTATTCATTTTTAAAACTGTTAAACATAATTGATTATTAAATGTGTTACTTGTATAAAGACAAATTTGAAGTTGATTTAATCATTTTAAATGTACTACGTCCGTATGTCTCAGACAATTTCTTAAATACACGTAAGCAGAGCTAAATAGTAATAAGAGGAAATTCGCTGAATTAACTCAGCTGGGGGCTTGAACGAGCTAACGAATTATAAGATTACATAATCCTTCACAAAAGTTGACGGCAGATACTAGAGTTAACGTGCTCAGCCAATGCAGCATTGTTCTCGCTTACTAATATCTTGTTAACAGTACCTTGAGGTAGAAGCATCATTATCCTTCTATCTACAACTCTGCCCAGAGTAATCTTGTGCGAAGGTAGACACCTTTGAAGACCCACATTAGTTACTCTTGAGTTTGGCCACTGTTGGACCACTACTGCAAAGCTAAGGGGAGGCAAACCGTGACAACTCCATCCCCCTCCCCCAAAAAAGAAGACATGGAAAAACCTTGAAAGGATGACACCAGGACAGGATGTCTTGGCGTATTTTTTATCTCTACTCCACGGATAAATAAAATATGTAGACGATGATGACAATTTTCTTTACTTTTTCATTTATCTTTTCCTCTCACATCATTTCAAAGAAACAAGTAATACGTTCTACCCTCTCCCTCACAGCTGAAAAAACATCTCTCACACACATTATAAACCTATCATAGACACCTGCTATCTCATTTTCTCTCACACATATCCAGATCAAAGTGATATCTACTTAATTAGTTCTGCCCCATTACATACTGAAAAGAATAACATCTCTCTCTCTCTCTCTCTCTCTCTCTCTCTCTCTCTCTCTCTCTCTCTCTCTATCTCTCTCAAATATAGAACACACACAAATCACCTTCCTCTTTCGATCACACTCAAAGAGCAAAAAGTTCAATATTTCTATCTGTTTTATATATATATATACCAACGGGCTGATCACCCGTTTGCCAGTCACTTCGATTACGGAAACAACAGCAAATGGATTGATTTGCCGTTGCCCTAAAGACGCCAATAGGCGTGATGGGAAACAATGGCAAAGAAAACCTATCTGCCGTTGCCCTAAGACGCCACTAGGCGTAATGGCCACTTACTGCTTTGACGGTCGGTGGCTAAGGACGGAAGAAGAAGAAGAATATATATATACAGTAGAACCTCTATAAGTTGACCACCCAAGGGACTGTAGCAAACCGGTCAACATACGGAGGTGGTCAACATACGGAACGAAGCCTATTGTTCTGATACTTTACTTCCTTGAATAGCTTATATTGGAGAATACAGTATCATACAAAATCATACATAATCACAACATCAAATCAAATCATCAACATCTGTTTTATCATGGTTTAATCATTCTTTCTGAAAAAAAGGAGTCAATCTTGGTTTGTGTCTTATTCTTATTACAAACATAAGTGGAGAAAGCACTCTCAACGCTGGCTACACCACTCAACTTGCCTGGGCATTTTTCCACAGCAAATGACTTCAACAGCATTATCAGATGCCTGACAGCCTCTTCTTTTGGAGTCTCTGCAATTTCTGTGTCATGGTCACTTGCTTCTTCAACTTCACCAGCTGCTTCATGCACTGTTATGCTTGTCTGTACTTCGGTCAATATCGCTTGGAAAATTCCTTCTGGGTCAGGTTCATTACAGGTTGCCATCTAATCATCCATTGCAACAAAACCTTCAAAATCTACTCCTTCGAATTCTGCCATTGGCGATGGACTGTCCGATGGGGCGAAAAACGTCATGCTCTTGGGTTGTGACAAATCCACATTTCTTGAAACACTTTTGTATCGTTTCCGGCTGAACTTTATTCCAAGCAGAACTGATCCAGAGGACAGCATCCAGAGCGTTAACTGATGCAGCGGATGAAGTTGCTTCCAAAGGCGGACCACAGATCTGTGTTTTAGTAATGACCCACTGCAGGAGCTGGGCCCGGTAGTGCATTTAAAATGTTTTGATGATGCCTTGGTCAAGAGGTTGGGTTTTTGAGGTCGTGTTTGGAGGCAGAAATTTCAGTGTCACGTTTGTGAGATGTTCCACTTGTGGGTGGCCAGGACAGTTGTCTACTGTCAGTAGAATAGACCGTTTCTTCTTCTTCATTTCTCGGTCGATGCCCCTTACCCACTCCTCAAATAGGGCGCCAGTCATCCATGCGGATTTGTTTGATTTCCAAGTGACGGGGAGGTCTTCGGGCTTCAGGTTCTTGAATGCGCGTGGCTTTGCCGATTTATCAATCACCAAGGGCTTTAGTTTCTCTCCGGTTGAGCTAGCGCAAAGCATAACTGTGAAACGTTCTTTGGAAAGTTTTCCACTCTTACATTTGTCACCCTTCATGGCGAGGCTCCTGTCAGGCATCGCCTTGAAAAAGAGTCCGCACTCGTCAGCATTAAAGATGTCGTCTTTGAAGCCTCTGGCGAAGTAAGGAAACTTTTTGATGAACTCTTCCACAGCTTCTACTGGAACTTCATTGGATTCACAACACAACACTTTCTGGGAGATCACGTGTCGCAGTTTAAATTTCTCGAGCCAACCACTTGATGCTTGGAAATCTTCTGCCACCCCGAATTCCCTTGCGAATTTTTTAGCAACTTCTTGAATCATCGGCCCGGAGATTCGGGCGTTAACTGCCCTCATTTGTTTGAACCAGTTTAATGTGGCTTCATTGACTTCATCTAGGGGAGTTTTCCTCCTTTTCCGCTGTAGATCTCCGCTTTCCTTACCACATCTCTCCAAGTACTCATGTTTACGTTTTTGGATGTTG
This sequence comes from Oreohelix idahoensis, assembly GCA_024509875.1. Taxonomy (NCBI): domain Eukaryota; kingdom Metazoa; phylum Mollusca; class Gastropoda; order Stylommatophora; family Oreohelicidae; genus Oreohelix; species Oreohelix idahoensis. Next base: position 124,372 of record JAMPIV010022396.1, on the reverse strand, counting down.
CTAACTGTGGTCGTGCTAACCCCAAAATGTTCTGCCGTCTTTCTTTGGCTGCTGCTTTCCAGAAAACGTAGAAGATCAACCTTTTCCTTCATTGTCAGCTTCTTGAGTACTTTCTTTTGGGCCATCAAAATGGTTAGTTTAATTTTGTCAACGATAAAGTGTATAAAACACAGTCTGAGAGAGAACTTACAGTTTAGTAGTTGAATGACTATCAACCGGCAGGGCAGTCATAGCAAGAATGAAGATTTTGCTTAGAAGTTGGTCTTTTTATACTGCATGTTTGCGAAAAAATCAAAGAGGTTAGGTTAATTTTCTTTGTCGGCAAGCATCATTCGAAAAGTGGTCAGAAAGCCTGTGCCGACAAAATTCAAAGACACTGATTTTTTAAAAACTGGTCAAGTAATAGAGGGTAAATTACTATTGTGTGTCATAGTCCAAGTGGTCAAGATACAACTTACAGAGGTGGTCAACTTATAGAGGTCGTCTTCCATTGAGTACATGTGGTACGTGTCCGGTCTATGAAAATGTGGTCAACTTCGGGAGGTGGTCAATGTAGGGAGGTGGTCAACTATGGAGGTTCTACTGTATATAGTTCCAAAGGTTGTTATTGCCGGGAGTTGTAGTGAGGATAAGCTCTCACTGCAGATAAAATACTTCTATGGCACGCGCCTCAAACAGCCTCTGACAACCAAGTCCAGCTCCCGGCCTTCACGTGTGGCTCAATTTGAGCCCGGCGGAACTGTTTCCACTGACGGGAAAAGGGGCAAAGGCGAGCGACTGGCGCCTTAAAACCAGCAGCTTCGGGCAGATAGGGCTCGTGATCCTTGGTTGGTAGCTTATCTAAGAGAAGGAACTCTGAATTCAAACCACCGCTGCCTTGCGGGAATATCCATTTATGGAATTGGCTTCGGGAGTAAACCCTGAGGATAAATCCGGAGTCGGAGTCCCTAAGGCAGTCTAATGTCGATTCGACATTATTCTGGCAACTCCTGCGACATGGCTGGTACCAAACTGTATCTGCTACTGCCGTTCCTTTGGATCTACCGGCTGTGTGGAGAGGGGGAACATGCTGCATGGGCAACAGCTTGATCTCCATATAACTGTGCCCAAGCTCGCGCCCTGGAGAGGACACTCCAGCTTCACCCTATAGGTGTCGGCAAAACACGGGAAGTAGCAGTTACCGGTTATAAGCATTTTGCCCAATTGGCGTAGGGCATTGCGCCAGGGGCTACTTCCGACAGTGGGAGAGGTTCTAGGATCTCACTGGACAGCTACCGCCCGCTTCAAGCTGGGCAGCCCCCAGTCAATAAGGTGTTGTCCCGCCACTGTCTGCTTTCCCCATTGGGTGCATGGGGATTAGGGTCAAACCCGAAATGTGGACAGAAAATTTTGCACCAAGCAATTATCGAAAAAATAGAAATAAGCAAACTCTCAGATTGGGATGCTGGAACGTCCGGACTATGTTGACTGGACTATCTGAAAACCTACAGGATGTAAACGATGTAAGGAAGACAGCCATAATTAATGATGAGCTTAAACGACTTCAGGTGGATATAGCTGCACTTCAGGAAACGCGCCTGGCGGGCTCTGGAACGGTGAGCGAGAAGGACTACACATTTTATTGGCAAGGGAAAGATCTTAATAAAGCTAGAGAACACGGAGTAGGTTTTGCGGTCAAAAAATCGCTAACTAAAATGGTTGAACCAGGCGAGAATGGATCAGAACGCCTGTTAACGCTCCGCCTGCAAACTAGCACAGGTCCCATCACCCTTGTCAGTGTGTATGCTCCTACTCTGTACTCTGCCTCAGAAGCTAAAGATGAGTTCTACGAGAATCTAACAGCAATTATCAAAAGCATACCTAGGCAAGAACAGTTTGTTCTCCTTGGTGACTTTAACGCTAGAGTGGGTGCCGATAATGTTTCATGGCCTTCATGTCTGGGCAGGTTTGGTATTGGCAAGATGAATGAAAATGGACAACGGCTCTTAGAGTTGTGCGTCCACCATGACCTCTGCGTGACCAACACCTACTTTCAGACAAAACCCCAGCATAAGGTGTCATGGAGACACCCACGATCCAAGCACTGGCACCAACTTGACCTGATTCTCGTCAGAAGGCCACTCCTCAGGTCTGTGGTCTCCACGCGCTCGTACCATAGTGCAGACTGTGATACAGATCACTCCTTGGTTTGCTGCAAAATCAGAGCACAACCAAGAAAACTCTATCGTGTCAGACATGAAGGGAAACCACGCATTGATACCAGCAAGATGTCAGACCCTTTCATGATCGCTCAATTCACTGCGACCTTCGAGAAAGTGCTCAGTAGCCCTCAGCATGGTGATACTATTACAGAGAACTGGGAGCATCTACGGAACACCATTCAAAGTACTGCACTTGCCACCTTTGGTAAGAAAACAGCAAAGTCAAATGACTGGTTTGATGCTTCATCAGATGTGATGGCACCTGCCATTGAAGCTAAGCGCAGTGCTATGAATGAATACAAACGTTCACCGAGTGCCAGAACCCTACAGATCCTGAGGGCTACGAGAAGCAAAGTTCAACAAACTGCTCGACGCTGTGCAAATGACTACTGGCTCCAGCTCAGTGAGAGCATCCAGATCGCAGCGCAAACAGGCAACATTAGACAAATGTATGACGGTATAAAGAAAGCACTTGGCCCCCATAAAAGTAAGACGGCACCGCTAAAAACCATCAGCGGAGAGAAGCTAACCGATAAGGGTAAGCAGATGGAGAGGTGGGTCGAGCACTACTCTGAGCATTACGCTAGAGACAATACCGTTACGCCTGCAGCCCTTGATGGTGTCAATAGTCTGCCAACTATGGAGGAGCTGGATGCCGAACCAACATTAGAGGAACTCAGCAAGGCCATTGATAGCTTGGCCTCTGGCAAAGCACCAGGCAGTGATGGGATTCCTCCTGATTTAATCAAATGCTGTAAGAGCACGCTATTACATCCCCTGCATAGGATGCTGTGCCAGTGCTGGGAAGAGACAACTATTCCTCAAGACATGCGAGATGCCAAGATTGTAACACTGTATAAAAATAAAGGAGACAGAAGTGATTGCAATAACTACAGAGGCATCTCTCTTCTTAGTATTGTTGGTAAGGTTTTTGCCAAAGTCATCTTAATGCGACTACACAAGTTAGCTGAGCGCATATATCCAGAGTCACAGTGTGGATTCCGAGCTGGCAGATCAACAACAGACATGATCTTCTCTCTCCGCCAGCTTCAGGAAAAATCAAGAGAGCAGAAAAGACCATTATATATCGCCTTTATAGACCTCACAAAAGCATTCGACCTGGTTAGTAGGGATGGACTCTTTAAAATCCTCCTGAAAATAGGCTGCCCTTCTAAAATGCTGGAAATGATAAAGTCATTCCATGACGGCATGAAGGGAACAGTCCAATATGCTGGAAGCACGTCACAGCCCTTTGATATACGAAGTGGCGTTAAACAAGGCTGTGTTCTGGCTCCGACCCTCTTCGGAATCTTCTTTGCCTTACTCTTGAAACATGCATTCAGAGATGCAACTGAAGGAATATGCCTTCACACTAGGTCAGATGGCCGTCTGTTTAATCTTTCAAGGCTGAAGGCAAAAACAAAAATAAAAAGGGTCACTATAAGAGACTTGTTGTTTGCTGATGATGCTGCAGTCGTCACTCAAAGCCAACAGGAGCTTCAGAGCTTGATGAATCGCTTCACTAAAGCATGCAAGGACTTTGGCCTCACAATAAGTCTAAAGAAAACGAATGTGCTGAGTCAGGATGTGGGTGCTGCACCAGTTATCACCATCGATAACTATGAATTGGCAGTGGTGCACCACTTCACATACCTAGGGTCTACCATCAATGACAAACTCTCACTGGATACAGAAATCGACAGCCGCATTGGCAAAGCTGCAGCTACCTTTGCCCGCCTCACATCGCGTGTTTGGGGAAACTCTAAACTCACAATGAAGACCAAAGCTGCGGTACATAATGCCTGCGTCACCAGCACACTCCTATATGGCAGCGAGACCTGGACGACCTATGCTAAGCAAGAAAGAAGGCTCAATACCTTCCATTTGCGGTGTCTACGCCGCATCCTCGGCATCTCTTGGAAAGATAAAGTGACAAATGTCGAGGTGTTGTCACGTGCTGGCCTTCAAAGTATGTATACGCTTCTTAGACAGCGCAGACTTCGCTGGCTTAGCCATGTTCGCCGCATGGAAGATGGTCGCATCCCAAAAGATATCTTCTACGGACAATTAGCAGATGGCAAGAGAACAGTTGGGCGACCACAGCTGAGGTTCAAAGATGTGTGCAAGAGAGATACGAGGGCACTGGACATGGATCCAGCAACATGGGAGGATGAAGCTGCCGATCGCACTAAGTGGCGATGCTATTTACGGCGCCACCTCAGATTGGGCGAAGAGAGGCTCACACAAGAAGCAGAGGTGAGGAGAAAACGTCGAAAGGAGCACCAGGAAAATAAGCAGCTGAGGGCTGTCACCTCAGGGGCGCATTCCCATAGTCAGTTATGACTGAAGGGGCTATTATTATATATATATATATATATATATATATATATATATATATATATATATATATATATATATATATATATATATATATATATATATATATATATATATATATATATATATATATATATATATATATATATATATATATATTAATAATGAAACATCTGTAACCAAGACTTAAAATGCCGCAAATTTTTCGGACAGATACGGAAAAGGCACGCGTTGCACCGTGAATACTAACGTGTCCACCCATTAACAACGCGAATGTCTTACAATCGTTTCAGGGTGCATTTTCGGGGAAAATACGGCAACGGCGCGCACTGCACCGCGAAAGCCAACCTAAACACCCATTACAACAGCAAACAGGCCCTATTTTTTTTTTAATGGTGCATTGGTTGTTGCACCTCTGTTTGCGCAACGCAATGTTTTCATGATTTTGAACCATCGCTGTGCTCAACAAGAGCGTCGCTAGATTGAAATGACGTAAACTAAAATAATTACGTAGACGCGGGTGCAGAGTAAGGACAGTTATCTTTTGGCAGTGTCTTCAGTCGGAATGGCTGTACTTGTGTGAGCTCGGGTCGATGTGTTTTATGTCAGCATATGTGTCTACATATATGGAAGATATTTGATTATATGCTTGCCAGAGACGTATACGTCCCTACAGGACAGTATCCTAATATTTATGGAATGATAACTGACGACTGTGTACTTCAGAATTAATTCGCGGATTCAGACTGTATAGTCGGCACGATAGATGACCATTACTGCTTGAACTCTGATGTTCCATGAAAGGAAGATTATTTAATCAAGTATACGGTTGAAATAGTATCTTGTCAAAACATGCATGTCGTGGAAGTCATATGCTGTGGACTTGCGTATTGTGGAAGATGTTAATAAATGTGAAAAAAATCGTTTGCAGCAGCCAACTCAAAATTATTTTATGAATTTGCTGTTTGGCGTTACCAGTTGCCACCCTGGAATAAACTGAAAATAAAGAGATAATTCAGCCGGCCGAAACAACTGACAGTCTACTAACAAAACACGACATCAGAGTCACTCTCCAGTGGATACCAGGTCACACAGACATACCAGGCAACGATATAGCAGACAGACTAGCAAAACTAGGAGCAAGCATGGTTCAAACAAACACTCCAACAAACATGCAGACAGCTAAACGAATACTCCAAAACAACTTCAAAGAGGAATGGCTGAACGGATGGGCACAAGGGTCTACTGGACGTGCCTTGTATAAAGAAATGGCCCATCCCAACAAAAATGACAACATTAACAACCTACGACGCAAGGAGCAGAGCACATTCTTCCAACTAAGAACAGAACACACCAGACTCAACAGGCACTTAAACAAATCAAACCCCACACATGAGCCTAATTGCCGCAACTGTACCCATCCGTATGAGACAGTTCAGCATGTGCTGCTCACTTGCCCAGGACTCTCCATAGAGAGACGACAGCTATTGCCGGGCTCCCCAACAATCACAAACACTCTATACAGCACCACTCAACAGTTACAGAACACATGCAGGTTCTTCGGCTTGGCATTGACTGCTAAAGAGCGACGAGCTCAGCAGCCCTAGTTAATCATCAACAACAACAAATACCACCCTAGAATCAGTTGGCCTAAAATAATTCAAATACAAATCTAAAAGTAACGCCACATTGACCATTGGCCAGAAGCCATGATAAGTGTGACTACAAAGGATCCAATATATTTGAAATAAGCTTGAAAGGAATGAAATGACTACAAGATAATTATTGCAGGTGTCAGGATATGCTGCAGAAAACAGAGAAACTTAATTATATCCCGTCATGTTTTGGTGGGTTACTTGCTCGTATATTCTATCCACCTAAAGCAGTCGTCGGCATGTGGTAGATCCCATATACCGGTAGATCACACGGGGGATACTTGGTAGATCTCTAGGTTACGCAGAGTGAAAAGAGAAATAATTTTAAAGCTAGAGAATATTCGAACTAGCTGTCTTGCTTTTGCACAGCAACCCGAGGATTAGTGACCACTGTTCTGCATTCTAATTGAAAACTTCCGAGATAGCTTGCTAAAGAGTGTCAGCTATATCGGTGCCTCCATTCTGTATAAGAAGCGCAAAAGAATATGATGATGATTAATTTCTAAGGCTTTCTCTGATTTAACATATCCTTTTGATAGTACACGAATCAAGTCTTTAAAATGATGAATTTCTAAGGCTTTCTCTGATTTAACATATCCTGTTGATAGTACACGAATCAAATCTTTAATACGATGAATTTCTAAGGCTTTCTCTGATTTAACATATCCTGTTGATAGTACACGAATCAAGTCTTTAAAAAATATGCGCGTATAAACACAAAAAGAAAACATATCTATTACTCTCTCAAAATAAATACAAGTATGTACCATCTGTGAACGGCAAACTCCGAAAGACTCGAGTCGTGTTGACTCTCGCTTACATCCAGACCGCGGATTCAGCTCAACACGCGAAAGTTGCTCACAAATACTTCAAAACCGATTGACTTGAATCACACTGTGTGTGAGTGAGTGTGTACGCATACGTGAGCGACCTATACATTCTTAGAATTCCCTTAGCTGTGTGGAATACAAAATTCTACCAATAGGAATGTACGCCCTGGCAGGTGTTTTAAATAATGACCTCTGACGCTGTTGTTGTTGTTGTCTAGACAACTCCTGAGCTCAAAGGTCACAGACATTGCCTTCGAGCTGGCCTAACCCAGATATTTCATAAATTTGACATGTACACACTGACCTATGGAAGTGAGTTATTGACAATTAGTAAACAAGTGAAATAATCCCTGCAGCGTTTAGTTTCTGGGAGGGGGTTCTGAGAAAACAAATAAACTGCGGCTTCTTCAGGTATGTCGTAAGAGGCTACTAATATGGATTGTGCGTAATGCTGACAGTGTTATCAAGTAAATTAAATTTCTACAGAAACATACTTGCTTACTTAGTCGTTCCCCTTCTACCGTGAGGTGTAGAGGTTTGGAAGAGAGAGAGCGCCAGACTATCCTATCGGCTGTCTTCCTCCTGGCCTGGTTCCATTCTAGTCCTCGGTCCTTCAAAGATTGTCTAATGTTGCCCTCCCAGCGGACTCTGGATCTTCCTGGAGGTCTGGATCCCTGGCTCTTAGTTTCCCATGCTTGTCGTGGTAGCCGATCTTCTCCCATTCTGCATACATGACCAAACCATGTTAGTTGGGACCTTCTGCATCTCATTCAATGAAGGAGAGAGTGAATATTTTTCTTTGTTACAGGAACTTTACCAACATTGGATTTTACTTAAACTTGTTAACTTTACTGGGTAGCACTTAGTAGGAACTTGTTTCTTTACTGTCTATTTTGTAACATAGTGCTAACCTTTGACCTTGTTATGTCAATATCAACACAGACAGATAGACAGACAGACTTGTAGACAGACAATGGCTTGATGTGTAGATTAGTAGGTAGCTTTATGGATAGAAGATACACAGACAGAAAAACCGGCAGACAGACATACATACACAGGCAAACGGGCAAAAAGACAGGTAGGTAGGCAGGCACACAGATAGACAGACAGAATAGATAGATAGATAGATAGATAGATAGATAGATAGATAGATAGATAGATAGATAGATAGATAGATAGATAGATAGATGGATGGATGGATGGATGGATGGACGGACGGACGGACGGACGGACGGACGGACGGACGGACGGACGGACGGACGGACGGACGGACGGACGGACGGACGGACGGACGGACAGACAGACAGACAGACAGACAGACAGACAGACAGACAGACAGACAGACAGACAGACAGACAGACAGACAGACAGACAGACAGACAGACAGACAGACAGACAGATAGATAGATAGATAGATAGATAGATAGATAGACAGACAGACAGATAGATAGATAGATCAACAGACATCACAAATAGTAAAGCATTCGCATATCTAGAAGACAACAGTACAGAAAAGTACACACGCCCAACTTCAGCTCACACGAGGCTGTAAAAACTCTGCTGTAACAAGCAGTGTCGACCTGATAATATTTGTAACGTGGTAACATGTGTGTGTGTGTGTAAACGGTGAGTAACCTTTCATGATACTGTGCTCACACCACACCTGGCCTTCAGTACAGAGAATGGAACACCAGATATGACTATTGCTTCTTACAAGGCCTACAAATATAACACACTAAATTTGAATAGGGTTACGGAACATACCGTTAAAAAACTGATTAGGAATTCGGAGAATGTACCTAGATCAAACTGACTAGGATTTCATAGAATATATCTGACTATGACTTCATAGAATATATCTGACTATGACTTCATAGAATATATCTGACTATGACTTCATAGAAAATATCTGACTATGACTTCATAGAATATATCTGACTATGACTTACACGGAGAAGTGAACTGGGTACAGACATGAATGAGATGCAGAAGACATAGAAAGACCTTGAGCTGATGGCACGGGACAGGAAGACCTGGCATAAGTTTGTTGACGGATTATGCTCCTTAGCGAGGTGAAGGATGTTGTTGATGATGATGATGATGATGATAATGATAAAACTTACTGGGACTTTAGATAAAATATCTAAATAATAATGACTGGGACATCGGAGAAGCTATCTAAATGAACTGTCTAGGACCTTACAGAGAGATCTAAATAAAACTGTCTGGGACCTTACAGAGAGATCTAAATAAAACTGTCTGGGACCTTACATAGATATCTAAATAAAACTGTCTGTGACCTTACATAGAGATCTAAATAAAACTGTCTGGGACCTTACAGAGAGATCTAAATAAAACTTTCTGGGACCTTACAGAGAGATCTAAATAAAAATGTCTGGGACCTTACAGAGAGATCTAAATAAAAATGTCTGGGACCATAGGGGAAGTATGTAAATTACACTGACTGGGACTTTGGACAACATATCAGACTGAAAATAAATGGGTCTTTAGAGAAGAAAGAAAATTAAACTAAGTGAGGCTTTTTAGAAGCAAGAACGCTAACCTGACTGAGGCTTACAGAAGAAAGAACGCTAAACTGATTGAGGCTAGAAGAAAGAAGGTTAAACTGACTGACACACGACTTGCACTGACTAGGGTTTCGAACAAGATACCATACAAGAAGTGCCTAGAATTTTCGACAATGTGTTAGACGAGGATTGAATGATGTTTAGAAAAAGACTCTGACAAGAAATAAAAGAAGTTTCGAGTTAGGTAACGGTAAAGGTAGTCCCATACCAGATACTACCGAAGAGGAGTGAAGTGTTAGAGACTACTAAACTTGATTCAGTTTTTTAATGACGTGTGGTGACTAGTTCTCTTCCTCGCCGCCTTTGCCTTCCCTAACTCAAGAGCAAAGTCAGGTACCCATTTATAGCTGGGTGGATTGGCGCGTGACGCCTCCATGCTTCAAACCTGGTATCTTTGCCGCGACAGGCCAACGCCCTAACCACTCTGCCAATCGGACGCTCCGAGATTGACGTACCAGGCACAAACAATGGCTGGAAGCCAGAAAGGTTGTAACGAGCTGACACAGACAAGAATTTTGGACCAGATGTGTCTTACCGGAATAGCACTGACTCAGACTTAGACCGACTATTGCGTAACACAGTAACATAGCCGGCTATATTACATAATACGCACTTGACGGGTATGATCTGAGGATCCGGGCTCGTACTGATAGCGTTCAGTTGGCACTGACACTATAACATTGATGCACAAGTGGCATTCAGGGTTGGGACAAATGTCAACGTCAAACCAGCTGTGATCTAACTGTCAAGTTTCTGACACAGGATTCTGACCAGATTTGATCTAACAGACTTATCACCAGATATGGTGTAACAGACAGACATCTGACCAGATATGATCTAACAGACAGTGTTCTGACCAGATATGATCTAACAGACTTCTCACCATACGTGATCTAACAGACATGCTTCTTGCTTACATGATATAACAAACCGACTTATCACCAGATATGATCTAACAGACAGACATCTGACCAGATATGATCTAATAGACAGATCTTTGACCATATATGATCTAACAGACATACATCTGACCATATATGATCTAACAGACACACATTTAACCAGATATGATCTAACAGACAGACATCTGACCAGATATGATCTAACAGACAAGCTCCTTGGCAGATGATTATGAACAAGACAGTGTGTTTTAAAAACAAATAATGACGAATATTGATGTTACTTTTTTATACTTCGTGTTCGACACAGCGTGACAATAACAAATTAGCATGACAGGAATATCGAAGCAGCTACATGAACTATAGCTGATAGAATTATGCTGCTTTCCAAACTAATGTCTAGGCTATACAATAGACAGAGGAGACTTTGGAGAAGTTAACAGACACGGAAAATATAAAAAAGATAAAAAGCAATATTCAAAAGTAACTTCAAAAAAAGAAAAAAAAAACAGGAGTAAAGTACGCCAGGAGTCATAACAACAGAAATACACAATTCTTTACCGAGAACAGATCACATGATAGTTGTCAGACTGCTACCCGGCCACTGTAGAGTCATATAAGATTTATTCAATGAATTAATAATCGGACAGCCATGTGTCTGTGTGGTGAGACAAGCAAACGGTATAATGTGTCTTCTACCGACCCCTCTTTGAAGGAGATATTGTATCGCGCTGAAAGAAGCCTGAGACAGCTCGCTAACTTTATGACAGAAATAATAGATGTGATTATGAGAGCGAATGAAGAAGGAGAAAAGATTGAAACCTGTTGCGGCACGCTCCAATTTACCCAACTGAATTTGGCAGGCCCTACCTGTTTCTGCTCTTGAGCCGGCGTACATCACCTCTCGTGTGCCGGTGGTCAAGAAAATGTGGGCCTAACACCATATTCCAAATATGCCTCAATGGGCGTGTAATGGGATTGGGGGAGGGGAGGGAGAGAGAGAGAGATCCCCCTGCTCCTAAGTTCGGGAAGGTATAGACAGCGAGGAAGAGAAGTGGTCACACCACTTCATAAAAAAGCCGAACCTAGTAAAATCTCTAACACTGCACTACCCTACGACAGTTTCAGCTATAGGAATACCTTACCGGTCTGCGATACATAAAGATAAAATTAATAATTACTTGCAAACTTACCTGTTACTAAGAAATTACCACAAATAAAACACAATTATCCCTGTTTAAATGTAAATAACGCGACGGAAGAAAGGCATTTCTTAGAAGATTCGCCTTGCTAAGCAATAAATTCATCTCGTGGCTTTTCCCCACATCGGCTTCCCGCGAATATGGCCCGAGTGATGTAATAGGTACACACGCATAGACTTCTTACTAACCTCACTCACTGGTACTAAAAATAGATGATGCTTCGCGAGAAGTACCGAGATCATGCGCAAACTCCATTATTATTTGAGTACTCTTTGAAGTCACTCACACAAATCGTTGTGGGGCGACCCCTCCCGCCCTACACGTTGTTATCAGACACATTCCGCGACGGAGGTTTCAAAGGTAGTGGGTGGATGGCTTGAGTAAGGTGTTCCGTATGGGTTATAATTTTTCAAATCGAAAGCAGAACTGAAAGCATCTGGTTTTTGGTTTTAAGGAATATCTTCATTGCATGCGGACAACTCCATCAGTGCTCCAATCTCCACCTTAGATCACATAAGGAGGATCTCAGCATAGTGCACGAACTCCGTAACACCTGCGAGAATCCCAATGTGTACATATAGGAATCACACTTTCTATTAATATTTTTGTGGTGGTGAGGTTTATAATTTTTAAATTTTGCCAGTCCAGCGGCCGTATGGTCTACTCTTTACGATTTCCAATTCCCGTGAGATTTTTAACGTGCCAACGGGACCTCCTATTTTTTCACCCTTATCCGAGAAGGCTAGGTATCCGATCTCACTACCCAGGAGACCAGGGGGAGTATGACATCATTAGGACCACTGGTTCTAACAAAAATTTCCAAAACATTCCCGCTACTGGGAATCGAACCCGGTTCCTTTAGAATTCGAGGCAGGCCATATACCTCTAAGCCACTCCGCCCCCCCCCCCCCCGCCCCCAATTGCTCGATATACCACGTGTAGATCCCGGGGGTCTTTGTAGAAAACAAGAAAGAATAGGACTACTGTATCCTCAGGCGTGTCGTACAGGGCGACTATGTGAGGTTGTGCACTGAGTGATCGTACAACGTGATCATGTAAAGCAAAATACCACAGATGCCACGTCTACAACAGCCTGTGAATGCTTGATGTAGGCTTCCTGCAAGTGGATCCAATGCATTGGTGGCTCTATGCTCTGTAGGGAACTCAAATATAAGGATTACTTGATATAAACGTGTAAATACAAATATACAAACGTGTAAATACAAATATACAAACGTGTAAATACAAATATACAAACGTGTAAATGCAAATATACAAACGTGTAAATACAAATATACAAACGTGTAAATACAAATATACAAACGTGTAAATACAAATATACAAACGTGTAAATACAAATACGAGGAAACTTTAACCGCTTGGAAATGTAATTTAAAAAAGGTAAATGTCGTTTACGTTTTGGAAATATACCTAATGTAACTTACAACCACTGAGGCATGTCACGCTAAAACGCCATTTAAATCCAGATTAGATTAGCAGCAGGCATTCGAAATGGCTAAATATAATGATCTAGTCTCGAAGTTGAGACACGAATGGTTCCCAGCAAACGCCGTAACTCTACGCCGAAGTAGGTGTAAGAGGTCTAGTGGCTGCCTACCTATGATCTAATAAAATAGGGGTTCTTAACCTTTTTTCTGCTAGGGACCCCTTTGATTGTTCCATGCAGGCTATGGACTTCTTTGATTGTCCAATGAAAGCTATAGACCTCTTTGATTGTCCGATGAAGGCTATGGACCTCTCTGATTGTCCAATAAATTCTACGAACCCTTTTGATTGTTCTATGAAGGCTATGATCCCCTTCAATTGACCGATGAATGCTACGAACCACTTTGTTTGACCGATGAATGCTACGAACCCCATTGTTTGACCGATGAATGCTATCGACACCTTTGATTATTCGATGAAGGCTATGGACCCCTTTGATTGTCCGATGAAGGCTATGAACCCGTTACTTGCCCTATGAAGGCTATGAACCCCTTTGATTATCCTATGAAGGCCATGAACCCCTTTGATTGTCCAGTGAAGGCTATGAACCTCTTTGATTGTCCGGTGAAGACTTTGAACCCTATGAACCTCTTTGATTGTCCGATGAAGTCTATGAACCCCGGTGGTTGTCCGATGAAGGATATGAACCTCTTTGATTGTCCGATGAAGGCTATGAACCCCTTTGATTGTCCGACGAAGGCTATGAACCTCTTTGATTGTCCGATGAAGGCACTGGATCCCTACTTGGAAAAAAAATATATTTAAAAGCAAAATATTTAAAAAAAACTGTATATTTTAAATTTTAGGTTTTTATGTACACTGATTCCCTAGAATCCATTCATAGATTCCAAAGGGATCTGTGGACCATACATTAAGAAATTCTAGTCCCTATACTAAAACTATTGTACCCGAAGGAACAGTCAAGAACAAGAATACGTCAAAGCATCAACGAAACTGAGGACAATGCGGATCGTGCTGGCTGCGGAACAACAGTCGTGGGTTTTGGAACTCAGGGCAGTAATTTATATACAACGAAACTGCTACTTTCAGAGCTGCATCAGGTTGAGGAGATAAAACCATGTATGATTTTGGAATTTGAAGCAAGGTGGAATAGGTTCAATCCCAGCGCTTCAAGGGAAAAAATCAATATGAGGTTGACATTTGAAAGTCATGATCGAAGTAAAGTGTTAAGGACATAAAGGGGTCAACATACTTGTAAGAGGGCAGACAACGATTGTGTTAAGGGGTGGTTTGAGGTTAGAATATATATTGTTGCTGATTGTGTATGCTTCATTGTGAGCTTTGTTATGTTGGGTGTTTGTGAGCTGACTGAGTACTGGACGTAACTACGAAATATTTTCTTAGTCATATGTTGATTAGTGTATGAGCTGTCATTAGTAAGTTAGAGCTTATTTGGAGATGACACAATGCTATAAGGTCTGGTTACTTGTGAGTAGATAGGCGTGAACATGAAAGGGGTCAGTTGGTGGAGAGAAAAAAGTGTAAGTTGAATAGGGCAGTTGGGTGTTGCTTTTTAGACAGGCAGTTTGGTCGTGAGCAGTAGTTCCTGCTGTGGTTTTGGTGACACCTGAATTGATAGCTAAGTCGTGGCTGTTAAAGCGTAAGGGATATTAAGATAAGACTCTCTTTGTTTCAAAGTGCATCCATTTGTGTTTGACATTGCGGTAACGGATTGTTGGCTGACTTGTTGATGTTTGAAGCACTGCCAACTGTACCTGTGTAAAGTGGATATAATATATCACCTTGGAGACTGGAAACATGGAGTTTGTGTAATGTTTTCAATCCACGTGAGATGTGCTGTGGATGTAACGTCAGCATAGAAGCAGTGTTTGTCAACTCCAGACAACACAGACAAGATAACCGGAAATTCTGGCGCGTGATAGTATAAATTAATCGCGAGACATTGCCTCCTGCTTCAATGTTCAGTACAGTTTCTTTTCACTGATATAACATTGGTGGTGGTTGCTTTAGTAGGAGGCAGGCAAATAGCATCATAAATGTGGTTACCTCTGCCATCTATGAATTTTCCTCCTTCAGTCTTTCTCCTGTCTTGTAACCTAGGTGGTCTTTGTTATGTACAGCTGTTTTCTACAGAGTGTCCCATAAGTCTGGAAATATAGATGAAAGAACTAAATCATATATTTTGATGTTTTAGAAAAACTATCATTGCATTGAGAATTATGTGGAAATCAAAAGACATCAATCCCAAAACCATAATCAAAATATTCACCTCAAATATCACTTCAGTTATATTCATGTGGCCCTGACACGTGGAGAGCAACAAAAACAATAACACTAAGATGGTACGACTAGGTCACCAATGTGGAATTGATGACAAGAACCAGGCAAGTGGAACACTACATGGGAAGAAGACGCTGGCGATGGAAAGGACATACATTGAAGAATCTGTTAAAGGTGGACGGATATGAAATCAAAATCGAAAACAGGTGATTCGTCTTACTAACATAAAGAAATAGCCAACGTTCCGGCCACAAGGCCTTCGTCAGGCGAAAGGAAAAAAGTGAGAGCTAAGTATGGAACATGATAAAGTAAATAAAAATGGGTATTGTCCGTAAAATCATGGAGCCCTGATGTTTCCTTCAAATGGACAGCGAGGCATGAAACGTAAAATGGCGGCCGCTTCCGGGTCTAAATGTAAACAAAGGAGAGGGAAAAGGAAACAACCCAAATATAATAATAATAATTGTGATAGTACGTGAAGGAGTAAAAAGGTATAAGAAGATGGAATGTAAATGGAGGAAGGGACAGCCTAACACAATTCTTTTTTAAGATAAATTAATTTAAAAAGAAAGTTTTATATATAAACGGCGATCGACAGGGGAAATAGATTAAGAGTGGGAAAAATCACCTCAGACAAAGAAATGTTGTGTGTTAAGACCGTCTGGTTTGAGCCAACCCATTCGGCGAATAAGGCGTTGTTCAAGCTGAACACGACTGGTAGTATCAGAGGAGCAGGATCTGGACACAGTGATCTGGTTGTCCATATCACCCTGGTGGTCAGGGCCATTGAAGTAATGGCTACTGTTATACACTCCAACCGGGAGACGTCATAGAGGTGCTGACTAAATCTGTCCCCGGGTTGACCAGGAATCTGTTGACAGCATTACAAGGCGGTTCTTATTCGGGAATCTCCAGAGTAAAACAGGTAGAAGGGATCTGAAAAAATATGGAGGATAAAATTAGGACACAAAAAGTGAAAGGAGTGAAGAAAGACCTTGACCTGGTGGCACGGAAAAGAAGAACTGAGCACAGGTTTGTTGAAGTCCTATGGAAGTATATTCACGTGAAGGTGTTCGAAAAAAAAGTATTATTAACATTGAAATTCTCTGAACTGGCCTTGCTTTTAACCCTGCTCCCCCTTTAATCATTTGTTAAATCTTCCATGTAATTGAATGAGTCACTGTTGAACCCGCTCGCTGAACCCCAAAAAGGTCTCTTCAAAATGTTCGTGTGTAGAAACAGAATTGCCGGTGTATATTCAAAATGGTGCCATTTAATCCATTTGTTACCACTAGCACCTTGTTACTTTGTGCCCTATCTTAGACTACACAATCTTGTGTTTATTTTCTTACATTAAATACAGGAAACGGGTCCTCCTTAATGCATCACAACACAAAACATCGTTTTTAATTGCTGACTTGGAGCAGACTTAATAGAACTTCTTTATTTAGCTTTTTAACCATTCGTGTTTTCGCTTCTTTACGAAAGCGTGTTTGTTTTAAAAAGAAATTCATACAGCACAGTTTGTGAAGCGTACAATTCATCAGTACCGTATTGTAAAGGTGTGGTGAACATAACAAATATTTTCAAAAAGAATCTTCGAGGAAAAAAAACAGAGACGAAACTCAGTTGTGAATGTCAACTAGTTAGCAGGGCACTCATCTGCCCTGGGATAAAAGTAAATAACCAACATGTTCGAGTGTATCTCAATGTGAGGATTTTGCATGATTCTGGTTTGTGTTTGTCCTTTCAAGCTCGTAATTTTCTCGTCCGTGCGCTACCGTGACCCAGAAAGGGATTAAAGAATAGTAACGCTCTTACCTGCCAAACATGTCGTAGAAGTTAACTAAGGAGGGTTGGGCATGGAGCCGGCTACCCAATCCTGTAGAAACTATGAGTCACATAAACCCCAGTAACAGTTTGTTTTTCCCAGGATATAAGAAACAAAGGAAAACCCCAAAAAAAATTTGGAGAAAATAACTGGAGACAAACATGAAAGTGGTAGGGAAGACACGGAGACAAACATGAAAGTGGTAGGGAAGACACGGAGAGAGGACAACATAAGTATTTCTCGCCATATTTTGGCGAGTGACTTACTCGTAACGACTAGTTTCTATAAGCTAGCACAAGGATGGATTATCCACGTTTTTTTTAAATCAGAAGTATATATTGTTATTGTTAATCAGAATCGACGTCACTGCACTCCGGGTAAACACATAGGTGTTCATTCTCCCTCAGCAAATGTCGATGGGTATGAATGCTAATTTTTCACCGTTGCACACTGGTTGTATACATAGCGGATGCGTCCTCTCATACGTCCATCCCTGCTGGTCTTACGTTTGATGCCAAATTTCAGCCCTGGTGATTCATCGAATGCAGTGTCATTCTCTAATAGACGAACACGAATTGCCCTCAGTATTTCTTCCTTATCCACGGCCAATGCACCTTTTATGGGTGCTCTTGAAGCTAGTCTGTCAGCTCTTTCATTGCCACGTACCCCGGCATGACCAGGACAGTAGATAGAAGTATATACATATAAGTGTGTGTGTGCGTGTGTGTTTGTGTGTATATATATATATATATATATATATATATATGTGTGTGCGTGTGTGTGTGTGTATGTATATATATATATATATATATATATATATATATATATATATATATATATATATATATATATATCTATATATAGATATCTATATATATATATATATATATATATATATATATAAAATGGGTGGCAACCAACGAACGGGTCTGCGCTTAGCACCCATTTGAAACCACTGTTATAATCTCTATTTATTATACTAATAAATGTATCGATCATTTTAAATATTAGTTTGAGCATAACAAAAACACACAGTGGGAAGATTTTCCCTAGTCGTGTGTATCATACAAACATGTATGTTAGGCCGGGTATCATACAAACATATATGTAAGGCCGGGTGACACCAGATAAATAGTTGGCTGGGGGCGACTCCCCTGTTGGCTCGGTGTTAGCTAAGTCCTAGAGCGGACCTTGTTCAAGAAGAAAAAAAACGTTTTTCAGAAACCTTAACCCACTACTAACATGTCTCAGTGAGTTATATTAAAATTACTTCCCTTTAATCGCCGTGTTAGAGCCTTACAAGAGTTGATGAATAATTGAACGGCGTTAAGACTGGATGCTGATGATCCGGAAATAGAGTGCTGTTGAACACAAAGAAGGCATGCACACCATCATTGCAGGCAGCCGCTGGAACTGGGTTGGCCATGTCATCAGAAGGGACCCTGACACAATCACCAGAACTCCTATGCTATGAACCCCAGAAGGCCGGTGAAAGAGATGCAGACCAAAGACAACCTGGCGGAGAACAGCGGAGGCTAATATGCAAAGCATGAACGAGCGTTGGGGTACGGCACGAAGGATGGCCACCGACCGAGCAAAATGGGGACAGTTTGTTGCTACCCTACAAGACGCCACTAGGCGTTATGGCCACTGACTGCTTTGTCAGTCAGGAGCTGAAGATCCAAGAAGAAGAAGAAGAAAAAGAGCGTTGGGCACGGGGATGACTAAACCTGTAGACACTTTACACCACATAAACTTCAGCATGTATGGGACAATTAAAATAATTGAAATTCTACTCGGCCATTCAAGGTGATAAACAAGATCATTTACTTTGAGCCTGACAATACTGAATTGACTAAGAACAGTATTTGATAACGCTGGTGAAGGTGTTACGAATGATGATACATAACCAAGGTGTCGTTTCAAAAGAGGCGTGGCTTGTTTTAACGAACACGTTGATATTCAGAAATCAAGCACAACACAAAAATCAGAATCTTCAATTCAAATGTCAGGTCAGTCGTATTGCGTGGCTCTGACACACAGAGAACAACAAAAACAACAACCAAAAAAAAAAAACTAAAGACTTTAATAAATTGATGCTTGCGTACACTAAGTGTGAAAATGTACGACCAGACCGCATTTTGAGGTACTTCTCAATAGACCAGCTCCACAAATTCCACCAGACATCCAGCCAGCAGAAGAGGAACTACAAGTCAACTGTGTAAGACCAACTTAGGAAGGAATAAAGAAAGCCATTTAACAATGACGAACAATAAGAAAAGAATACAACCAGGAAAACAAAAACTCTTCTTTCTCCTCTCTTTTTGTTTTATTCTCTTACTAAGTTTACCAATCTGCCGGAAGCCTGTCAATGTTGTCGGGTGTAGCTCGTTCCCAGAAATGTCAGGGAGAGTCTACGAAAGTTAGTCCCTCGTCTTAAAGCGTAAGCCACTTGTCCCATCTTGTTCCAGACACAGGACTTTCTGCTAGTACCACAAATAACTATGATAAAGAATATAAACGAAACGCTCTCCTGAGTATTGTGTTTTTCCGAACATAGTTATGTGCCCCCCACCCCTTCCTTCTATTCCACCATCCCATTTAACTCAGAATTTACCCTCGATGAGAATTAAATTTAATCCCTCGGGATAAAACTTTCTTTACATTTAAATTGAATAGCTTTAACTTTACATTCAATTGAAAAGGTTAATAGTACAGATAGAAAATGTTTACATGTACATTTCCACTGATTGAAAAGTGTTCACAATATAAATTGAATACGTTTTCATTTATGTTTACACTGATTTAAAAGCTTGAAACTTTCATAAATTTTTAAGTGAATATGTTTACATCGACATTTACACTGCTTTGAAAGTATTATATAATTAAAATGTACAACATTTCTTTCAGCTTCTCTCCCTGTTCCATGTGGAACTTGGGATTACCTTTTGCTTTTAGTTCTCTTTAAGAAACTAGCAATAAAGCAATCAGCAGCCCGTGGTAGTGGTTCATGAAATCATCGTTCTATACGCTGAGGTTGCCAGCCTCAAATGACTGGGACATCCGCTATCGATTTTCACATATTAATATTCACATGGTAATATATATATATATATATATATATATAGTCTTAGATTTTCGATAGGAGAATTAAGACTTGGGTTGGTCTTTTCTGAATAGATTGGAATGAGTGATAGTCACAGTGTGAGATAGAAATAGAAAAATAGATTTCCACGAGTGAGGTGGTAGAATTGTGATAGAGGCTGTCTCTGAGATCGAGAAATCTTCTCTCTCTCTCTCTCACCTATCTTCTACGACAGATTTAGAGTAGTCAGACAGTCTAACACATATACATTCGATATATACCTCTATCCACTCACGTGCACGCACATACAAGTGACGACAGGTAGACACACAGACGTATGAAAACTATACCAATGATTATATAGATATTTTAGAACGAGCTGACCAACACGCTGATTAATTTTAAGGGCAGTTTAATTATCAATATAAACTTCCACCACAACACATAAAATTACATCAAAGCATATACAAATAGTCATTAAAAAAATCAAGGAATTGCTACTAGAAATGATAGACCCACAGTTATGATCTTCCCTCGATGTTTAGTCCACAGTCCCGTTAGGAGAAAGATGATAGCACAAAGAGTCCCAGATACGTATGATTTGGTCTAATATTTTTCCCTTTTTAAGGTATGGACATAGACTTGATATCTCTGCTCTATTCTAAGGGAAAATATGGTTAGCAACACTTGCATAAAGTACGTTAAGACAGCAAAATGGGGCCAAATTACAACAATCAAGAAATCACTCAGTCCTGCATTCACTCTATTCAGTCAGCCGTGATCACGTGCATTTGTTCATACTCACAGCTTTAATAGCCACTTCTGGAGAAACACAATTTTCATGACATTCACATACAGAATCGTCAACGGCAGTCTTTGACCAAGAAATCCCCAGTTCCAAAAAGGCGCATTCAATTCTCTGCCTCAGGGAACGATTCCTTGGGTGTTCTTTATTTTCGGATGTCTGTTTAGGTCACATTAAAATTGTCCAGGCACGAACATTAACAACGAGCACAGTGTCACTAGTTTTGGTTTCTAGAAATGAGGAATGTCAGGTCGGGTGCCTTATCTCAGTATAGGAGTTTAGTTGGTCACACCCCCAATTGTCAACAGGGTCGGAAAAGTTAATGCTTTTTCTGTAATTAGTCTCTTGCCACAAAGGCTGAAAATGTACTAGAGTTTTCTCAGGAAGAATCAAATCAGGCTCGCTGGGCCTGTTACTTCTTTTAAAGTTCTGGTACAGGTTAAGGACCCAGTCTTTAAGGAAAGAATGTTTTTGTTCTTCACATATATTTACTCTGTACTCAACGATGGCAAAGTTTGGGTTAACCCCAGTATTCACTGAATAAAGAAAAACACATATGAAATATTTTACATACTATGTACTCAATATAACCGACATTTTTAAACTGCAAGCGTACAGCTTGACCCATCATTTAAAACTTCCCGTGAAATAAGTTATATTTAAAAATCAAACACCATGAATTAGGAATACCTACGTATTCCGTCAACACTCACGAGGCATCTAGCATTTATAAGTTAGTTTAGAAAAATATTCTCGTCTGATTATTTAGCAGTTAAATTAAATTCATTATGGCTACATGATTTTAAGCTGAAAATTATAATTTATTCTGCTTTCCACTGAAACACGTCAGCTAGAGAATATAACCAACTATAAATTATTCACTCTGCACAAAAGAACTAGGGAAAAATTAGGCGATCTAACACTTAATCACTCGCAAAATCTAGATATATTAAATATAATATTTACCTCAACACAGAATTACGGTCTCACAACGAAACTGAGAGATTTCACTTATACGTTTAAGTACCTAGAACGAAGTGACCACGTCTACTGCAAATTGAGAATGAGTGAAATCAAATTTCAAACTCTGGTTAATATCTTAAACCAGACAAAGGGTCCCAACTTATTTCGCAAAACGAAATAATCTCCCCTTTCCGTCTTAAACACCTTACATATAACACTTCACATTACTAGACGTTTTCCCATAACTGACACTTCTCTTCTTCCCACCTCACGCTGACCAGGGCCCACAGTGAGCGTCGTGTCAGGTGGAATTTCCAGACAACTGTCTCGAACTGCGCCGTAGAGATGTCGGTTATTGCGCCTCACCTGAGCGCTCAACCGAAGAAAACGCGCGTGTCAGCTGAAAGTGCAGAAAAAAGTCTGCTCGTATGTCTGAGATAGATGCATATTCACACTTTCTCGTCTACCTAAGTGGCTGACGTCTTACGTAATAGAAATGCGTATCCCAGTATGAGAAAAAACGGTAAAATGAGAATGGGAAAGAAATATTTTTCGCAAACTAATGAATGCGAAAAATTCAGGAAAAGGATAAAGAGTGTTAATAAAATAGAGGACACGGGTGAAGAAAAGAAGAGGATGTCGAAAATTTATAGATCATAAATGTCTACGCGACAGAACGTCCCCCCTTTAAGATATGGAAGCACTCCATGTCTACGTTATGGAAATAAATTTCCTATATCCGTAGCTTCAGGGTGTCTGTCTTCTTCAATCTCATCTCCCCCTCCATCTCTCTCCAATTCCTACTCAAGTCTCCTCCCAAAGTTTCCTTTCACTGGAATGTCTCCCATGCGCGCTTGAAAGAGCGTCGCCGCTTTTGACATTTTTGAAAGATTTCGTGTGTGTGCAGTGGAATCTCCCTGCCACTATCGTCATCTTCGTCAGTTTTGGCGATCGTCAGGAGATGGTCGGAGGTCGGCCCCGGTCTTTCCAAGTATCTCTTTAACAGATTTAAATGGAAAACCTTCTCCTTTCCTTGAATAGAGATCTGGTAGTTAGCCTTAGAAATCTTTTTCAGGACGGTAAACGGCCCTTGCCATCCGATCTTCAGTTGGTTGTTTCCGGTAGGGAGTAACACCAAAACTTTCTCTCCTGCTTCCAATTCTCTTTCTTTCGCGACTTTCCTGTATCGGTTAGCGTGCTTTGTGCGAGTTCGCTTAAAGTTAGTCGTTGCTAGCTCCCATCCTAGTTTCAACCTTTCCTTTAAATCCGACACATATTTACTTGCTGAGACAACTGTCTCATCAGCCTTCTGGTCTGTCAGCGACCAACGTAAGGCTTCAAGCGGGCCCTTAATGGGTCTGCCGAATAAAAGCGTAGCTGGCGGAAATCCTGTGGAAGTATGAGGAGATTCTCTGTAGCCAAATAAAGCTGCCGGAATGCAACAATCCCAATCTTCAGGTTTCACTTGTGCCAGTTTACTAAACATCATGTTGAGGTTTCCGTTAACACGTTCTACTAGCCAATTTCTGGCCAGAGTGTAAGGCTTAGTGTAGATGTGCTGGTCCCTCAAGATCTTAACGATCTTATCCATCAACAGGTTTCGGTATGGAGATCCGTTATCCGTCAACACTTGCTGAGGGAATCCCAACCGAGTGAAAATCTGCACGAGGGCTTCTGCGACATGCTTGGCATCTGCGCATGTTAGCGGGATAGCTTCTGCCCATAAAGTGCATGTATCGACTAAGGTCAGTATGTACCTGTTCCTTCTTTTAGTCCTTTCTAGGGGTCCTAAAATGTCGATCACAACCCGTTCGAATGGTGTTCCCACTATTGGCATTTCACCCAAAGAGACTGGGGGTGTCCGTTGCTTGGGTGGTACACGTTGGCACTGGGCACAGGATTTGACATATCTGATAATATCAGTATTTACTCCTGGCCACCAATAATGAGTGGTTATCCGTTGGTTTGTGGCGTTCTGTCCCATATGTCCGCTGAAGGGAAGAGAGTTCCCCATTTCTAGGATTTGGCTTCTGTACTGTTTCGGTACTAGGAGCTGGTTGTAACCTTGGTCAGGCTTGCCCGTTCTGCGATAAAGTACGCCATCCTTAGGAAAAATGTCCCCGTGCTGTCTGGGTTCCTTAGCCATGGGCAGTTTCCTAAAGCAGGGTGCCAAAGTAGGGTCCTTATGTTGCGCTTCTTTAAGTTCCATAGGTAACAAATTAGGCGCAGGCTCCCGTTCCTTCTTGGTTTGCCCTCTTGTAGTTACTGCTGCCACAATAGGCTCTTCCGGTTTCCCAATAGACACGTATCTACCGCCAAGTATGACTGGGTAGATGGGGTCATCCATAACAGCCGCTTTGATCACGCCTCTGACAAAATCAGAGTGGATCTCCACCAATGCGATGGGAAGCGCTGTAGGTGCATCACTCTTACGAACTCCCCAAAATTGGACGGTCTCTGCTGTCTCTTGACCGGGTTTGACCAGGTTTCTGGCAACAATGCAATCATAAGAAAGCCCTTGCCAAATAAACAAAAAGTTTGAGAACCGTTCAATGTAACAGTACCTCGCGTTGAGGGTGTATCCCCAACAGGTTAGAAATCACTGTCAATAATTCTGCCTTGCGAGACTGTTAGTAAGCATCCGATGCGTTTAGGCTCGGTGTGCTCACTCTGATCATTTGTCCCGTGCTCAGGGGTTCTCCCTTTGCCACCTTGTCCTTTCTGGCTGCGCTCCATGAAAGGCGGTCGGGTTGATCAGACTGTTTACTGTGGTTGGGGTACTTGTTTTTTGTAGAACTTGGATTTTTCAGGAGGGGGGTTTTGAGGTCCAGTTTCTCTGTGGTTATTCTGATTAGAAGTATGAGAAGCATGGGAAGATTGGTCTAGATTATTTTTCCGAAAATGCTCTTCTGTCGGTTTACGTTTTGTGGCCGGTAGTTCAGCCAGCGCATTGTGATATCGCTCAGACTTTTGCAAAATGTCTTCAAGCTTTTCTGCACCTTGCCCAGCTAGAAAGCTCCGGGTATCTGCAGACAAAGTGTTCTTTATTTGTTCTGTTAAAACAAATTCCTCCAGACCTTCATAGGTAGAGGGGAGCTGTGAAAGCTCAAGGCACTTGGTCAAGTATCCCTTTAAACGAGATGAGAACTGCTGAAAAGTTTCAGAGCTCTCCTTCCTGCTGTTGCGAAACAGTTGCAAAAATTTGCGAGCATTCATTTCAAAACGCTCAAGCAAAGCTTTCTTCAACATGTCGTAATTGTCTTGTTGGCTGCTTTCCAGTTTGGCGTAAACATCATACGCACTACTTTTCAAAGCCTGAGAAAGCTTCATATTCCAACGCGACCTCTCTAAACCGTACAGAGTTGCAATTTTCTCAAATTTTTCTAACCATGTGTCAATCTTCTCATTTGGATAGGGGAAAGATTCTAGAGCAAAAGACATAGCATTTAGTTAAGAAATTGAGTGTTAGAAGGATCAGTTAAAGAAGAATGAGGAGAAGATTCTCCATTGCTGGAGGTAGAGGCAGCACCACGACTTTGGACTTCTAGCGTATTAAGCGCCAACTCGTGCTGTCTCTGTTTCTCTTTTTCCTCAAGCTGTCTCTCCTCTTTCTCCTTCTCATGCTGTCTCTCCTTCTCTCTTTCGTTCGCCCTGCGAATTTCCATTTCCTCATCAATCTTCGTCTGCTGTAATAGCCGGTCTTCCGCTTCTTTCCTCCTAGCTTCTTCTACTTTCCTCTCCGCGTCATATCTGTCAAGTTCGTACCTGACAAAAGCTTTCGCTTCTTCTCCGTCCAAACCTTCTTCTCTCGCTTCGTCCCTGAGGAGCTGTCTAAGCTTAGCCCTCTCGGCCATATTAAATCAGTAGCTGAGACGTAGACGAGAAAAAGATAAGAATAAGGGTACACTGGTTCCTACCACTTGCGAGAAAATACAAAAATAAAAGATGATATACTTTAACCTGGGATACCTCCTCCAAAATAATAAAGTATCTAACTATCGCTGCTATTAATCGACTATAAAGCACCTAATGCAGACGACTACGCCAAATAAATGGTAGTAAAGACTACTTATTGAAAAATAAAGTGCTACAGTGGAAACAAAATGATTATTGCTAAAAATTTTAGGAGAAAAAACCCCTTTATTTTTAAAATCCACTATAAGTTCACCCCTGAAGACAGTTAGGGTAAGGGAGGCAATTAGCAGAACGTAATTGTCTGAACGCACTCCTTAGCTTAGCTCAAACACCTACTTCTTCAGAACCCTGTGAATGTTATACACTCACAAACTTTACCAGCGCTTAGTATTACAAAATCAGTAATTAACGTATATTCCGACAAGTCAACCTGTAACTCAAATGTATATTATTCAGAAATGCTGTGGAAAAACCAATATTAGTTGTGTGGTCAGCACGCCCATAAACAGATCGTTAGTCTAGGGGATAATTAT
The DNA here is from genome assembly GCA_024509875.1 of Oreohelix idahoensis. Lineage (NCBI taxonomy): Eukaryota > Metazoa > Mollusca > Gastropoda > Stylommatophora > Oreohelicidae > Oreohelix > Oreohelix idahoensis. Next base: position 97,760 of record JAMPIV010022396.1, on the reverse strand, counting down.
TTTTAAAAGATATAAAACTCACAAGACATCACACTCTTACTCTATATCAGAATAAAGAATCTTACAGACGAGCTGATATTTGTCGTCTCGTCTTCCTATTCAAAGTTCAAAATCCCGATAGACGAGTCCACATTTGTCGTACTCGTCTTCCTATTCTAAGTTCAAAAATCCTTCGGACGAGACCACATTTGTCGTACTCGACTTCCTATTCTAAGTTCAAAAATCCTTCGGACGAGACCACATTTGTCGTACTCGTCTTCCTATTCTAAGTTCAAAAATCCTTCGGACGAGACCACATTTGTCGTAGATTTTTGATAGGAGAATTAGGACTTGGGTTGGTCCCTTCTGAATAGATTGGAATGAGTGATAGTTACAGTGTGAGATAGAAATAGAAAAATAGATTTCCACGAGTGAGGTGGTAGAATTGTGATAGAGGCTGTCTCTGAGATCGAGAAATCTTCTCTCTCTCTCACCTATTTTCTACGACAGATTTAGAGTAGTCAGACAGTCTAACACATATACATTCGACATATACCTCTATCCACTCACGTGCACGCACATACAAGTGACGACAGGTAGACACACAGACGTAGGAAAACTATACCAATGATTATATAGATATTTTAGAACGAGCTGACCAACACGCTGATTAATTTTAAGGGCAGTTTAATTATCAATATAAACTTCCACCACAACACATAAAATTACATCAAAGCATATACAAATAGTCATTAAAAAAATCAAGGAATTGCTACTAGAAATGATAGACCCACAGTTATGATCTTCCCTCGAAGTTTAGTCCACAGTCCCGTTAGGAGAAAGATGATAGCACAAAGAGTCCCAGATACGTATGATTTGGTCTAATATTTTTCCCTTTTTAAGGTATGGACAGACTTGATATCTCTGCTCTATTCTAAGGGAAAATATGGTTAGCAACACTTGCATAAAGTACGTTAAGACAGCAAAATGGGGCCAAATTACAACAATCAAGAAATCACTCAGTCCTGCATTCCCTCTATTCAGTCAGCCGTGATCACGTGCATTTGTTCATACTCACAGCTTTGATAGCCACTTCTGGAGAAACACAATTTTCATGACATTCACATACATAATCGTCAATGGCAGTCTTTGACCAAGAAATCCCCAGTTCCAAAAAGGCGTATTGAATTCTCTGCCTCAGGGAACGATTCCTTGGGTGTTCTTTATTTTCGGATGTCTGTTTAGGTCACATTAAAATTGTCCAGGCACGAACATTAACAACGAGCACAGTGTCACTAGTTTTGGTTTCTAGAAATGAGGAATGTCAGGTCGGGTGCCTTATCTCAGTATAGGAGTTTAGTTGGTCACACCCCCACTTGTCAACAGGGTCGGAAAAGTTAATGCTTTTTCTGTAATTAGTCTCTTGCCACAAAGGCTGAAAATGTACTAGAGTTTTCTCAGGAAGAATCAAATCAGGCTCGCTGGGCCTGTTACTTCTTTTAAAGTTCTGGTACAGGTTAAGGACCCAGTCTTTAAGGAAAGAATGTTTTTGTTCTTCACATATATTTACTCTGTACTCAACGATGGCAAAGTTTGGGTTAACCCCAGTATTCACTGAATAAAGAAAAACACATATGAAATATTTTACATACTATGTACTCAATATAACCGACATTTTTAAACTGCAAGCGTACAGCTTGACCCATCATTTAAAACTTCCCGTGAAATAAGTTATATTTAAAAATCAAACACCATGAATTAGGAATACCTACGTATTCCGTCAACACTCACGAGGCATCTAGCATTTATAAGTTAGTTTAGAAAAATATTCTCGTCTGATTATTTAGCAGTTAAATTAAATTCATTATGGCTACATGATTTTAAGCTGAAAATTATAATTTATTCTGCTTTCCACTGAAACACGTCAGCTAGAGAATATAACCAACTATAAATTATTCACTCTGCACAAAAGAACTCGGGAAAAATTAGGCGATCTAACACTTAATCACTCGCAAAATCTAGATATATTAAATATAATATTTACCTCAACACAGAAATACGGCCTCACAACGAAACTGAGAGATTTCACTTATACGTTTAAGTATCTAGAACGAAGTGACCACGTCTACTGCAAATTGAGAATGAGGGAAATCAAATTTCAAACTCTGGTTAATATCTTAAACCAGACAAAGGGTCCCAACTTATTTCGCAAAACGAAATAATCTCCCCTTTCCGTCTTAAACACCTTACATATAACACTTCACATTACTAGACGTTTTCCCATAACTGACACTTCTCTTCTTCCCACCTCACGCTGACCAGGGCCCACAGTGAGTGTCGTGTCAGGTGGAATTTCCAGACAACTGTCTCGTACTGCGCCGTAGAGATGTCGGTTATCGCGCCTCACCTGAGCGCTCAGCCGAAGAAAACGCGCGTGTCAGCTGAAAGTGCAGACAAAAGTCTGCTCGTATGTCTGAGATAGATGCATATTCACACTTTCTCGTCTAACTAAGTGGCTGACGTCTTACGTAATAGAAATGCATAACTGTTAAGTCATATTCGAAGTTACAGTTAGGTGTTAAGGATTTTGGTGTACGGGGCTGGAGTTTGTTAGTAAGTAGGTTAGGGTCATGAGATACATGACGTGTATATGCATGTGTGTGGGTAGAGAATGGTGCAACTCTGTTTAGAGTGTATTTTTATTGAAGTATGCAAGCTTGGAATGTGACATTTAAAAGTTCACTGTTAGAAGCACGTAGAGTATGGTTGAAGAATACTCAGGGGCGTTCATGTGTGAATTGAGGTTTACAGGACATGAGAAAAGCGTGCGAAGTGAATGAAGTTGGCATACGTGTCAGAGAAGAATACTGAGTTGTTAAAGGGGAGTCTGTGGCCATCCGTTGTGGGAGACGGTCAGTGTTTCTAGAGTATGTGAATAGTGTATGTGATTTTCATTATAATATATTGGATGTGACGCGATGATGTACCGCGTAAGGTGTATTTACAAGGCCTTTATATATTATTATTTATAAGCGCGTTGTGGGTTTCCCGCGCTGTAAAGTTCAGGAGGAACTTGGATGCCTGGTGATTAGACCAGAGGTATAGATATATGTGCGAGGAGTGAATGCCGCACTTACATTGAAAGTAGGACCACAGAGATATATGTGCGAGGGGTGAATGCCGCACTTACATTGTATACAGACCATATAGAGATTTATGTGCGAGGAGTGAATGCCGCACTTACATTGATTATAGATCAGAGATAGAGATTTATGTGCGAGGGGTGAATGCCGCACTTACATTGAATGCAGTTGTTACCAGTACGTAAGGATGACTGTACTACATATTCTAATTATGCAAGTATTTGTACTATTGTTGCTGATGTCCAGGACTATGCTGTTGAGATTATATGTAATGGAACTGTGACCCAGACTTCTGTCAAGTTATTTCATTTTGCGTACTGATACTGTCTACAAAGAAGAAACCACATTTTAACATTTGGTGGTTTCCAGTGATTTAGGGGGCTCAATTTTCTGAACCCAGGACTATTGCGGAGAATCAATCAACCCACCCAGAATCTTGAAGTACTGTAAAACTTCAGAAATTCTTTGGACGGTAAATGAAGTGTTTGGACACTAATGAAATTCATCTAAAAGATTTGTTTGCGCGAAGTCAATAGACATAATATGCTCACAACAGATATCAACACCCATACATCTGATTTCTATTTTTGAGTCAAAGTAATTGAGTAATAAAAGACAGATAGTAATTTCTTCACATAGAGCTGGTCATTTACGGTCCTGATTCAAGCCAAAAAAATTTACACGAAGTGCGTGGAATTTCGGCCAATCAGCGTACAGCGGTCATGTTGTGACCCAATTATCGTCTAATTTACTTGTTCCAGCTAGCTCCTGTTTACTGACAGACATCGGTACGGAGGGTGCAAGGACAACTTTGCTTATGTGTGTACTCGGTCAAGTCATCGCATCGGAATCTGCATGAAGTAGCCTGCTTTTTTCAACGTTCAAGGGTTTGAAAGCAACGTATTTGACGGGGGTGTACTGGCCTGTTCAAACTTATCAGAGGACCTGTGTGTACGTCACGTGTGTTGTGCTGTGCTGTCATTTTCATCATCAAGCCATCGGACAGAAGTGGAGTAAACAACACATCTGGAACATCGGTCTACAGTCAAGATCAACGAGCCTATCTGTATTAAAGATACGTATTACTTGTTGTTAATTTGTATAAGAAACTGAACTGTTGGATTTGTGTATTGTTGTTCGTAGTATTTTTTTTCTTTTGTTGTGCTGCAATTTGTCTTGTTTCGTTAATACTCATCAGTAGTTTTCGTATAACTGACCTCTCTTACTGTATTGTGTGTTTTCGTGCATGTGTAAGTTTTCTTACTGCAAGTTTCTGCTTTGTATTTGGTGCTGTGTATGTTATATATTAAGATATTATAGATTAATTATCTAGCCTAATTACAACCGTAAGAGTTTTTCTGTTTAAGTGTAATATATTAGTCTAGTAGTTTTATTTGTTTAATTAATCGTAAAGATTATTTCCTAGGTCTTTTCTATCATCTGTTACAGTTTATTGATTTATTATGTTATACTACTATTAGTACTATTCTTCTGTCATCTGATAGAGACTAAAGAAGCTTATATTTATTCTTTATTTCCCTTTTTGCTTCTATATTACTTTCAAGTATCAACTTAGATATTTGATGGGTATTTATTTCTTGTAAGTTTGTATTAGTATTAGTGTTAGTCTACATCATATTTAAGTGGTTCTAAATGTGGTTATTAGTTTAATGTTTATGGTAATACTTGTGAGTTATTTACATTGTTTTGTATCTTGTACAGAATATGCGAGGTCGAATATCAGTGAGACAAGCTTGCTGTAGTGTCTACTATAGCAACACAGAGATCCTTCAGCTGTAGATCTGCATTATCTCGGTGGAACCATAGACTGTAATCAAGACATACTTAAGATAAGTCACAGTTTATGCCATTGTTGCACTTCTTTGTTCAAATACCATTCTACTGACATTCCTAATGGTCATTCATTTGTATTCATTGTTATGTTAACGTTTTATATTTGTGTTACTTGTTTATATATTATTAATACTTTGTTCTTCATTAGAAGGAATTGGTATTAATCTATTCTGTAGGTTTTTTTTTTTTGTAAAATTAATTCCAGAGTCTTGGAGAGACTCGGTAGCTAGTGCCCTGTAGAATTCTTTGACATTTATTGGTGTTAGCTGTTATAGTTTGGTGTGTGTAATCATTGTTACATAATTTAGTCTCTTTTGTCATGTTTACTTGTAGTTTTCTTGAGTTAATTTTCTACTATCTTGTAAATAAGTTCATTTCACAGCTCTATTGGGTTTGTTGTTTGTTTTGCAGGTGTGGTTATTTACATCTATAACTACTTCATTATTTTCTTATACTTTCTTTATCTACCTATATACTTTCTTGTATTATCCCCCCACCTGTCGGTTATTGTTCGTTTGTTTATGGTTGTTGTGTCAGCGGTGAATTTCATTATTATTATCATTCACTGTGTTTTGGTCCTGGTTATTAGTTACAAATAGTTTGTATGATTACTGTGTTGGAATCTAAGCATTGTAGATACGAGAGTCAGAGTATATTGAGGATCAGTGTGTTCAGCTACACATGTCTTAGTCTAGAATTAGGTGGATCTGATTATTATAAGTGACTGATTTTAGGGTTACTTGTGTGTATTATCTTTAGAATTATTGGTGATTTGTTACTGTGTTATTGTAGTACCTATGTAGAGGTATATTAATACTGATAATTTAGTATTGTAGTGAATATACTTTCTTATTTTGGAATCTAGTCTGTAAATCTATAGTCATGGCAGACTGTTCAAGAACAATTAGAAACAGAAAGAAAAGAATAGCCTTAAGAGACTTTATTTTGGCTATCAGAGATTGTGAGTCTTATGAATTGTTTAAAACTATGGTAAAAGTGGATGATAAATACAAGCCACATAGAGCAAAGGTATATCTGATAGAGATTAAGGAAATAAGAGAAGTTACAACTGGAATTGCATTACCAGTATTGGATGATAGCAAGAGACCAAAACTGAATTTAAAGAGGAAAGCTAATATAGCAGATGATATGGTGAAAACTGAAACTAGGAATGTTTCTGTTCAAAGTGAGAAGAAAGAAGTCACTGTACAAACAGATAATTGTTGTGAAGACTGTTCAGTCTCAGTTGGGAAAATATCCAAACTGAATGTGGATGAACCACAAAAGACTATCATTAGTGATGAATCAGTTAGGAGTAAAACTAACTTATATTCTATGGAAGGAAGATCAATAAGTGTTAGTAAGAATGCAGTGTCTACAAAAACCAATGAGACAACAAAGGGAGTGACAATTCCAGTGCATGATGAAACATACCATGCACCTCAAGAAGTGTTGTTACCAAAAATGGGTTTTTGGTGTGACAAGGATCAGTTAAAGATAGACAAATTGATCCAAGAAGAGGGAACCTTCGAGGAAAAGTGTACAATATTAGAAGGAAAATTTAAGATTGTTGAGCAGAGATAGAAAAGGAATACAAAGATGGTATTCAAAGATTAAATGATAAATTCAAGGTGGATAGGAACAGGATATTAGCTGAGTGTAAGGGTAATACTCAAGTTAAAGTGGAACATTGCAGGGTCCTGTCATCTCGGTGGAAGGAGAAAGGTAATGCTTTAGAAGAGAGTTACTTTGTTAAATTTGAAGCACTAGAAGAGCAATTTAAGGCAGCTAAACAAAGATTACAGCAGCAAGCTGAAGCATTGAAAGATCAAGCTAAGTCTACGGAGGAGAGACATGAGGCTGCGCTTGGTACAGATCAATCAGATTGGAAGAAGGAACCCTTAGATGCTCAAATGCAGTATAGGAGGGTGAAAGTGAAGGATGCTACTTCTGTTGCCAAGAAAGTAGTACTTGAAGAGACTGATGCTTCAAGGAAGGATGTGTGGAAGACTGTGATGGATAGTCTGAAAGGAAATTGTGCAGGAGTTACGGACCAGTTAGAGTTAATATTATCTTTCAATTTCAAAAACAGAAACGTGGATAAAGGAAAAGAACCATTGAAGTTGTTAATGTTCAACGCCATCAAAAAGTTACCACCTGATAAGTGGGACATAAGTGATCTGTTTGCTCTACTAAAGATACTGTGCTATTTGGAAATACTTTTCTGATCGTGGTAACGATGATGATGGAGTCTAGATTGAAAATAGTTTTGATGTTAGTTGGAAGAGATTGGTATTCGTTACAACTCAGCATGAGAGGTTAATTGTTACTGTGCATAGAACACGGCTGAAAGCTATATCTTTCAAAGAGACAGTTGTCTAGAGAAACTTAATATTTTTCAAGAACGGAAATTTGACAGAGTGTATATAAACAACAAATAGTGAACAGGTGTACAGTACAAGTCAGTATAACTTGGTGTTTTAGATTGACTTATTTCATTAACTAAAGTGGTAAAGCTTAATTGGGAGGTACAGGGTGTAGTATCTAAGGTCGCTGATCACGAAGACATGTGAAATGGGTATATCATCCCTTAATTGATTATTTTGTCACCCATTGGGAATGTTTAGTGGAATGGGGTGGACATAGAAGGGTATATGATATGGCATAATGTGATACAAATTTTCCAAGGCAATTGATTTTATTCTTGCCTAATTTTGTTTATCCATAGGAAAGTATGCTGTGCCATGAGATACCAGTGTTGTTGGTGAAATTGTCTATCATTACAGCAGCTGATGGGTGGTCATCAGCAGGCTTGCTCACCGATACCTCTTCTTAGTGAGACATCAGTCCTTTACTCTGGATTTGGAGCAATCGAGAAATGAATTTGGACTGCAGCATTTAGTATAGATTGTTTAATATTTATGAAGCATTTGTGTTAGTTTGATAAATTGTAAGTGTTAACTTATAATATAAATATATTAGTTAATGAACGGTGCTGATGTACTTTTTGGTTCACTTATGATTTAATAATAATAATAATAATAAATTCTTTAAGCGCCAAACACGGCGCATAAGGCAGAAACCAGTGCTCTCCAGGTTGTTCGTTGTGACGCCACTCCTCTTAGCTCTTGCACATTATTTAATCCCAACGTTCTTCCTTCTCTTATTATTGTTCTTCTGAGTGTTTCTTTTGGTCTTCCTTTTTTCCGCTTACCCTCAGGAACCCAAGTGAGCGCCTGTAGTGGTATTCTGTTGTTTTGCATTCGTAGGACATGACCGATATATGACCATCGTCTTTTCCTTATATAGTCGGAGACATATTTCTGCCTAGAGTCTTCTCTTATTTGTCGATTAGTCTTGAATTCTTTCCAACTGATGTTCATGAGTTTTCTAAGACATTTGTTCTCGAATGTATTCAGCTTGTTCTCCAATGATTTCAATGATGCAGTTATCTACCCTTCCAAGATGGAGGTGAAATTCGTTTCTCACCTTAGACGCCGAAAGAAAAACATCAGGAATGTGTATATTTCGATGGATATCACCATGTTATGTTAAATTATAGAATTAGAGATACACCAGAGTATCTAGTGGTGTAGATATTTTCCTATAACTGACCTCGAAACCCTTGAATCGGTCGGTTGGATTGGAGGGTTGATCAGTGAGTTAACAATTCACTATCGTAAAACAAGCTATTGTTACCGAAACAGAACCAGGCTCGACAGTAAACATGACTTATGATTTGCTTAATATATTATTGAGGCACACATTGTTAGATTTGCATCCAACACAGTTTAATGTTGTATAGGATGGAATTGTGTTTTGTTTGCCAGTAGAGTATGATTGCTAAGGCAAAGCCTATATCACCCTTCCGGTGCCACTGTTAATGTGGTAACCTTTTGGTTCACCAATATATTTCCATCCCTCTTTTGTTGTTTAGTATGACTTAACATATTTCACCGACCTCACACTTTTGTTCCAGGTAATGTTTAAAAAAAAATGATATCATTTTTTTCTTCGGGGGTCGGTGTGAACTGTTAAGTCATATTCGAAGTTACAGTTAGGTGTTAAGGATTTTGGTGTACGGGGCTGGAGTTTGTTAGTAAGTAGGTTAGGGTCATGAGATACATGACGTGTATATACATGTGTGTGGGTAGAGAATGGCGTAACTCTGTTTAGAGTGTATTTTTATTGAAGTATGCAAGCTTGGAATGTGACATTTAAAAGTTCACTGTTAGAAGCACGTAGAGTATGGTTGAAGAATACTCAGGGGCGTTCATGTGGGAATTGAGGCTTACAGGACATGAGAAAAGCGTGCGAAGTGAATGAAGTTGGCATACGTGTCAGAGAAGAATAATGAGTTGTTAAAGGGGAGTATGTGGCCATCCGTTGTGGGAGACGGTCAGTGTTCCAGAGTATGTGAATAGTGTATGTGATTTGCATTATAATATATTGGATGTGACGCGATAATGTACCGCGTAAGGTGTATTTACAAGGCCTTTATATATTATTATTTATAAGCGCGTTGTGGGTTTCCCGCGCTGTAAAGTTCAGGAGGAACTTGGATGCCTGGTGATTAGACCAGAGGTATAGATATATGTGCGAGGAGTGAATGCCGCACTTTTGATTAAAAGACACGTCGTTTTTCCGTGTCAGGAGGAGGTCTATGGTAGGACCATTATGTGTTATTATTTGAATGCGCGTTGTTGGTTTTCCCGCGCCAATAGGAGGTCTACGTAAGCGCGTTGTGATTTTCCCGTGCTGTTAAGTTCTGGAGGAACTTGGATGCCTGGTGATTAGACCAGAGATAGAGATATATGTGCGAGGAGTGAATGCCGCACTTACATTGAAAGTAGGACCACAGAGATATATGTGCGAGGGGTGAATGCCGCACTTACATTGTATACAGACCATATAGAGATTTATGTGCGAGGAGTGAATGCCGCACTTACATTGATTATAGATCAGAGATAGAGATTTATGTGCGAGGGGTGAATGCCGCACTTACATTGAATGCAGTTGTTACCAGTACGTAAGGATGACTGTACTACATATTCTAATTATGCAAGTATTTGTACTATTGTTGCTGATGTCCAGGACTATGCTGTTGAGATTATATGTAATGGAACTGTGACTCAGACTTCTGTCAAGTTATTTCATTCGCGTATGTACTGTCTTGAGTGTCAGTCCAAGTTATACACCAACCATTATACAGTAGGATGCTTACGAAATCTATCCCGTAACATTTCCATAGTTATCAGTATCCCAGTATGAGAAAAAACGGTAAAATGATAATGGGAAAGAAATATTTTTCGCAAACTAATGAATGAGAAAAATTCAGGAAAAGGATAAAGAGTGATAATAAAATAGAGGACACGGGTGAAGAAAAGAAGAGGATATAGAAAATATATAGATCATAAATCTCTACGCGACATATATATATATATATATATATATATATATATATATATATATATCTATATATATATATATATATATATATATATATATATTATATATTATATATATATATATATATATATATATATATATATATATATATGTTAGTTCACATGTTAGTAATGAAATATAGAATGTAAAGTCACAAGTTACGCCAATCCTGGCTCACAGTCTGTTTTTCTCAGAGGAATAAAAGGCACTGGCAGATGCCTTATTTCACGTGTACTTGGGGTTGTTAATTTTAACTTTAATTCCCTCTGACTCCGTGTGTTTCCTTCAGTTTCCTCAGAAACCGACTTTCCTTATTAAAATGATAGAGATTTCCTGGGCTGTTTTTGTAAGTCCGTCAATAAAAAGTGTCGTTCTGATAAAATGGAATTCTGAATTCTAACTTCTGGCATGTCTGGTGTCTTGGCAAGCGATCTTCATTGTAGATTTTACAGACTGAAGTGTCTGGTTATATTCACTGTCCTGCCCCGCATCTGTTCGTAACGAAGCTAAGAAAGCGCCAATCGGTTCAAACCAAAAGGTTGGGGGAGGGGAGATTTCAAAATATTCCTGCCATGGAACAATTTTTAACGTAATGTAAAGGTCACGTTTTCCATATATGGCAATCGTGACATTCAAATATTCTCGTCAATGATTACAAATAACTTCTTACATCTACCCGGAAATATTACAACATTTACGCTCAGGTGTGTCTGTCATCCCACCAGGTCGATACTTGACCGGCGCTCCTTGTGCAAACACAAACTCCTGTTTGACCATCTGTGCTGTGTCTTATCACGACAAGAATTAGTCGGTCACACGAGCCATATCAGCGCTAAGTAAACTCGCTTGGCCATTTACGTGCGAAAACAGTCGCACTCTTGTGGTACAATAGGATTTCTGTCGGTCCACCTTGCACCACCGTCTACTCTATCCGCAGGGATAGACAGATAAACACACAGACATGACAACTATCACTGAGAGGAGTGTAAAATATTTTAAAATGAGAAAATTTCTGCTACACAGCAGAAAGAAATGGTTCTACTATTGAAAAGAACTCAATTAAATCAGTACAACAAATGAACTGAGTACTGCCGTAGTGAAAGGGAGATCGAGAAGACAGGGAGTAACTGCAAAGCTGGTCCCGCATCTCTAAGACCCTCTGATGATGGTGTCTAGTTCGTCGACAGTCCACTTCTACCTTCACTGTATTCCAGAGATTAGTACCCTCAGCTAGTACCACCAACTAGTATGGTAAAAGAAATGAAACAAAACCCTGTCCTAAGTATTGCGTTTCCCGAAACATACTTATGTGTTCCCCTCGTCCTATTCCACCATCCCATCTACCTCAGAATTTACCCTCGATAAGAATTAAGCTTAATCCCTCGAGAGAAATCTTTCTTTACATTCAAATGAACATGTTAATAGTATAGATATAATATGTTTACATTTTTACATCTACACCGGTTGAAAATGTTCACAATATATATTGAATAGGTTTTCTTTTACATCTACACTGGTGTGTACTTGTAAATATAATAATTAGAATGTACATCATTTCTTTCATCTTTTCCTCCCTGCTCCATATGAAACTTGGGACTATCTATGTTGTTAGTTCTCTTTCAGAAACTAGCAATAAAGCAGTCACCAGCCCTTGCAGTGGTGGTTCATGAAATCATCATTCTATACGCTGACGTTGCAAACCTCACATGATCTTGACATCCACTAGCAATTTGCATATATTAATATTAACGTGGCAATATATACAGACTGTTTGCTCAGAGAAGTAGGTTTAAGGCACTGACATATGCCTTTTTTCACATGTCTGGGGTGTTGTTATTTTAACACTAGATTACCTCTATGACTCCGTGTGTTCAGTTTCCTCAGATACCGGTTTCCTTGCTAAAATGGTTTTCCTGGGCTCTTCAAGTCCTTCAAGCTGTTCCATGACGTCCGGTCTGATATATATGAAATCTGATTCTAACCCTGGCAGTCTGGTTGTCGTCTTGGCACGAGTGAATTTTCACTATGTCTTAAAACTGCAAAAAGGTCAGGTTATATTGCCTGTCCTCCCCCGCATTTGTTTGTTACGATGTTTAAGCAGAGCTCCAATCGTTTCAAACACGCGATTTTAGTGGGGTAATTTCAAAATATTATTTCTGCCCGAAATAATATGCGTGATGCAAAAGGCCACCTCTCCCATATATGGGAATAAAACATCCGATGCCTTGTATGCAAACTCCCAAACACATCTTTAAAATCATTCGACAATGTGTTTCAGATGTAGCATCTTACTTTCCTCTGACACAGGTGGACCGGAAATGATTATGTCATTCCTGTGCGCTGACAAATATGTTATCTCCCCGTAGTGCTATCAAACTTTCAGCGTATTACCATCTCGGCGAAGAACGCACCATGGCCTTATCAGCGATTAAGCAAATGCGCTGGGCAATTTTAGTGTTAATCTGTAGTCTGATGTCGGCCACACCAGAGATTAACCAACATGGTTGTCGATTAATTATTATCTCAGCCGTTTCTTGCAAAGCAGGGAGGAACGGGTAACCAAACAGACATGATGACATAACACTGAGAGAAGTGTAAGAATGTTGAAAATACAAAATGTCTACTACATAGCAGAGGAAGAAAGAGGGGCCGACCATTTAAAAGCATGTAATTAATCAGTACAACAAATGTAACTGATTACTGCCGTAGGGAAGCAGAGATCGACACAAATAATGTTACACTGGCAACCTCATCATATAAGGAAAATTGCTACAGAAACCACAGCAACAAGAGCGCGTAAATGCATGGCGCAGACTTTCTGCAAGGCACCAGTTGAGGTGGAGGGTCCACGCTCCTTTTTGAGCGGCAAGGAAAATGACCCCTTCCCCCCAAATAACTGCTCCCCCCCCCCCCCCCCCCCCTCTCCGAACTTGCTGTTAATTAGTTTAAATTCTGAGAAAATGGAAACTGTTATCAAAGTCAGTTTTGTAATAAAATTGTTAACCTTCTATTAATAATTCTTCTATTACATTAGCTCTATTTAATATTTACAAAAAAAATTAAAGTCTATGTTCTAGATATTTATGTGCACAATAAATTTAAATCTGCCGTTAACACATAAACCTTTAAGCGAACAAAGAAAAATCTAGAAGTTTGTTACGTGTCAAGACTTTAATGGAGATTTTAAAAAATCGAGGCTTTGTTCCAGAAGTTTTATATGAACACGAAATAAGAAGTTTGAATTTCAAATAATTTTTTTTTTATTTTTAAATAAAATTTTGCCTCGTTATGGCGAGGCGCGTCCCATTCAAACTAGTCCGTTATATTTGGGCGCATGTCCACATTTAAAAGACCTACATGTCTTTGGATTAACCTATATTTCAAATAATCTTTTGTGTATGTGTGAGGGAAAAAAGTAATTGAATTCTACAAAGATGAATACGTAGATAGACTGATAAAAGATACATAGATAAAAAACAAACAGATCAGTAGAGAGACAGATGAGAAGTAAAGACAGAGAGTTAGTAGATTAGATAGACACACGTAAGATAGAAAGACAGACTGATGTACAGACATATATAATGAAGTGTATTTAATTAAAACCTGAAGGTGCATTATCAAAAGGTTAATTAAATTCAAGAAGTTGCATTTGTTTATACAGCGCTTTTTTTTTTATTTTGCTCAGCCGTTGGAAACGGATGCATGATGAACACTTCTTCAGTTTTTGAAAGTTAAGTTCGCCCTTTTTTTAGAGCAATTTCCAACTTTCTTACCTATCCACTAATGTCATGTAGTCGTTTTTGTTTCCTTTGGATTTAAACCACCAATCAGTACTCTTAAGGTCCCAAATTGTGAACAGCCTTCAACAAACACAAGCCCTGCTCTCATATCACGTGCTATCAGCTCAAGTTTTTTCCACGTTTTCCTCACCATTTCACTGCTTTCTCCATCTCTTTTCCCCTTTGTTTTTTTCTTTGGTCTACCTCTGCCTCTTTTACGCTGTGGGTTCTTAAACAAGGACTGGCGTGTAATGCTATTAACAGGTTTCCTCAATAAGTGTCCGTAAGCATCTTTTTCTCATGCCTTATTCCATTGTCACTTGTCTCGTTCCTGTATTCACTTCCACATTGGTGACCTTGTAATATCACTTAATCCTTCGATTATACGCAAGCTTTTAATACATGCTGATCGTATCCAGTGGACATACCAATGTCTTTCGCTGTTTAAACTGTTTTGTTTTCCCTGGTAAGTAACTCCGAAGCAAAAAGGTGGGTTTGGCCCAAACAAAAATGGCCACCCCAGTGCTTTTTTATTGTTGTTGTTTGTTAAAAAAATGTTTTTTTTTTGTTCATATGCATAAATACGAGATATTTAAAATGAAAGTACTTCCTGTCATAAATAGAAAGGAAGTCGAGATTTTGGGTTCCATTGGTCGTACTCTACTGCGCGGATTGGTTCAAAACTAATTTGCTAATGTTAACTACAATCAACGAAACAAGTGATTAATGATAATACTAGTTAAAATTAATCTTAAGTAAAGTAATTTACGCATATGTGGACACTGAGAAATTAATATGACATAACAAAATATATTACAAAAACTGGTGGCGATTGTTGCGCCAAATAATCTCGCCAAGCTGCTGCACTGCTACAAGCCTTTAACTTGACTCTCGCCGTACCACTCTCACACGTACCACGTCACACACTTATTACGAGAGGCAAGGGATTTAGAAGCGGGGAGGGAGTAAGACAGGATTAAGACGCGTATCAGAGTAAATACCCGAACTATTGCTTCAAAATAAAATAAAAGAGAAAGAAGATGGAAAAATAAAATAAAATTTCTATTTTTTTATTTTATTTTTCCGTCTTACTTCTTTTTGTTTTGTCTATTGCCTCAATAGGTTATCTTTTCAAAAAAAAAGTTTTCAGTACTCAAAGTAATTTGCTTAAAATAATGAAAAATAAGAAAACCCTCCGACAGTGCTTTGGCAGATTTTTTTTTCACGTATCCCCTTTGGTGTCTTGTGGTACCTCTAGGGGTAAGCTTACCCCAGGTTGAATACCACTGCACTATTCCATCATTGTGAATACCTCATAGACTCATACACACACTCAACCACATCGAAGACCTCATTGATTCACGTACACGTCTACTACAGTCATTACCTCATAGATTTACACATACATCTGCCATAGGGATAATGCCACAGATTCGCATACACCTCTAAAACAAAGAATACCTCATATATTCACACACCACAGTGAAAACACCTTAGATTCACACACGAATATGCCACAGTAAATGCCTCATAGATTCAGATACATGTCTACCACAGTGAATACCTGATTAAGACGTTGCTCTGGCAAAATTTAAAAATTAGAAACCTACCTTCCAAATACATTTATAGAATGTGTGATTCCTATATATACACACTGGGATTCTCGCCGGTGCTACGACGTTAGTGCACTGTGCTGAGATCCTCCCTGTGTGATCTAAGGGAGGAGATCGTAGCACTGATGGAGTTGTCCGTGTGCAATGAAGATAGTCATTCAAACCAAACCAAACACCTCATAGATTGACACAGGTCCACAACAGTGAATACCTCATAGATTCACACAGGTCCACAACAGTGAATACCTCACTGATTCACTCACACGTCTACAATAGTGAATACCTCACTGATTCACACACACACACACACACACACACGTCTACCACAGTGAATACCTCATAGACAAACACTAACGTCTACAATAGTGGATAACCTAATGTGTATTACTATTTTACAGATCCACGTGCACGGATCGTTCGAAGTTTTTTTTTTTTTTTTCTCTTCTCTAACCAGCGGCACTCGAGTTTTCCAGCTCTTTTGGCCCAATGAAATGTCATTGCGAGGCTGGGGGGTCAGTGGACTTTCCTTCCAACCCCAAGAAAGGAGAAAATTATTAAATTCTGATTAATTAAAATTGCCTAGATAAATAACATAATTCTTATTGAGACAAAGTTACTTAACGCATTAACAATAAAGAAACTTAAAATTTGCATGCGAAATAAATTTGATGAATTTTACTGGAGACAGGAAGTTGTGGAGAGACATGATCTCCTACGCCACCAGCCATGGTACCCGAAGAAGAAGAATAGCAGAGAAAGAAAAGATCAAATAAAATAGCGGGGTTAATTATCCTTACGATTTCTCTCATCTCTTCCAGTGGAACATGGAGCAACCACTTCAGGTGATCTTGCATATAAAAGATTCATGAGCTTCTGCAGCAATTAGTAATTCAAGACGAGATTGCTGGCCTCATGTGCAACATCACATTGTTCATCTCTTACGACACCCACGAGGGAGCATGAGGACTATTATTTCTTTGTCTCCTCAGACAACTCTGGGAACTACACGGGGTGCAGTACTCACATACATGCACTTACTTACTTACTTAGTCGTTCCCCTTCTACCGTGAGGCGTAGAGGTTTGAAAGAGAGAGCGCCAGATTATCCTATCGGCTGTCTTCCTCCTGGCCTGGTTCCATTCTAGTCTTCGGTCCTTCAAAGATTGTCTAATGTTGTCCTCCCAGCGGACTCTGGATCCCTGGCTCCTTGTTTCCCATGCTTGTCGTGGTAGCCGATCTTCTCCCATTCTGCAGACATGGCCAAACCATCTTAGTTGGGACTGTTCTATTTGGGTCTGCAGCGGATGGGATTTTAGGCCTTGACGGATCGTCTGGTTGCGGACCATGTCTCTTCTTGTTACTTCAACCACCTTCCTCAGATACCTCATTTCTGAGCTTTGGATCTGGCTTTTGTGGGTTGTAGTCATTGCCCATGACTCGCATCCATATGTCAAGACTGGGCATCTTCGTTTTCTTACCAACCTCTCTCTTGCTGAGGAATCCTCAATTTATGACCTGAAAAAGTCTCCCAGCTGTTGCTTTTCGAGTGGCCAACTCTTCTTTGATGCCGCCCTTTTGGTCTATAATACATTCGAGATATTTAAAGTGGTCGACCTGCTCCAGGACCTGTTCTCCCAACTTAATCTGATGTTTTCTTTCTTCTCGTGATATCACCATGGATTTTGTTTTAGAGCTGCTTATGACCATCCCTCTCTTCTCTCTCAGCTCTTTCTTTTAGACTTGCAGGTTGGATTGGAGATGTGCCTCTGATTTAGCAATCAGGGCAACATCATCAGCAAATGCCAGCTCTGAAATGCAGACCTGTCTCATCTTCCAGTACATCACTGAATACTTTCTTATTCTCTCCTTACATGCCTTGATGACATCGTCCATGAGGAGTATGAAAAGATAAGGTGACAGGATATCACCTTGTCTTACACCAGTGGTGGTCTTGAACTCTTCTGACTTATAGTTTGCTGTCCTCACATAATTTCTACAAGACATGTAGAAGCTCTGTATAGCATGAATCAGAGGTGCTGGAATGTTCTCCCTTTCTAAACAGTCCCAAAGTTTGCTCCAGGGACCCTGTCAAACGCCTTTTCCAGATCTATGAAACAAAGATGGATCTCACTCTTATACTCAAGGGCCTTTTCACTGAGCTGTCTGAGGAAGAATGTGAAGTATCTAAATTCTTGATTATAAAATTGGTGTAATCGGTTTGCTACGGACAATCCCAGTAAACCCCCCCCTTTTCTGGTGGTTTCAAATCCCCATTCTATGGCTCAAAATAGGCCCGAATCTGTGGTGTCTAGGAAAAGCGATCCAAATTTATTACAAAAACACTAGAGAAAGGATAAATGCCTCTGTTTGTAATAAACACCAAAATTGTCGATTGTGAGCCCCTCCCCACAAAATGAAACAAAATAAAATTGTGATTTCTAAAATGGCAATAAAACATATTCCCCCCCCCTCTCCCTCCCCGAGACCCTAGTTCCCCCCTCCCCCCCCTCACCCCACAAACCAACCCCTGTACCCCCCCCCACCCCCTGCCCCCCCCCCTAACCCCCCCCCCTCCCCCAAAAATACAGTTAACTTAACCACATTCACCCCCCCCGCCCCCCGTCCCCCCATTTATGCGTTGCCCCAGCCCCCCTTTAGGAACTCCATCCCTCATCTCGCCCCCCACATTCACCCCCATTATTGATTTCTCTTCTGAATCCCCCCCCACATCCCCCCCGATGTTAAAAAGGTTATAAGATGTCATGTCCCCACCATCCAAACTATAAAACTCATTGCTATTCTACCCCCATTTCCCCCCCAATTTACCCCCCCTATAGAAATAATTCTTTCCCCTTCCCCTCCCTTCAAAGGAGTAATCCCCCAATTTTGCAACCCCCTTCACCTTTACAATTCAAAAAACCTCGGCTTCCAAGAGACCGATGTACCCAACCAACGCAAAGCCGCGTACCCCCCCCCCCGAATGACCCTGTACCCAAGGCCTCACCCATACTAACAAACCCCCTCATTTTCCCGCCCCGCCTCCCTCATACGTATTGTTTCCCAAAACCACCCCGGTTCCCCACTTTCCAACCTTACCCAACACCTAACATTACTACCCTCTCCCCCCCCATCCTCCACCCCTCTGAGGTCATTCCCCCCCCCTCCCCCCCATCCCCCCGTTCCCCCCCCCACAGTACGAAACCTAAAGAATCCCCCCGCCCACTGCTGTACCCCCCCCCCAATGTAACCCCCCACCCAACAAACCCCCCCCCACCCACCCCTATGACATCCCTTGGGGGTCACATCCATCCAACGCCACCTGATTCCCTCAATACTACGCCATCCTCCCAACCAAAAATACCATAAAAACCCCCACAATACCCCCCATGGTCTTAATCCAAACTCCTTCCCCCCCCCTTCCCCCCAGCCACCCACCCCCATCACTCCCCCATCCCTCCCCCCCCCCACCCCCCCCCATCCCCATGTCATTCCCTCCACCCCCCAATCCCCCAAGTCACACACCCCACCCTCTCCCCAAAAACCCAAATATCAACCCCCCAAGAGTCCACCCTCATCTCCCCTCACCCAAAAACCACCCCAAACACCAAAACCCATACCCCACCCCCCCCCCCCCCCCCACCCATCCATCCCCACCACCCCCCCCCCCCCCCCCCCAAACCCCCCCCCCCCCCATCCCCCCCCCATAAATACCCAACCCCACCCCCCCCCCCCATACCCCCCCCCCCCCCCCCCCCCCCCCCCCCCCCCCCCCCCCCCCCCCCCCCCCCCCCCCCCCCCCCCCCCCCCCCCCCCCCCCCCCCCCCCCCCCCCCCCCCCCCCCCCCCCCCCCCCCCCCCCCCCCCCCCCCCCCCCCCCAACCCCCCCCCCCCCCCACCCCCCCCCCCCCCCCCCCCCCAAACCCCCCCCCCCCCCCCCCCAACCCCCCCCCCCCCCCCCCCCCCCAGACATACCAAACCCCCCCCTCACCAACCCCCTCCTGACTCCCCCCGCTAAACCCCCCTCCTCCCAAAACCCAAACCCATACGAACCCGTTTACACCCAATTGATAACTTTTACCATTCGCACCCTCTTCGCACAGTGCAGACACGTGAATCCGCCACCCCTAGCATACCAAAACATCACACCCGACCTAACCAATATAAGTCCAGCTAAACCACCAATCCATAAAGCAAATCACCTGTAAACTCCATTCGAGTCTAGAAAACCTCCCCCCCCTATCCGTACCCGAACACTACGCATCCCCCCACTTCGTCCATTACCGCTACTCCCCAAACGTGCCCCACCCTGTCGCAGGCTTCCCATTTGTTCCATGGTGGGATTCCCCGAGGGGCCGCCCACGCAGTGTTGAGCCCAGATGTAAGTACAATTATGATCGTCTAAGCCCATGTCGTGGTTTTGCGTACTGAAATAATGGTCCATGTTAAGAACGTGATTCACGCGCTCATGTTGGGGGAATAAGGAGGGAGGCGTGTGTGGTTGAATGAGGGATTGTGAACTAATTTTCAGTTTAAAAATTTACAAAATTTTTAAGGAATATAAAGTAGTAGTATTAAGACGAGACAGAAAACAAAATATTCATACTAAAAAAACCCCCCAAATGGCACAAACATATCAGACTTACCAATTGAAGACAGCTAATCCACCATCCAATATAGAAATCACTGTAAACTATATCCATTTTGGAAATAAACCACACATCAAGTTTATTGGGGGTCTAACTACATTTCCATGTGTCATCCAAGAAAATGAAATACACTCTACTGTCACAAATTAACAAATAATTGAAAAAGATCACAAAATGGTGAAATATATGCAGAACTGCTCTCACAAAGAACATTCATTACACCCAACTTATATTTACAACTTTTAGCTTTAGTGTGCCATTTTAGGAAACATTCATCCTATGTGCTTTTTAGATGGTCGTGGCAAGTGTCATCCGGCACAATAATATTTTGTCACTTTTCCTGTCGTCAGGTGTACTGCAAAGGACTTACACCTATTGAACTTAGTGCTTCTTTGCATTATATGTTTTGCACCCTCAGTCTTTCCAATGGGTTATCTGATAATTTACTTGGCCTTGGAGGATTTAGCTTTCCATCCTATAATCATATCATCAATAGCTACGTCTTTGTTCGGAGTGTAATGCCGCTACAAATTTAGAGCATAACATTTGCCATGAATCGAAGGGCTTCCTATTTTTATTTTTCCCTTCTGCAACTGGCTCACAGATATGCAACATAGTTTGCAATATAGACAAAAATCTGTCTCCCTCCATCATTTGGGAATAAAATGGAGTGTGAAACATAGGCTCCAGTTGTGAGGAGAGAAATAATCTTTTATGCTTGGCCTTTTGTCGATACCCATTGCTTTGATGCAGAGCAAAAAATTTTAGCAGCTCATAATCGCTTACTGGATTCCATCGATTATATCTTGATCTTTTCAGTGACGGTGTATGCTTGTGTACTTCAATTTCTGCAAGGCCGTTTATGCTTTTTAGAATGTCCTCCCTTGCAGCTGATGATACAAGGGGTTTTCAAAACACTGGATCTGGGTAAAAAATGATTCATTTAGAGCCTAAATTTGCGGACACACCCACTGCTCTTCCGTCTTTAGGTTGAAATCTATAAGCTTTTCGTTGTTAGTGCCCCCAATTTTGCTTCCTGCATTCTGTATTTCATGATACACTCCCTGTTTTCGTCTTTCCCCTTCTTGTAAAAACTAAATTAGGTCCTAATGGGTCTGATGTTGAAGAATCAATGTTAGGTGATGGAACCACGCCCACTCTTCCTGATTATAACACCTTCATTCTCTGAATCCACATCCTGGAAGATGAACTAGACCTAGAATTATTAACACTGAAAATCGCTACTGCTGTAACCCGTCTTCATCTTCGCTGAAATGTTCTAGCAAACTAAGGGCCTGCTGAGCACTTGGACGAGCAGGTCGCTTGCAGGAAGATGAATTAGATGCCATAGAAAAATATGTATCGAAAATAGGTAACCCAAATTTTGTAAAACTTTAAACGTTGGTTGCAATCGTAATTTGCTTGTATTTACTCGAAACAGAGTAACGCTAGAACTCTCCCACGTTAGAAATAATATAAAAAATGGCTATACTTCCGCTTCCCAGTCATCGAAAACTTCTAACTGTGATGAAACGAAACAAAAACTTAGTTCCAAACATGTCGACCAAGATTCGGGGCCTCCTGTCATCTGAGGCTAGAAATATCGACCAAGAAAACTGGTCGATCGTCCTTTAAGAGTTAATGCTCATTTCTCCCGTTCGTTTATTTAGTTTCTTGCGTGATGTTGGGCAGTTTCTAAGCTGAGCAACTCTTTCAGTTGTTCTTTTGATTGTAAGCAGGTACTGATCACTTCCAATCTCTGGCCCCCTCCAGACTCTAGCATCCCGGACACTCCTCCTAACAATGGCATAGTCGATCACTGACTTCTCATTCTCTGTTGGTTCACATCTAGTGTATGCATGTATGCGCTTACAGGGAAACTTTGTGTTTGTAATGATCAGATTCTGCTCACTGCAGAATCTAAGGAATCGCTTTCCATTGTCATTGAGAGTATCTTATCCATTATATTCCTATAACTCCACCCCATCTAGCATGGTCATTTCCAACTCTGGCATTGAAATCTCCGAGCATGATAATTTCATCTAGGCAGCCATCCACTGTCATTTGAAGCAGCTCGAAGAATTCCTCCTTGACCTCTGCTCTCTCATCCTCATTTGGCCCATACACTATGACCAGGTTGACTATGGTTTCTCCTTCTTTTCGTTGTACAGCCATAATGCGCTCCGAGACAAAGTTGCATCCCTTGATACTATCTTTTTTGTTTGGTCAGAAATGCAACCCACGCCCCCTTTAGCTCTTTCAGATGTGGGTACACCACTGTAGAGCAGCGTGTTACCATCGAGATGCATGACTCCTTGTCCTTTTTCTTTGTTTCCGTTATAGCCAGGATTTCTTGTTTTGCTTTCTTCATCTCTTCCACCAACTTCTCTTCTTTCCCATTTATACTTCTTGTGTTCCAAGTTCCATAAGTCGTAGTCCGTAGTCCGTTCCAGTTCGTTGCCTTTAGAATCAGTCCGGTTTTCTCTCTTGTAGTTCTCATAATCAAAAGTTTAAAGCAAACAGGTGATTTGCCTGTTGTGCCTTTGCATGGTGGAGGGGCTGCCTCCTTACGGCCTCCATGCAGGCCGCCCTCCTCCTTTTCCAGCCGGGCTTGGGACCGGCCTAGGCGGAGTTACATACATACATTTAATATATATAGTCCCAGACTTTCAACGTACGACGGCCAAAAAAAAAAACAGATTAAATTAAAAATTAAGATTTTTAATGAGGAAAATATTCAAAACAATTAATTTTATTTTCTAGGATACAGCCTACGCCATTTTATTTTTCATGTTCCTAGCAGAATTTATGGCTTAGGCTAACGTAAACATGCTCAAAGAACTGCATTGAACTTTAAAAACATTGACTGGGCTTGATAATTGACACTGACTTCCATTGGACCTGATATCACGTCCTCAGACTTCATACATCACTCTCGATTGGTCCTTTGCGTTAAGAGTGTGTGCTGTTTCCCACTCTTGTATTGTTAAGAGGAAGAGTGTATCCGCTGAGTTTGCTGCGATCCAGTTGAAAGCTAGGAGCATCGTTGAAACCGTAAATCAGTGCTTCTTAAAGTCAAACTGCTGAATGGTTCACCCAAGAGTGAATGAAATTATTTTGGTGGTATATAAAACTAGAGAGGGGAATGAAGGGTGAATAAAACATAAAGGTTGAATGACTTAATTTACTTAAGTATTTTTTTTTATATACTTAAAAAAATGGCAATGCCATTAAAGTGTATAGTAAGCTCTTTTTGCTTTTTAACGGCAGAGTGAGCTGGAAATTTGATATGTTTTTTTCTATCTATGGTTATCTAATTTCAAAGTCATGTAATAGCATATTGCCCAAATTTACTGGGTGTTAATTTTTTTTTTCACCCCTAGTTGTCTTTACATATTTTTAGGAAGTTCACTTAAGAAATGAGTTAATTTATGTTTTTTGCGTCTGTGACAAAATGAATTTATTATAAAATTATACACAAGGGAAAGTTCGACGACAATTACCAAAAAAACATAAGCAAATCATCGACAGACACAAATGGAGAATTAACTAGATAAAGTGACACATATTCAAGAAACAGGATTAAGATGTGGCTTAAGCGCCGCTGTGGTATATTGCAAGTACCATGAGAGGCTCGAGGACTGACGTGAGTGCGTTGATCCTTCACAACTTGCTGTCATCACGGTCAATCACCAGACGCTGAGTGGCGTTAAATCTCAACGTCTGATTGTCCCCATCTCCGATACACAGCATTCAAAGTGCCTGAAATCATCTTATCCTGGTGGAATCATGCCCCAGGCACACTTGTTGAGAGATATCCAAAAATCCTCCCCAGAAACATTTAACAGTAGTTGTAAGTTAACACAAGCTTTAATAATTACAGAGGAAAAACAGGAACTCTAATAATATTTCAAATATTATAAACAATAGTAGGAGGAAACACAATAACCAACAGAAACAGTCGTGCGAACATCAAAAAAATACTAAATAAACGCTATTAGTAACAACAACAAAAAAGCGTGCAAAACATTTGCAAATTTTTAACATTAAATCAAATATAGGGGCCATCCATAAAAGACGTCCACAAAAGTCTGGCATTTTTTTTACCCTCCCCTTCCCCATGTCCACCTCTGTCCACTTTTGATTGACAACCCCCACCCCCCGTGGTCGTCCACTCCACATAGTCTTGATCAAACACATAAGCTTAAATTTTTAAACACCTACTTTTATATTAATCTTAGTTTAGTTCTATACATTACATCATGTGTATACAGATAACTCAGTTCAGTTCTATACATTACATCATGTGTATAGAGATAACTCAGTTCAGTTCTATACATTACATCATGTGTATACAGATAACTCAATTTAATTATGTGAAACACGAGCTACTAAATATTACATAGTAACACACAAGTCTCAACTCAGTGTTGAATACAACCGAAACAGTATTAACTTAATATTTTACAGTCAAAAAACAAAAACACTAAAGCTTTGTAAATTCGCATAGAAAAGAATCTAATTATGAAATCACAATAATTGTGATGTCGGTTCCCAGAGAGTTAATATACTAAGGTTGTTTGTTCCAGAGAACCGGAGCATAGAAGTTAAAACCTCTTCGTATTAGAGATTTTGAGTCTAGAAGGATTGGAAGGCCTGGCAAGAGGGACAAAATCCGAAGAACATTTATTTGAGTTTAGCTGTCCAGTAAGAAGCTATCGAAGATAAGAGGGTTTGTTACTGCAGATTTATATGTGAGTGAGAGTTGCCATGTGGTTTGTGAATCGGACGTCCACTTTCAACTTAAAGATACACCCCCCCCCCCTGTCCACTTTTTACATACTCCTCCCTTCCCCCTCTCATGTGGACGTCTTTTATGGATAGTCCTATACTATAAAATTTCAAGGATAAATCAACGAAAGAGCAAAATTCTACCATATATATATATATATATATATTATATATATATATATTATATATATATATATATATATATATATATATATATATATATATATATATATATATATATATATATATTATATATATATATATATATATATATATTATATATATATTATATATATATATATATATATATATATATATATATATATATATATATATATATATATATATTATATATTTTATATATATATTTATATATTATATATATATATTATATATTATATATATATATATTAATATATATATATATATATATATATATATATATATATATATATATATATTATTATATATATATATATTTATATATATATATATATATATATATATATATATATATATATATATATATCACTTCAAGTACAATGTACACTTCACGGCAATGAAGAGACTGACAAGTGGCACAGGAAGGTGGACAGCTACCTCAGCCTAATACAAGCATAACTTTTGAAGAGGCACAGAGTTTTATCAGAAGCTGATGCATGAACAAATAGGAATGTAAAGCCACCAAAGAAATGACGCATATTACCAGCTCATCAAAAGAGAACAAATCTTATTATTCAGACGCCGCGCAGGCCACAACATATTGGAATATCATCTGGTCAACAAGCTAAATTTAGGAATAACAGAGCAGTGGGACCGATGAAATGACTGCTGAACATTTGCTTCAAAGGTGCCCAACTGTTATGACCAACAGAGAAATCACATAATGTCCGTCACCAGTACTATTCCTGGAGAAAACTCTATGGAGATTCTGTGCTGACCACTGCTTTTTTTGAACATATTCAAGTTGACGTTTGAGAGTGTACGAAGATGAACAAGTCCATATACTATCACTTGTTAATAACAGTATGTAACAAATGTCACGCAAAGTTGAATATAACAAATAACAATGAATACACTAATTATAACCGAAAATTAGGTTGAACAGCGCAGACTCTCCAGAAATGGTGGATGAGCAGAGGGAAAATAAAGCTCATTTGATGCTGTTTCGCTTCCCTCACATTTCTTTTGAAAAAAATATAAATAAAATAAAAAGTATCCCTCAACCTGGCGTATAAGTCGATCTCAAGATTTTTAGCTCAGAATTCTGGTTTAAGCCTAATCTTACAGTAAGTCGACCCCCAAACTTACGGTAGGCTAGAACAGGATTTTAAAGACAATGGATTGGGAAGATGACGATTTGTTGTGATGAGAAAGTGACAAAAAGGATGACAGCGAAAATACTAAGAAAAAGTCGAAACTTCGAGGGATGTAGACCCATATGCAGACATCTTTGCGTCATTTTACGAACAGCATTTGCAATAAGAATTTGAGGGATTTGAAAATGTGACCATAAAAGGTTGCGAGAATGGAATTGGTCACCCCCACGTCTCGAAGCTGGACCTAGTATAGTGGTCTCTAATACTTCACTCCCTACGGCAGTATCTGCTATGGGACTGTCTTTGTTTGTTTTGCATGCTTTAACTGTCGGTAAAAAATAATTTTCAAGGAAAATTAATCTTCGAGTAAACATTTCCATGATTCTTAACCAGGGGTGCTTCACCTACCTTCTGGGGGTGCGATACTTGCCAGATCTTGTATAAGGCTATTCATCATTAACATTATATAATACACAGAACTCAAATGTATTTGTACAAAATCCACAACTCCCTCTACGCTGATGACCTGGCCATGTGGACTTCAGAACAATACATCTCCACAGCAAGAGTGCGCATGCAGGATTCACTGCTAGCCCTTGAAAGTTGGTCCAAAAAGTGGTTGCTCAAAATAAATGAACAAAAAACTACACACACTACTTTTACCTTGTCAAATAAACCACAGCAAGCAAAGCTGCAATTAAATGGACAGGCAGTACGAGGAGATGAAACACCAACATACTTAGGAATCACACTAGACCGCCGAATGACATGGAAATCACAGATTAACAAAATACAGCTAAGGGCAAAACTTCGCATGGCCATCATGAAAAAGTTAGCAGGTACCACATGGGGTGCTGATGAGAATATCCTCAAAAAGCTGTACACAGGCAGAGTCAGACCTGCTATGGAATATGGCATCACAGCTTGGTCGACGGCAGCAAAGTCAAATTTTGACAGAGTAAACAGACTCCAAAACCAAGCAGCACGTATTATAACAGGGGCCCTAAAGTCTACACAAATCAACCATATGGAAAACATCACAGGGCTACAGTCAATGGAGGATAGACGTGACAGCAGAGTCTTAAAACAAGCTGAAAAATTTAAGAGGCTCGAAGGACACCCCATGTACCAAAGAATGAATAGGCTAGGAAGAGGCAGGCTCAAGCGAACTAACTTTGTCACCCAAGCAAAAGAAAAAATTAATAATAATACCATACTAGCTAGCTCAGTTGCAAAGAAAATCCCAACAAGCTCAACTATCCCACTGTGGAAAATAAGATGCTTTCCTAAGTTAAAATCTGATATTCCAGGCATTGAAGGTAAGGGAACACAGACAGAAACACAAAGAAAGTGTATAGCAACCAAGTATATTGACCAAACATTTCCAGCGAAGCTTTGGACACATGCATATACTGATGGTTCGGCAACAAATGCAGTTGAAAATGGGGGTGCCGGCATCCTCATAAAAAATAGAATTCACTCTATGGCAATTGCCACTGGAAAATACTGCAACAACTTCTGTGCTGAAGCAGAAGCCCTGAAACAGGCAGCTGAAACTCTTATTGAATGCAAAGCACAGGCAGAAAACAGATAGTAATCTTTTCAGATGCCCTCTCAATAATATCAGCGCTGAAGAGCCACCAAAACTAAAGGATTGAAAGATCTGATAATCTCCCTTGAAAGACTGGCCGAATGCTTCAAGAAGTGCACTATCCAGTGGATACCAGCCCATTGCAACATACCAGGAAATGAAGAGGCAGATAGACTTGCTAAAGAAGGAGGTGCCTTACAGCAAAATGATATAGAGACAACTTACGCAACGGCAAAGAACCACTAAAAAGGCTAGGTCCAAATGGGAAAGAGAGCACCCGGGACATTTGAAAAATGACGCATATCATCAACTATCCAGAAAAGAACAGGTCATCATTTTTCGACTACGCACTGGACACAACAGATTGAGATACCATCTGTACCACAAATACAAAATTGGTGCAACAGATCTCTGCACCTGTGGTACCAGCCCGATGACAGTCGAACACCTGCTGCAGTACTGCCCAACCTACAGTAATGAACGGGGTAGCATATGGCAACAACCCACTTCTGTCAACGAAAAACTGTTTGGAGATGTCGGGAACCTTGAGTTGACTACTGCCTTTATTAGAGTCATAAATGTGGAAGTCTGAGGGCGAACGAGGAAGAAAAAGAAGAATACCGAATCTTAGTCACATTTTGTAAATAATATTTTACCAAAACATACATGTATCTTGTTTTCTCATTTTTGGAATATTTTGTGAGCTAGAAGATAATGTGGTATAAGGCTTCTTGAGATAATGCAGAGGGGCGCGAGGCTTCAATAGTTACTTTAAAGGGGTGTGAGGCTTTATAAGATGCTGTAAAGGGGTGCGGGGCTTCTTGAGATGCTGTTAAGGTGTGCGAGGCTTCTTAAGATGCTGTTAAGGCGTGCGAGGCTTCATAAGATGCTGTTAAGGTGTGCGAGACTTCTTAAGATGCTGTTAAGATGTGCGAGGCTTTATAAGATGCTGTTAAGGTGTGCGAGGCTTCTTGAGATGCTGTTAAGGGTGTGCGAAGCTTCTTAAGATGCTGTTAAGGTGTGTGAGGATTCTTAAGAAGCTGTTTAGGGATGCGAGATTTCTTGAGATGCTGTAAAGGGGTGCGAGGCTTCTTAAGCTGCTGTAAAGGGGTGCAGGACCTCTAAAAGGTTAAGAAACACCGATTTAAGTGAAGGTTCACATTTTATACTCACCAGATAAGTCAACCCCGAGTTTAGATTCAGATTTTTTGTAGGGCTTAAAAAGTCGACTTATACTCCGTAATTTGAGGTATCGACCTATACGCCGTAATATGAAGTAGGCCTATATCATTTTTCGTCATCATTTTCCTTTCCGCGTTTTTCGAAGTAAGGAACCACCACTTCAGTTGGTCCCATTGCAGGAAGCCTGCACCAAGCAGTCACATGCTCTTATCATCATCTACTTGATGAGGTTGCTAGTCCCATCTGTTATGAGTGAATTCATAACAGTTTTTCGGTCGCTCTCAAACTTGGTTTGTGGGTTGACTTCCTTGTTTACAAAGCGTTACTACGACGACCCCCCGAAGTACGTCACATAGTTTTTGCTGATTTTGGAGCAGACGTCGTTTGCCGGGCTAGGATCGAAGTTTCGGTCTAAGTATCGGCCTCTTTGGCATTGTGTCTCCAAGGAAGAAGGTTGTGTTCTTACGTGCTCCTGAAAGTGTACTCTTAGTACTGAGTTTGATGTATTTCATATCAGCTAGGTTGTCTGTCAGTTAGAGCCTAAGCTTGATAATATTCCTAAGGACTTGTCAGCGATGAATGGAGTGGAATGGATGAGTATTATGATATTAAATAATTCAGCATGATGACTCTGACATTGTTCCTGTAGTCTACTAGACGTTAGACTTGCCTATGTACTGGCTAGAGATTGCCATTGTCTTTTATAGTGATGCAACTAATTGAGGAGCTACGTTCCTGTGATTAAAATTACATATCTGTCAAACGTCAAACTGGCTTATCACGTTTTCATACTGGTAAGAACTACTAGCCTCACACGTTTGACTGAACTCTGCATGTTGGACTGTACCTACATTCAACCCTAGACCTTACTGGACACCAGAGTCCAGCATCTCTACATACTCAAATGAACCCGTAACACCATCCACAACCTCATATTAGTCGACTTTGTACGATATGCCTCAGAGTCAGTAGACATATTCTTTCTTTGTCTCTTCAGAGATCCCGAGGGACTACACAGGGCACAATTTACGGGGTGGTATGTATATGTGTGTGTATACATATATGTATTATGTGTGTATGTGTATATATATACATATACATATACATATATATATATATATATATATATATATATATATATATATATATATATATATATATATATATATATATATATATATATATATATATATATGATAGTAAAGAGAGAGTCTTCCCACATTGCTATTCGCAAAGTAATATTAACAGAGACTCAAGCTCACACACACACAAAACCTACAAACAAAACAAAACTAATTCAACAGTTCTCATGTATGATGAATTCACAGTGTTTCATTTTATATTTTATTCTTCGAAACGGTTTTGATGCTCTGAACTTTGCCGCTCCCGAGCCTATAGCCCAATATGCTCTTCTCTGATAAAGGTACTACTATTTGGAGAACACAAATGTACATTCCACAGGGGCGAAACACAGCTGTATAGACGCACAGCTCATTTGACCACTGCCTAATTCATCATCGAGCGCCTGATTGACAGAATGGTCTCTCGCAGCAAAGGTTTCGGGTTTGATTCACGGTTTCGACACGTTCTAGTCCACCCAGCTGTAAATGTGTATATGGCTTTTCTCTTGGGTTAGAGCAGGAAAGGTAGCGAAGAGAAGAACTGGTCACTTCACCACTCGATGCTGGACATAGTAAAGTCTCTAACACTTCACTTCCCTATGGCAGTATCTCCTATGCGACTACCTTTAACTTAGTATCACATCCCAGTTTTGAAGCGACCGAGGACACAAATAAATACAAAGACGATTTTACAGATAAATGTAATAAAAGTAAGTGTAGGCCCATAACAGATACTACCGTAGGGGAGTAAAGGGTTAAATACTTCACTGTACTAAGCCCAGCTTTATGAGGTGCGACGACTATTCATTTTCTCGCTACCTTTTTCTCCATTAACTCAACAGTACAGCTAAGTAAACTGGCGCGTGACGCGACCAAATTTCGAACCCAGAACACGGTCACTTTACCGTGGGAAGGATACGCTTTAACCACTCTGACAATCGGACGCTATCTTCTCTTCTTTGATCCTTAGCCGCAGACTGACAAAGAAGTTAGTGGCCATCACGCCTGGTGGCGTCTTGTAGGGCAGCAACAAATTGCTTAACTTTGTTCGGTCGGCGGCCATCCTTCGTACAGTGCCCCAGCTCTGGTTCATTCTTTGCATCTCGGCCTCCACAGTTCTCCGACAAGTTGTTTTTGGTCGGCCTCTCTTTCGCTTTCCTTCGGGAGTCCATAGCATAGCTGTTCTTGTAATGGCATCAGGGTCCCTTCTGAGGACGAGGCCAACCCAACTCTAACGCTATAATTGTAATATTTCTGAAAATGCTGCAGACCGTTTCGGAAATTGATACCAGTTGTGAGATCAGAAAGTATACCTCACATTAAAATTGTTAGTCCCTTTTACTCTTGACAGGTCGTTGCTAGGGTATTCCTGTTCACTACGAGAGGAACCTAATAATACGAGGTTCTGGAAGGACTGGCAACCTCATAATATAAAACTAATTTCCATAGAAACCAACGCAGCAAGCGCACGTGAATGCTTAGTGCAGGCGTCTTGGGGATATGCTGTAATAGTGGCTCCAAACTCCGGCGGGAACGACAGGATTTGATGCAGGCTTCCTAGAAACAATTACAGCGCTCCAAAAAGATCGACAAGATTTGGTGCAGGCTTCCTAGAAATAACTACAGAGCTCCGAAAAGATCGACAAGATTTGGTGCAGGCTTCCTAGAAACAATTACAGCGCTACGAAAAGATCGACAAGATTTGGTGCAGGCTTCCTAGAAACAATTACAGCGCTCCGAAAAGATCCACAAGATTTGGTGCAGGCTTCCTAAAAACAACTACAGCGCTCCGAAAAGATCCACAAGATTTGGTGCAGGCTTCCTAGAAACAATTACAGCGCTCAGAAAAGATCGACAAGATTTGGTGCAGGCTTCCTAGAAACAATTACAGCGCTCCGAAAAGATCGACAAGATTTGGTGCAGGCTTCCTAGAAACAATTACAGCGCTCCGAAAAGATCCACAAGATTTGGTGCAGGCTTCCTAGAAACAACTACAGCGCTCCGAAAAGATCGGCAAGACTTGATGTAGGCTTCCTAGAAACAATTACAGCGCTCCGAAAAGATCCACAAGATTTGGTGCCTGCTTCATAGAAACAATTACAGCGCTCCGAAAATAAAGACTAGAAAGAAGAAGATTATCATTATTCTCTAGGTTCCCCCGAGGAGTATACGCCTTCAACAAAAATCTATGCAGCCTTCTTTCGCCGTGCCGTCTTCTCAAGGTCTTTCCCTGTATTATGTATATCTTTGATGTTTGACCCATGTTTTTTTCTTCGTGTGTTTTTAGATCTATCTAAGTCAAAGCCCACACACAATAAGAATTTTCAAAGCTAATGTTAAGTTAGTCCTTTTGCATGGCTCGTAAACATGGAGTACAGCAGAAGCAACAACCATACTTTCATAAATGGGTAGTTGCGTAGAATAGAATGGTTAAATTGGTACGAGAGGGTCACAAGCGTGGAATGTGGGGCCTCGGAGTCGGGAGGCGGAGTAATGGAGTCGGTATTTTATTTATTTATTTTTTTTTTTTAGTGGAGTCGGTAAAAACAAATGTCCGGACTCTGAATTTTATGCCGTATGACAAGTAAAAAAACTGTAGTCGCAGTCGGCAGTCGAGCTTTTAAAATTGCAGAAGTCGGAGTCGGGTAATTTGCTGGCCCATTGCACAGCCCTGGTGGAATCGATGACAAGAACTGACAAGAACCAAACAAGTGCTAGTAGAACAAGAGATTAAAAAGAAGACGCCGGAGATGGATTGCACACACATTAAGGAAACATGCTGCTAGCGTTACAAAGCAGTCCTATTTTGGAATCCACAGGGTAAGAGAAATATAAGTAGCCAGACAAAAAACACGGAGAAGAGAACTGGTGGACAGGAACGGAAATAATGAGAAGGATGAAGGAACATGACCTGATGTCACGTGACAGGATGACTTGGCGTATGTTTGATGGCAGAACATGACCTGATGTCACGTGACAGGATGACTTGGCGTATGTTTGATGGCAGAACATAACCTGAAGGCACGTGACAGGATGACTTGGCGCATGTTTGATGGCAGAACATGACCTGAAGGCACGTGACAGGATGATTTGGCGCATGTTTGATGAAAGAACATGACCTGATGTCACGTGACAGGATGACGTGGCGTATGTTTGATGACAGACCATGACCTGATGTCACGTGACCGGATGACTTGGCGTATGTTTGATGGCAGAATATGACATGATGTCACGTGACAGGATGACTTGGGGTGTTTGATGGCAGAACATGACCTGATGTCACGTGACAGGATGACTTGGTGCATGTTTGATGAAAAAACATGACCTGAAGGCACGTGACAGGACGACTTGGCGCATGTTTGATGACAGAACATGACCTGATGTCACGTGACAGGATGACTTGGCATATGTTTGATGACAGAACATGACCTGATGTCACGTGACAGGATGACTTGGCATATGTTTGATGACAGAACATGACCTGATGTCACGTGACAGGATGACTTGGCATATGTTTGATGACAGAACATGACCTGATGTCACGTGGCAGGATGACTTGGCGTATGTTTGACGACAGAACGTGACCTGATGTCACGTGACAGGATGACTTGGCGTATGTTTGATGACAGAACATGACCTGATGCCACGTGACGGGATGACTTGGCGCATGTTTGATGAAGGCTTACGGTGCTTGTGGAGCTGAAGGACAAAGAAGAGGAAGAACTCATTTCTGTCTTAGGGCGGAAGTGGCTAAAAGGTATGGCGTCCGCCTCTAATTCTAAATGTGCCGTGTTCGCTTCCAGTACAAGGGATATAATTGATGGAATAATTGTCAGAACCAGTAGTTCATAGTGACACCATACGCTCCCCCCTCCCCCAGGGTAGTGATGTCGATGCCTAGCCTTCTCTAATAAGACTGAAAAAAGCAGGAGATCCCGTGGGAAAGTTGCCCACGTTAAAAATCTCTCGGTAGTTTTGAAATCGTAAAGAGTAGGCCTTACTGCCGTTGCCCTGGCAAAATTTAAAAATTAGGAAACCTACCTGCGCCAAAAATATTTATAGAATGTGTGGTCCATGTGTGCACACATTGGGATTCTTCCCGGTGCTACGGACTCCACGCATTGTGTTGAGATCCTTTTTGCGTGATTTAACTCTTTTAACTCCGGAACAACGCTCAGAGCGTTGGTCAGATTTGACAGCCGTGCCAAAACAACGCTCTGAGCGCTGTTTTTAGTCTATCATGAATGAAAATTACGGCACAGGGTGGAAAATAATTGCGGAGTCAAAGAGTTAAGGGAGGAGATTGGGGCACTGATGGATTTATTCGTGTACAATGAAGATAGTCTTTAAAACCAAACCTAAATCTTACCATTTCTGCCTCCAGTGTAGAATTCATCCTGAGCTTTGGTGTATTTCTGTTATAATAAACTGATCAATGGACATATTCACAAGAAACTTCACACTAGCAATCTCATTAGACATTGAACAGGACAGTTCTTTATGTCTTTCATTCTTCTCTTTAATCTGTTAAGGGACAGTGCCCCATACATTTTAAAATTGGCATTAAAAAATATTAATTTTTTAAAAAGTTTTAATTTAGCATGCAAATTTATGTTTTACTAGAATGAAAAAGTAATAATTGTTTGCATTTTTATGAGAATTGATGCTATTTTCTCGTTTCTTGGTGTGTGGATTCAGGTTTTGAAGTTCACATCAGCGGACCTTCTGATTTTGGCGACTTTGGTAACAGGCATCTGTAAAATTGTAATACATATTAGGTCATGTACTATGGTAGAAGTGTATATGAGTCTATGGGGTATTCATGTGGTAGGCGTGTGTGTGTTAAGCTCTAAGGTATGTACTATGGTAGAGTTGTGTGTAAATCTATGACTAATTCATTGTGATAGACGTGTGTGAATCTATAAGGTATTCTCTGTAGTAGACATGTGTGAATATGAGGTATTCACTGTGATAGACGTATACGTTAATCTATGAGATTTTCACTGTGGTGGACGTTTATGTGAATCTATGAGGTATTCACTGTGGTTGACGAGTATTAGAATATATGAGATATCCACTGTGGTAGACGTTTATGTGAATCTATGAGATATTCACTATGTGAATTTATGAGGTATTCACGTGTATTAGAATCTATGTGATACTCAATGTGGTAGACGTGTATGTGTGACAAAACGGGGCGGCCCATATCAATCTTTGTTTCTCTCCGGCAGTATCGGTACATTTGTGGTACTGATTTTTATTATATGCTGTCAATTGCCGAACTTTTCTTTCTTTTTTTCTTCGTTATTTTTCTGCTAAGTAGCAGATATTTGAGTATTGTCAAATAGCTTGACACTCACTGTAGGTGATAATAATCACATTTGCTTGACACTACCCAGATTTGCTGCGATAATTACTCGCAGTCGCAAGGGAGTGGCACAGCTTGGCTAAGATTAGCACAAGGTCTCGTGTACGCGGCGGAAACTTATGACAAAAGCTTTTCCTGTCCTACTTGTTATGACAATAGTACTTCTGATAAAGTAATGAAGGTTACATTTTGAACACGCTGTTGTATGAGTTTACCGATCTGTCTGTAAGTTTGTACACAAGGGCATTGGACATCTTATTATCAAATATGGGAGAGTTGACCTCTGCCTTACGTTCAAAATTATCCGATGTCAGAATATTTTGAAATTACCCCATAACATGCCTGTTTGAATTTGACTGGAGTTTTTTGATCGCTAATAACAAACGAAGGCGTGGGAGGGCAGGGAATATAATCTGATCATTTTCTCAAGCTTTTTCACTTGAGAAATCGCTCGCCAAGTCAACAGACTGCAACAGTGAAGAATTAGAATTCAGAATTCCTTCTTAATATACCGGACACCTTTTATTAGAGTATTTATCAGGACTTGCAATATAGCCCAGGAAATATCTAACATTTTAAATAAGGAAACCGGGACTGAGGAAACTGAAGGGCCACACATGAATTTAGAGAGGGAACTTATTAAATTAACGACACCTTAGACGCGTATAAGAGGCTGATTCAAGTCCCTTTTATTTATTTGAGCAGAAAGTCTGTGAGTCAAGATTGGCGTAAGTTGTGATCTACATTTCATATGTTATTACTAACATGTGAACTAACACACACACACACACACACACACGCACACACACACACACATATATATATATATATATATATATATATATATATATATATATATATATATATATATATATATATATATATATATATATATATATATATATATATATATATATATATATATATATATATATAAACATAGTCACTTTAAAATTAAAGTGGATATGTATATGTAAACAGACTCTATCTGTATTATTAACCTTTTCATTTAAATATAAAGTAACTATGAAAGCTATTCTATTTAAATGTGAAGAAAGTTTTATCCCGAGGGATTAAATTTTATTCTCATCAAGGGTAAAGTCTGAGTAATTCGGATGGTGGTATGGGAAGATAGGAACCCATAACTATGTGGTGGAAAACGCCATACTCAGAAGAGTGTTTCGTTCTATTCTTTTACCATAGTTATTGGTGGTACCAGCAAAACGTACTATCTCTGTAACAAAAAGGGAACAGTGGCCTAAGTCTTTAGACGAAGGACCCACGTTGTAGACTCTCCTTGACATTTCTGGGAAACGAGCTACCCCGAAAACCTTGACCAGGACGAACGAACGAACGAACGAACGAACGAACTTTATTTTCAAAGGGTTGAGAATTGGGCACGCAGGCCCGTCTGACATTCTGCCCTTCCTTTCTCTCACCTTTCATACTGAATTCATTTATTCTCATATGCATTTTACATATCAAATTCAAGGAATTCAACGTTGTAAAGTAAAATAATAATATAGCACACTCATATTAACATTAATTACTTATAAGCATGACATAACATATGTTGAAAAGTACAAACATTATCAGAGATAGATAGATAGATAGATAGATAGATAGATAGATAGATAGATAGATAGATAGATAGATAGATAGATAGATAGATAGATAGATAGATAGATAGATAGAAGATAGATAGATAGATAGATAGATAGATAGATAGATAGATAGATAGATAGATAGATAGATAGATAGATAGATAGATAGAACGAACGAACGAACTTTATTTTCAAAGGGTTTAGAATTGGTCACGCAGGCCCGTCTAACATTCTGCCCTTCCTTTCTCTCTTCTTCCATTGTTAATCTATTTATTCTCACACGTATCCTAAATGTTACTTAAATAATAAAATAACAAGAAAGTACAATAAAATAAAATCCCAACATTGTAACAGTACAATAACAGTTACACAAATTTACAGATGCGTATCATAATTTATACTAAACAGGACAAAATTAACTTTAAAACCTACATATGATGTTATGTAATAATAATAATAATAATAATAATAGCCCCTTCAGTCATAACTGACTATGGGAATGCGCCCCTGAGGTGACAGCGTAATTATTTAAGAACATAACGAAATTAGGGTGGCATATAATCTGCACTCATGATGTATTTGAAAAGTCTGTGATTGAATGAATATGGACTAAGAGTATTTTTTAAGTCGTGTGGAAGAGTATTCCACAGATGAGCAGCAGAAAAAGCTAAACTTTTCTTGAATAAGTCGAGCCTAGGCTTGGGCATGTGTAATTTATTTAAGCGTTGACTGCGTCTTCCGCTGTATTTGAAAATAGGCCACAGATACGTTGGAGCATTCTGTGACAAGATTTTGTGAATAAATTTGGCTTTGTTGAAGAGAAGGCGCTTTCTTAGTGGTAATATGTTAAGATATGTATATGCGTCTACACACTGTGTGAGGTTTTTGTCTGAAATTAGGCGCACTGCACGTTTTTGTAATGAAAAGAGTCTTTTAGTGTTGGACATGGTGCAGCCATCCCAAATTGTGGAACAATAGTCTAGATGTGTTTGTATCTGGGATGTATAGAACATTTTTCGTGTCTCCTCATCTAGGAAATGTTTGATTTTAGCTAACTGGTAAACTTTTTGTGCCGTTTGTTTGGTCAGTGCTTGTACATGCGAATTCCAACTTAAATGTTGGTCAATTATGAGTCCTAGTGTTTTATATTCATTTACATTTTCAATTAAAGAGGTTCCAATGTAGAGCTGAAGTGTTGTTTTCGGCGAGTTTTGTAATTTTTGTCTAGTTGATATTATCATACATTTTGTTTTAGTGATATTTATTTGCATGCAGTTTTCATTGCTCCACTTAATAAGATTGTCTGTGTCGCTTTGTAATAATATTTCTAGCGTGTTGCAACTTTTATCACTAGTATAAATGGTACAGTCATCGGCAAATAGGTCGCAGGATGAGTGCTCGATGTGTAGTGGAAGGTCATTTATGTAAATGGAAAAAAGTAGAGGGCCGAGAATAGAACCCTGAGGAACACCAGTGTCAATAATAGTTGGGCTTGACAAGGAGTTATTGTACCACACTACTTGCTGTCTGTCGGACAGGAATGATTTAAGTAATGTCACTAGTTTAAAGTTAACTTTCATTCATTGTTTCTAATTTTCTTATTAAAACAGCGTGATCTAACATATCAAATGCTTTCCTAAAGTCTACAAAGATTGCTCCACATATGTTATCGTTATTTATGTTTAGGTGCAAGTTGTCTATCATCTTAGTTAGAGCTGTGTGGCATGAATGCTTTTGTCGAAACCCTGACTGACTGTCAATTAGCAAGTCATTGCTAACTAGGTAATGTAGTGTTGCTTTATGTATGTGTTTTTCTAGTGGTTTAGAAAGCGATGATAAAAGAGAAATAGGTCTATAGTTACCAAGATTACTGTTATCTGACGAGCCAGGTTTGAAGAGAGGATATACTTTGGCAATCTTAAAGGCTGAAGGAAAATAACTTTTAGCAATACATTGATTATATATAAAAGTTAGTGAATCACTAATAGCTGGTGCGGCGTAACGCAGTATTCGATTACTAATTCCGTCAAGCCCTGATGAGCTATTATCCTTAAGGCCAATAAGATAGTTATACACTTCATTAACTGTCATAAAAGGAATGTCGGGTGGAACTGAGTTTGTACATTTGTTTTTACAGAATGCTGAAAGTTTGTCTAAGTCACTACAGGAAGGTGGTATTGTGGATTTCAGACCGTTTATTTCTGCTTGAAAGTGATTGCTGAAGTCGGTGCAAGTAAATGAAGTGTTGGAAGAGAATGAGTCTGGTGCATTACGTTTTTTCGCTAAGGTGTTAATTGCCTTCCATATTTCCTTACTATTTGATTTGTTCTGAACTATATTTCTAAAACGATTTTTCTTTTCTTTCCGAATTAAATATTGAACTTTGTTCCTGTATACCCTGTATGTGTTGAGGTCCTTATTTTTGTGCGCTTGATCTCTCTGCCTCATAGCCTCCAACACTTCCTGCGTGATCCACGGAGATTTTAATTGTCGTTTGACGCGAATTTCCTTAGCTGGTACGTGCGTGTCAAAAACATTATAAAAAAATTTTTGTCCAGTATTCAATAGCGTCATCCGGATCAGGAAGTTGGTAAACACGGGCGAGAGGTGCAGTTAGCAAGTCATTTAAAAATAATTCCTTACTGAAATGTTTGAAACTTCTAAATTTGATACTTACATGTTTATTTTTCGGAACTTTACATTTATTCTTTGACCATGTACAGCATACTGGATAGTGGTCACTCATTGCAATATTAGGGACAGAGCATTCTATGATGTTTTCTGGGCAAGTTACGTAGATGTGGTCGATTAGTGTGGTTGATGCTTGTGTTACTCTTGTAGGCTGGTTAACTATTTGTTTTAAGTTGTACGATAATATTATATTTTTCCATGTTAGATTTGAATTGTGTATATCGATGTTGAAATCACCAAGAAGAACAACCTCCTTGACTGTGGCAAATACATTGTCCATCATTATGGTGAAATCTTCGTACCATATAGGTCCTGCACTAGGATTTCGATAAAGATATCCCACCAGAAATGGGCCCTGATTCGGTAGCTTTATTTCCAACCATACACATTCTATCTCTGCTGTCTCTAAGTCGTTTCTGCGGCGAAAATTAAGGGAAGTGGAAATATAAACTGTTATACCTGTCTCTTGTTTTTTGCTTGCGTCTCGCCGAATAGTTTTAAAACCATTTAACGCAATGTCATCGTCTGTTATTCTGTCATTTAGGCGACTTTCTGAAAGTCCAAAAATGTGAAAATTATTACTTAGAATGTATGTAAGTTCGGGGAGTTTACCTAGAAGATGGTAAATATTCAGATGACCAAGTCGTAGACCATCCTTGTGAAGCCACGGTACATAATTACCAGCCATGCTTGTATAGTAAAAAGAAAGATATATTTAAAAAAAAAATATAAAAAAATATAATAAAAAAATACAAGTTAAAAAACAGTTAGGCTATGCACACAAAAAGCACAAAATATTTTTACGAATTAATACTTCACCAAGGAAGTGGAATTCAAGAAATGAGAAATTGCAGAAAATACAACATTAAAATAATTAATACAACTAATAAAAAACAATTTCAACTGAGTATATGAAAATTGTCATAAAACAATCAGACATACAACATATCACACCGGAACTGCTCAACACAACAAAGTGAAGTTAAACGAGAGATGGAAGAAATTAATAATAGTCACAAGTCAGACAAGTTAAGTATACAACACTTCACACCTTAACACCGAAAATTCTAACAAATTGAAGCTACGCGTGATAATAAGAAATTTAAATTGTAAAGAAATAAGTAATCAAAGAAAATTTTTTTTTAGAGGATATTAACCGATAAACTATTAAAAGTTCTGATTATTACCGTTGTATTAAAAAATCAACAAATGTTCAAATGGAGTGAAGGCTGTAGTAACAGAGATTTAGTGAAGCAAAGTGTTTGTTCGTCAATAACTGACGTCTCTGCCGGGCATATAATAGGGATGACTTTGGGCAGACATCATTAATGCTTGTCTAAGTGACGCAGGGCTGAATTGCATCAGATAGACAAGTTCAGGGTTCCACTGAGGACGATAATAAGAACTAGGGGAGGAAGCATGGTGATCTCTGATTTCTTCCGTCCTTGTTGTAGTGTTGGTAGGAGTATTCTGCGCCTGGGACATTGGAATACTGTTGGTAGAGGTACCTGAGTGGGGCTGCTTTGTGACTAATGGGGGAAACATGGTATCATAAGATTCGGCTTCCTGATTGAAAGTAGCGTTGTGATAGCTGGAAGGCTGCCTGCTTGCAATAGGTGTGCTTCTTTGAGGGGTAGGTGGGGTTTGTGATGTGTTGTAATTATATGTTGATGTCTCAGTAGATTTCGTTGCATTCTCTATATGGGTTGAGCTGTCTTGTTGTGTCCTTTCTGGATATTTTATGTTTTTGGCCAGGATACTGCTTCCCAGTGTGGATGTGTGAATTTGATCTCTGTAGAGTCGTTTCTTAGGTGCTCCTGAGTTAGATGTAAAGAATGGAGTATTGTTGATGAAGCCAAGGCCGTTTTGTTTACAATAGTTCTGTAGTTTTTGTGTTGTAAGTGTCCGCTGTGCGACGCTGAAACCCATAGCATGGTGGTATGATTGATGAAATAAAGATGGAGGCTTTGGGAAATTTTTGTTTTATTGTAGCCACCAATCCTGAGGGGTTTAGGCTCTGCTCATTCATGATATCATTAATTCCTACGTGTAGTGTTGTTTTTGTTATCTTGTGATTAATATCGAACTTATTAATTATGTCCAGTAGTCTTTTAATACCAGCCCCCGGCACTGTCATAACTGAAACGATGTCTTCTCTTGTAGTGGACATTCTTTCACAATAAATACCCTTCAAGAGGGAGTCACCAATTACAATATGTGTAACGTCACTACGTATTTCTTCACTTTGTTTTCTATTAGATTGATGCTGCTGCCTTTTGTGGTGTTCTTTTTTGTGGACTGTTGTGATGGCTCTGAGATTTGTGAATTTGGTTTTCGGGCACTGGAACGTTGTCTGGTAGGGATGCTGATACCTGCTCATTTTCTGTTGAACAATCCTCAAGAACTTGAAATCTGTTGGTAATTTTGACTCCAATGGGATATGTTTTTCGGAGTGTTTGTGAGTGTCTCTTCGTGTTTTTTTGTGTACAGTTTTTTGGTGGTGACCTTTTTGCTGATTTGGCGTATTTTTATGTATGGATTCTTCGCAATCTTCTACTATTGTTTGAGGATGATCTGGTTGTCTTATCTTATAGAGTGAGAAGTCTCTCTGCAGTTTTTTCGATGATGTCCTTCATGCTAGAATTGTCTTCCCTCAGAGATACTATCTCCCTTTTAAGAAGTTCGTTTTCGGCCTTGAGCGATGTCTGTATACTAGACATGAGATCACCAATTAAACTTCGTAGCGTGTCCTCCATATTTTGCATTAGCTCCTGGCAGCACGACACAGGTAACTTCGTGGTGTCTTCTTTTTGTTGCTCAAGAACATACAGTTTTTTTTTTCAGCTTTTCGTGTATTTTCATGGTCCATGGGGTATTCGATGGCCAACATAGGTTTAGAAATTGGAGGGGTGTCTGTTATTGTATCCAATACTGAAGAAGGTAGAATTTCTGATTCACTGTGAGACATTGGGTTGCAGCTGATGTTGAGAATGTCGTTGTCGGTAGTAAAGTCACTTATGCCTGGAATCATTGAGTCTACTGCTAAGTGGGGCATAGAAACAGCGGAGTCCATTTTAGTGTTTTCTAACTCAACATCAGTTACAATTTTTGAAGATTTTTTTAATTCTTCCAATTCTGTTTCTAGCCATTGATTCGATAGCAGCGCCAGACCCCTGGGTCATAATTTTGTTCTTAGTGTGATAAAGGTGAATTTTGAGAAGTGGTGTTGTTATAACGTCTTCTACTAGTGCACCATTTATGTCTGTTCTCGACTCTACAAGTCCTGTTTCGTAGAATTTAATGACAATGAAACGAAATGCCTCGTACTGAAAGGTGTTCTGGAATGTTATAGTTACACATTTTCCATGACTTGATAGCTTCAAGGTTATACCGGACCCTGTTCTACAACCTTTAAGTTTTAGGAGAATAGCCCTCTCTTTGTTCAAAGCATAGTTCTTTATGGTCGTTGGTCTTAAACGAGCGTCCCTGGGGCCCACTGTTAGCTGCGAACTAACACCTTCTTCCAAGCATGACATTGTTACATTCCACCGGGCGTTTTGTTATCGGTGAGGAACATTGTATACCGGGAAAATTTTATGATGCTTGACAGCAACGCTTGACCAACAACTGACCTCTTGCTTTGGCGAAGGTCACATTCGGATGAGTCATGTAGTCATTGTTAAAAATATCCTCCAATAACATAGAGAAAAAACTGATACACATTTCAACGGTATTCTATAAAATGTTACACATTACATTAACACAATATCATGTTTAAAAATTTCACCGTCTAATAACCAATATACTGATATAAAAATCCACGGAATGTGACTTAAACTTCCTGCGTTAATGCTGCGAAATGTGAGAGCAGATAAAAACACGTCCGTCCATGACGAAGGGGAGAAAAATTGAGCAGAGTGAAAAGAACCAACCCATAAGTAGGATCAGAACCGTCATTGGCAGCTAAGTTTAAATATATGCTGCCACTTGAACTTCTTGTAACATATCACATTTCCTAAAGACTGTGATGATAACCTTTCTTGATCCATAACTATTCAAATTATTTTCCAACTGTTAAAACCTAAAGTGATTATTAAATTTTGTTATTTGTAATGTTACAAATTCAACTTCGA
The DNA here is from genome assembly GCA_024509875.1 of Oreohelix idahoensis. Classification (NCBI taxonomy): domain Eukaryota; kingdom Metazoa; phylum Mollusca; class Gastropoda; order Stylommatophora; family Oreohelicidae; genus Oreohelix; species Oreohelix idahoensis. The sequence continues at coordinate 53,500 of JAMPIV010022396.1, read as the reverse complement.
TTTAATCCTTTTAAAGTTACTGCGTGTTTGTCTCAGTCAAATTACTACACACACTCTAAACAGAACTATACTAGAATAATAGAATTCCACTGAGTAAATTAGGGATGGGGGCTTAAACGAGCTGAAATCAATAAGTGCTTAAATCCTTCACAAAAGCGTCGGCAGAATTACAGACTTAACATAGCCAAAGCAGTATTGTTCTCGCTTATTCTGAATATCTTGTGAAGACTCCCTTTGTAATATAAGTGTCATCACCCTTCTATCTACATCTCTGCTATGAGTAATCTTATGCGAATGTAGATACCTTTGAAGCCCACATTAGATACTCTAGAGTTTTGGCCACTGTTGGACCACTACGGCAAAGCAGGGGAGGCAATACCGTAACAGTATGTGAATCTATGAGGTATTCACTGTGGTAGATGTTTATGTGAATCTATGAGGTGGTAGACGTGTATGTGAGTTTATCCGGTATTCACTGTAACAGACGTGTGTGAGTATATGAGGTATTCACTATGACAGACGAGTGTGAGTCTATGAGGTATGCACTGCGGTAGACGTGTATGTGAATTTATGAGGTATTCATTGGATAGACGTGTATGTGAGTTTATGAGGTATTCGCAGGGGTAAATGTGTATGTGAATCTATGAGGTATTCACTGTGGTAGACGTGTATGTGAATCTATGAGGTATTAACTGTGATAGACGAATGTGAATCTATGAGGTATCAATGGTAAACGTCTCTTTGACTTTGTGTCGTATTCATTGCGGCAGATTTATGTATGAGTTTGTAAGGTATTCATTGCCGTAGATTTATGTATGCGAGAGGTATTCCTTGGGGCAGATTCGAGTATGAGTTTGTTAGGTATTCATTGCTTGGTATGCGTGTGAGAGTCTGTGAGGTATTCATTGTAGTAGACTTTTGTGTGAGTATTCATTATTCACGCCATTCTGCAGTCAATATACACATTTAGAATACCTTATGACAATCACTATATACATTAGAATTACCTTATAGCAATCTATATGTATTAGGAATATGACATTTTAATCAATATCGTTATGTCGAACGTCTGTATAAAATGATTTAAGCTGATGCCAGTTTTTCACCACCTGTCTTGAAACGTGTTATTTTTTAAATCTTCGTTCGTTAAGGAAATCACGATTCCATACCGCCAATCCCATTGATTTGTCACCTTTAATTTCGAACTATCGTTGACTGTTACTTCTATAATCAAATGACGCACGAACGAAACGTGAAACGCAAAGTTCAGTCGCATCAAGTCCGATTTGTATTCACATGTCATCGGGTCTTCTTAAGAACTTCTTTGCTGTGTTCTGCTGGAGATATCCTTTAAACGCTGGCTTTGTTATAACCGGTGGCATGTTTACTACGTGTCCTGTGTGCTTATATTTAATAGAATTTGAGTAATGTCAAAGTTGAGAAAACCAAATATGGATGACGTCAGAAGAGATTTCAAAGTTAGCTTCAAACAATTCGACGAACCTTCCTTAATCTGCACATTACTGATTCACAATACTGATTTATACAAACACAATTATGTGATTCACTTGCACATACTTGATGGTCTTACGCAAACATAATTGTTTCTTGTATCCATATATACTTCACTGAAAGATACAGTCATAACGATCTGATTTAGTAAGGCATTCTACACATTTATAAATAATGGAGGAAATCTGAGTCCTGCGAACAGTAAATAAATAAAGGTAATTAACAGGTACTCGTTGGACATAGAGGTGTCATCCTTTATGTTCAACGAGTACCTGTTAATTACCTTTATACATTTATACAATCGTAACTGTCTTCTTCTTCTTCTTCGTACACTCTCAGACGTCCACTTGAATGTTCTCAAAGAAAGCAGTAGTCAGTTTGAGGCTATTTGAATCCCCGTAAAGCTTTTCCACGAAAGGAGCTGGCGTCGGCCATATGCACTTTCTCTGTACCACATATAAGGGGCAACTTTGAAGCAGATGTTCAGCAGTCATTTTATCAGTAATTCAAACAATTCTGTCTCATTCACTGAGTTGTACTACACGTGACTCACGATCATTCCATTATCAATTCACACAGTCATGTCTAGCTGACTGACAGATTCTGTTTTGTTTAGTCTTAACGCATTCGTGTATTTCTTGTTTACATAGTGAGGCCCTGTGTTCCCTTAACACATTCTTGTATTACTACTTCACATAGCGAGGCCCAGTGTTCCCTTAACACGTATTACTACTTCACATAGTGAGGCCCTGTGTTTCATTAACACATTCTTGTATTACTACTTCACATAGCGAGGCCTAGTGTTCCCTTAACACGTACTACTACTTCACATAGTGAGGCCCTGTGTTTCATTAACTCATTCTTGTATTACAACTACACATAGCAAGGTCCTGTGTTCCCTTTACAAATTCGCATATTACCACTTCACATAGCAAGGCCCAGTTTTCCGTTAAAAAAATGTCGTGTATTACTACTTCACATAGCAAGGCCCTGTGTTACAGAAGAAAAAAATCTCATGTCTCGTATTACTACTTCACAAAGCGTGGCAGGGTACTACTTGCACTCGCCGTGCCACACGTGATCTTTGAATTTTAGTGGCCCAGGTTCGAAGATTCCTGACGTACATACTTTCTGTGAGCTTACTATCTTCTTAGATAATTGACAGATACTAAACATGGCAGACATTAAATCTCATATTAGTCTACCACTGCCCGATGGTTTTTTTTATTTGTTTATTTATCCGACTGGAACGTATGTACACAGTTGTGGTGAACAGGTAAATTCACAGCAAGGTGTAGCAGCCTGTCAGACACATGTATTTCCAGATACTTCATGGTTCCAAACATTTCTCCTTCTAACTTGCACATTCACGTGGTTTGCTGCAGGTCTTGGAAGTTTTGTTATTCTACTAACGTTTCTATCTTCTTTACCAAAATTCGTTACAGCAGCTTTGGTTATTGATACTAGAACGCAGCTAGGATGTGGAGATTTGTCAAAGTATAACACTGACATTTAAAATGTCACTCGAGTTATTATTTTTCTTTAAAAGTCCGTGGCCCACAAACACGTGGCTTTTATGTGCCACTAAGTTCTCGTGAAAATCACAGGTGTAGAGTTTTCATCTAACTTATGCATAATGCAAACGACGATTTCCGATTTCCGTTGTCACTTACTTCTAACTGCTCTACCTTTTTGAATGTCAAAGGTTTCTGGTATATGCTCTTCTGATCACCGTAGAATTAAATCCTCAACATAGGTTGTAAATAAAGCTGACTTGGCTCTACGTCTTCAGCACAATGCGTAGAGTCTTGCACGACTACATCATGGCCGGTGCAACATGATGATAGGAAACTCTTTACAGAGCGATACAACAGGAGGCAATCTGATCATCAGAAGAAGTCCCCCCATCGGAAATGTGTTTCGGCCCAGTATAGCCCTTCACTCTCTAAGGGGGGCGGTTCCACTTGGGTCATGACTCCCAAGTGTCTCAGCCTCCTGTTGTCTTGTATCGAAAATGAACCCATTTCACTTTGGTAGCAACTTTAAAATCCACAACTCCGCCAGCCGTGGAGGCAACTGTGAAAGTAACAAAGAGAAGACAAATTAATCCGTTCGTTCCGTCGCACACAACTAGGGACAGACACGGACACACCTGCGCGAAACCGACGAGGCTAGCCACTGCGCGCTAGCAACTGAAATTATGTGCCTAACACCTCTTATAAAAAGAAATAAAAATAAAAAACACGGAGCTATACACCGAAGAAAACGAATGATTCTCACGCTCTTCTTTATAGTCTCTGTCTTTATGAATCACATGTATCACGGGATTTACTTCCCTTGCTCTGCAGTTATGGTCCAATAGTGGCCAAACTTCAGAGTATCCACCGAGGGTCTTCAAATGTGTCTATCTGTCGCTCAAGATTACTCTTGGCAGAGATGTGAATTGAAGAATTGTGCTTCAAATCTAGGGAGCCTCATAGAAATTTTAAGAAATCAATTACAACGGTTTATTTGCGGTTCCTTTTAGTTGGATGTTGGTCTGGAAACCGTGTAATTAGAAAATGTCCAAAAGAACTCACAGCAGATGAAACGATAAAGGAATGCAGATCTCCTCTGGTTAAATTTCTTCGAATTTCTTGACAGTCACAGACGTGGTGCTCCACATTTAACATCGTCAAAGCAAAACGGTATTCCAAAGGACAAACATATTGGGCCATCATTATGCATAGGTGGTAGGCAATAGGATCCAGGCCGTGTAAAATTGTTATCTTTCCTGACCTTCTATGAATTAGGATTTTGCTCTTTTTGGTGAGCCCCCAACTGATTTAACTCGGTAAAATAATCCTTAAATAGCTCTGTTATAAGTATTTAAAATTAATGAGATATTAAGTTCACTCAAAATTACTAAATCAACCATGAATTTTTATATTTACAGATAACAAATTAATAATCAATTACTTTTAACAAATGTAAAATAAATAATGTGGAGTGAATTTAGAAAGTCTTTAACATTTCATCACAGGTGATGGTCTGATTTGAATTCTTTATTAGAAAGTTCACTTGACAACTTTGAATGGGTACTTTGCTGCTAGTAGGATGTTGGTTGGTTTCTGCTCCAGCCGATGTTGGTTCTTTGCAGGTTGTAGACTGGTTCACTCTCGTCAATGATCAAGTCTGGTGGCCGCAACACGTCCCTCGTAGCATCGTGGGGCAATTGAGAAGGTGGTCCAGCGTCTGATAAAACCCATCTGCTGTAGGTTTCTAGCTTTGACTGCAGGCCACTTATACCATTCACTTGTTCCACATATAGCACCACCAGTTGGTACCATCGGCTAGTATCATAAAATAAGAGAGAAACAAATACCCTCCTGAGTACTTGGTTTCCTGACATGAAAATCAGGTGCCCCCACTGTTCATTCCACCATCCTTGTTTGACTTTAGGATAGAATTATCTTTTCCTATTTTTCGGGTGACAGAGTACAGATAAGCGTGTGAACGCTGTTTAATGTATTTATTCTGTACTGTTTTGAGTTATGTGAATAGCTCGCTAGTCTGCATGTGTTATCGAGAACGGTGTTCAAGACAACCGAATCTCGTGACGGGTTTTTTGGTGGGACTAGTGTGTGATTTTGGGAGTTGTGTTTTGGGCGTGGACCGTGTAGGTCGAGTCCCAGTGTTTTTGGATAATGTATGCCTACGTAGGATTTGAGAAAATGTCGACTTATATATTTCGCTGTGTGTACAGCCTATTTGATAAACTGCAGTGAAGACTGTTTAGGCCATATGAAGATTATTAGAGCTGCCGTGTGATGCAGGCTTTATTGAGTATTGAAGATTTGTTTAGGCCATATGAAGATTATTATAGCTGCCGTGTGTTGCAGGCTTTATTGAGTAATGCAGTACTGTTTAGGCCATATGAAGATTATTATAGCTGCCGTGTGTTGCAGGCTTTATGGAGTAATGAAGTACTGTTTAGGCCATATGAAGATTATTATAGCTGCCGTGTGGTGCAGGCTTTATTGAGTATTGAAGATTTGTTTAGGCCATATGAAGATTATTATAGCTGCCGTGTGATGCAGGCTTTAGTGAGTATTGGAGTACTGTTTAGGCCATATGAAGATTATTAGAGCTGCCGTGTGATGCAGGCTTTATTGAGTATTGAAGTACTGTTTAGGCCATATGAACATTATTATAGCTGCCGTGTGGTGCAGGCTTTATTGAGTATTGAAGTACTGTTTAGGCCAGGATGTGGACAGGCCGTATTATATATATTTAATGCCCGGGAAATTATGTTATATGATTAGTGTTTGTGCTAGCGAATGCGAGTACATTTATGGCCAGTAATAACAGTAATAACATTTCAGACTGAAACCACTCGGTTACATTTATGGTGGTTTTCAGTTAACAGGATCTGACATCTACGACTATTCGCGTCGATAGCCTAAGTGGCGTAGTTTTCGTATCATTGGATATGATTTAAGATGTGCCTGAGTGGCGTATACGATTAAGAAATTGTTACCTCTACAGTGATATGTACTTGAAGCAAGAGGATAATATGAAGCAAATTTTGTCCACCAGACCATAACATATCTAGAGGATCAGTCACTACAAGTTGGAAATAATACATATGACTTTCACGTGACAAGAGTGTAGAACACTTGACTGTGTTATAATTAGCCTTATGTAGGCGTGGCTTGAATCTGGTGTACTTCAGAACTGTGACCTAAATATTATCTGCGTGGGTGGCGCATTTGAGAAACAACGCACGCTTTATTTGGTAGTATGCAACTTTACACCAGTAGCAATTGACGTCCTATTTCGTGCCTATAGACTACAACAACGTCTGCAGTGGTCAAGGAAGTTCAATTAGACTTGGACAGTATTTGTACCAGCATTTGTACGGGTTGTCACAGATTTCTGCAATATTCGAGTTACCTGTGCCAGTTATCACCATCACAAGTTCAAGATGTTATGATACACGGAGTTGCCGTGTACATTTCAGACTACAGAAGAGTCAAGAGGGGCAGTGTGTGCTGTATTATGGTTCCTGTCAACGTGTGCATTGTTAAGCACATATCATATTGACGAAATTACCTGAAGACAAGCGAATCAAGTTCCAGTGCTTTCCCGCAGTGGAGGTTTTAGCAGTCTATGTGATATCCAGTATCGTGGCGGAAAAGAAGCGGGATCATTGACAAGATAAGTGATTGTGTCTTGTGTAAATTGTGTCACTTCATATATGTCGCTAGGCCTCCCTAATTGCTCATTTTGTTATTATTGTTGTTTATGTCTAATTTGACATATGATTAAGATTTGATGCATAGGTGTTAATGGCTGTTGACATATGTCGATTTTCCTGATAATGATGTGACTTGATAAAGGTGCTATAAAAAGGAATTGGTGATACAGAATTGATGAATAAGCTCATTTCTTGACAAATAGTTAACTTTGTGAGCTGGAAGGGTAATTGTCAAACCTTTTGCGACAGTAATTTGTCATAACTATAAGTGATTACTATATATAGTTGATTAAGTAAGTGAATCACCATGGATCGTGATATGTGCCCTACAGATATAAGGCCTATGTTGGAGTCTGCATTGGTGGTAGGTAGAGATGGTAAGGGATTGAGAGGTGCACGACTTGGAGAATGGATAATGGATGATTTTTTGATTAATGTATCGGCATCCCTAGAGTTATTTGCTGAACATAACTTTAAGTTTGTTTAATTTGGTAATGGCTAAGGATTTGGTGAATTTGCTACGGCACCTTCGTGTGTTTTTGCAACAGAATATTGAGCTTGAACACGGACATATAGTGCAAAGCATGTTCAAAATAATCCATAACCATACTTCTGATGAGCAGGAAAGGGAATTGAGAATTGAGAAACAAGCAAAAGTAAACAAACAAAGTGCTCTACAGCAAAGAGAGAATTTCCTAGAAGGTGTTGCTAAAGAGAACGAACTACAGGCAACTGTGTATAGGCTTAAAAGTGAGATACTTGAATCAAACTCAGAACTTTCTAGTGCACAAGCTACATTAAATTCAACTTTAAGCAAAGTCCAAGACTTGGAAACTCAGATAGGTAATCTCATGCGGGAACTTCAAGAACAGAAAGAGATGTATGAGAAATTGAAGGTTGAGAGAAATGTCTGTGAGAAGACTTACATAGAAATGCTTCATGAGGTGATGAATGATAATGCGATGCTCAGTGATCAAATTGGGGAGATGAATATTGTACCCCCCAAGAAGAGTAATGAGATTATGAAAAACAATGATGATGTCCAGACTGAAACACTTCAGATAGAGTTGACTCAGTTGAGGGCAAATAAAGAACAGTACGAGAAAGAGACTTTAGTGGAGTTGACGGCTGAGAAAGAGAAGGTCGCTAAAATTGAAAATTTGCTAGCAGAAGAAAGCGACAAAGTTTTGGCTGTTAAGGAGTTAAATAAAAGGTTAAGTGAAACGATTTCACTTAAAGATATTGAAATTGCGGAAGCAAGGGAAAGAATATTTGGCTTAATAGATATGGTTTTGAAAAACAAAAGGTGCTCTTCTGTCAATGTTCACAATGATAGACAGAAAGTTGCGAAAAGTCAGCCCCATATACTTTTTGCTCAGAGAGATGTCATTCATGGTAAAGACAGATCTTATCGTGGTAAATACAACTTTAAAAGTTCTAATATTACTGATAGTTCCAGTGATAATTCTTGGCGTCAGACCAACAAAGATTCTAGTGTAACAGGCAGTTCCGTTGGTCAGGAAAAGAAAGGTGATATATTTCAGGTCAAGACTCATAAGAGCAAATATTTGTCTACTACTGGAAATACTCAGAAATTAATAGCGGGTGTTGAGACTATTACTACTTGTTCCAAAGATGAAACCCATATGCGGAACAATAGAGATACTATTGTTTCTGGCAGTTGTCAAACTCAGCACAGTCAGTTTGAAACTATTGGTAAATATATTCCCATAAGGGAAAAGAAAAACAGTTCTAGAAAGAGAGATAACCCCAAGAGTAAACAGTACCAAGGGAGATCAGAAAATAATAATTTTCCCTCTCGTAGATACTGTAGACAATTTAACAAATCTCAAAGTTTTGATTGTAAGAATGTTGGAAAGTATGATAGAGATAATAGCTTTTCAAATGTTGCTTTATATCACCAGAGTAATGTTCCTAAACAAAAGACTAAAGTCATTTTTTGTAAACAAGACAACGGTAATAATAAGTATTGTGATCGTAGAACAAATAATAAGCGCAATTGTGCTAATTTTGTTCAACATGAGCCCAGAGTCATTTATAATCAAAGTAAACAGAGTAAAAATAACAGTGGATGCTTGAATACTATTGATTGCTCTACTTGTTGTTGTGAATGTGAGACTTTGTTTCAGCGTAAGACAGCGGCGACATTCAAGGTCGGTCATGTTGTCCCCAAGAATTCTATGATATCTACATGTGATAGAGAGAGCTAGTGACATCGTGAAGAGACCGGGTTTTTACACAAGCCGGTACTGGGTAATTGTAAATGTGATTTCTACGTTTTTTTTTTTTTTTCATTAAATTTCACTATTGAGTAAAATGGAAATTTTCATTTGTATTTGTTGACAGAAGCTACGTTGCGATAAGGGTCAAGGCTTCTGTGACATATTGACGGTCAGAAATGTGAGTCAACTTTCCGCTCGAGTAGTCAACCGAAACCTGTCAGCGTCAAACTAAAATCTGAGGTGTTGCTTTCTGAAGGTCAAGCATGTTTACAAGAGAGTGGGAGACTTCGCGTCTGATTTATTTTTTTTTTATGTGAAGATAGTAAATATTTTTGTATTCTATATTAGTACATGACATGTTGTTGTTTTGAAATAACATATAATTTTGTTGTAATGATTAGTTCTATGCATCATTTGATTGCCATAATTTTTTATTGTTATTTATATGTCTGTATTTTGATGATGTATTAATACATTTTTATGCTATTTATATATTATTGTGTTGATAATGTGTAGTATGTAATTATTATCCTTTATACTACTCTGTTCAACTTAGAATTTTTGCAACTGTGTTGTTTAGGATAGTTTTGTACATGATGAGATTGCACAAACTCATTTATTGTGTTGATGTAGTGGTTACTTTTAGATAATCCTGAGTGTTCGTTATTCACTTAATTTATATTTTTCTCATGTTTTGATGTCATGATTAATTAATATATAGAACATACAGAGAAGATGTGTATTATCTGGTATGTTGTGAAATGTAATTTTGGAAAATAGCTTGCATGTATCATACATGATCTTGTATTTGGATTTGTTAACTTTTTGTGAAACTTCGATTTTTCCAGAACTTGATTTTCTTGCCAGTCAGACATGTAGATTATTTTCTTAGCAGATTATTTTTTTTAAAAAAAACTTATTTTTTGTAGATATTTTTTTATAGAACCTTTTTTATATTTCATAGTAACAACAAAGTGTAGATTTATTTATAATGTATATCTTATCGATTTGAGTAAGAGATAGAGTTATACCTAAATAGCATTGTACGGAGCTGAACGTAATTGTCAGCAGAAAGAACTTAAAGGATAAATTAAATTTACATGTGTTGATTTAAAGGTTTCTTCGAGATAGGATTTTTGTTTTATATTTCACTCATTTTGTTAAAATATTGATTTCATTATTAGGCTTTACTTAAAGTATTACTGAACTACTTAAAAATTAAATACTGTTTTTATGTAACTTATCGAGAAAAAAAAAATATGTTTGTACGGTACTGTTGAAAAAAAAATGATTTTTTTTTTTTTTGGCATTGTAATTTTTTGTTGTGTGTGCCCAGCATTTGACTTCGTGATATCATTGATATGTAGTTTGATTAGTTCTTGTAAAAAGTTGTTTTTTATTATGATGTATTTTTTATTTTTAGCGCTTGATTGTGCGTTGGTCGTATTAGTTATAGTAATGCTATTACTTGTTTGTTCGATGCCTATAATTTATTTATGTTAGTTTTGTATAAACTCTTATAACTTAGTTAAATTACTTATTAGCTTTTGTTTAGTTATAAATTATTTTTTGATGGTATTAGTATAGATATACTTTGATATTTTGTGTTGTGCCTTTCGATCATGTTTATATATTTTTTTTTTGAATAGGTTATCTGATCAAAACAGTTATTAGTATATACTGTTATTGACTTTCTTTGCGTTCGTGCCTTTGCTTTCTATCTGTCTTTGGTAACTATTCTTCATTTCATTCCTTCTTTTCTGTTGTCTTTTCGGTATGGATTTCATATCTTGTTTATACTTTCGTACCTCATCTTCGTTTTACTTGATTCTATTTGTATACTTTGTCTTCTTTCAACACTTATACCTCTATTCTTTGTATTGTTGGAGTGGTTATATGACTTGATATAACATATCTACTTTTGACAGTTGTATTTATTTTACATGTAATTGTCCAACTTAATTATGAGTATATGGTATTGTTGAGTTCTTACTTTCCTTTTTTACAGATCATTCTTCTTTTGATTGATCTTGTGTTTTCTCTTTCGATTGGTTGTTTTCGGTTTGGTTTGTACTAAATATACGTAACTTAATTTTGGAACTGATCATATTTGTATATTTAGCTAATTACTTTTTATACTTAGCTGGTTATGCTGTATGCTTTAATTGCTACTTTACACTTTAATGCTGATATTTCTTGTAAATATCTAATTTTGATTTAAAATAAGATATTTTTGTAGGCATATGTTAGAGCTTAATTGTCTTCTAAATTTTTCGTTTTTGGGAGTTAATTTTTTCAAAAAAAAATGATAGAATCATTTTTTTTTTCCCGGAGCGGGTGGTAACTGTTGCAGGTGGAACTTATGGAAGGGGAAGTAATCTTTAGAATGGTTTTTTGAACATATTAAATTTCGAGTTGCAACGCTTGATTAAGCGGATACTTGTTTGACTTTAGGATAGAATTATCTTTTCCTATTTTTCGGGTGACAGAGTACAGATAAGCGTGTGAACGCTGTTTAATGTATTTATTCTGTACTGTTTTGAGTCATGTGAATAGCTCGCTAGTCTGCATGTGTTATCGAGAACGGTGTTCAAGACAACCGAATCTCGTGACGGGTTTTTTGGCGGGACTAGTGTGTGATTTTTGGAGAGTTGTGTTTTGGGCGTGGACCGTGTAGGTCGAGTCCCAGTGTTTTTGGATAATGTATGCCTACGTAGGATTTGAGAAAATGTCGACTTATATATTTCGCTGTGTGTACAGCCTATTTGATAAACTGCAGTGAAGACTGTTTAGGCCATATGAAGATTATTATAGCTGCCGTGTGTTGCAGGCTTTATGGAGTAATGAAGTACTGTTTAGGCCATATGAAGATTATTATAGCTGCCGTGTGTTGCAGGCTTTATGGAGTAATGAAGTACTGTTTAGGCCATATTAAGATTATTATAGCTGCCGTGTGGTGCAGGCTTTATTGAGTATTGAAGTACTGTTTAGGCCATATGAAGATTATTATAGCTGCCGTGTGATGCAGGCTTTATTGAGTATTGAAGTACTGAGCTATTAAGCTATTATCAGCTGCCGTGTGATGCAGGATTGAGTATTGACTGTTTAGGCCATATGAACATTATTATAGCTGCAGTGTGGAGCAGGTTTGAAGTATTAAGTATTATTAGGCCAGGATGTGGACAGGCCGTATTATAGGTATTGATGCAGTGTGGAGATTATATACTATGATTCGTGTTTTGCTGTCGAATGTGTGTCATTTATGTCATCGTATCTGTGTTGTAACGGAATAAACAGTATCGAACTGTTCCAGTCGTTTGCAACCCTTCTTGACTCCTGCATGTACCCTTATGTACGTACTGTGGTGTGCGAACATATCAACACACACCCAGGTCAACATTCCAGACACAGTGACAGGTCAGCAGCACACATATATTGAATTAGCCTGTGTGGCGATGATATAGACCAAACCACTACACTCGCAACAGTGGGTGTAAACAGACTAATAACATTAACGTTTAATTACATTCAGTGAGAAACCAGCAAATCTAGATTGTATCAGTTGATGGTTTACAGTCAAGTTGGAACCAATACAGAAGAGGTTACTGCTAGCGAATGCGAGTACATTTATGGCGAGTAATAACATTCATACTGAAACCACTCGGTTACAGCCCCCAGATCTCAGCACCAGAGCTACACCTTCAAGTTACGTGAGCGCCTGGTCTGCTGAGAGTTCACCAACTCAACTTATTTCCTAACACACCCATAAAAATTCCATCAATTAACTGGACAATGTGTAATCGCCATAGACAGGGAGTGATGTGGCCACCCCAACAGCACATCCATTAAAAGTTCTCCCACAATAGATTACTACTATAACCAGTAATAATATTAACTAGTCTAGTAACATATATATGTACACATCTTGCATTTATTATGTAATATTCATGCATTTTTTCATAATTTCTAAACCTTTCATATGTTCTGGCCAAAATAAAACCTTGGTCCAGAACAAATAAATGTAAGAAAATTACTATCAAAATTTTACACAAATGAGTTAGTTAGTTCCGTGTATTATAAACATTTTATGAATTAGTTTTCCGTGTATTATACACAGTTAAGATACAGACCTTACACCTTCACGTTAATTTGTATTAATTAATATTACACGGGACTTAGTAAATAGCTGTGTTTGTGCCTGAAAACTACCACAACATATTACATATCATTACCCTAGAACTTTAACGTAGCCACAATCATTAGATAAAAAAAAATAGGTGTGAGGTCGTAGTGGTAGCAAGAAGGGCCTTCTGAAAATTCACAGCTACATTTATCTCAGGAGCCTTCACAGCTGACCTCATGCATCACACTAAGTAATATCACAATCATACAATACCATCAAATCCACTACACCAGTAAATGTTGGATGCATTATTCCGTCGCAGTAAAGGATAACAAATTATGGGGGGAAAAAAATTATTTAAAAAAATGAAGAACTCAATTCTTCAATTGAAAAAAGCCCTAGACTATGCCAAATTGTTAGTAAATTAAATTGCGCTTCTGTTCACAAACGTAATGATGACTGGGTAGAATTTATTTAAATATGTGACCGTTTTATGAAATTTATACTTCGATAATTCATAAACAAAGTAATAGTTTAATCATGGCTGAATAGGATTATGAAATATAACAAAAATATACATAACTAAAGACAGAAGTAAGCACTATGAATCATGTCTAACGTGTACCTTGAAAGAGGAGTTGTTCCATAGAAAACTCTAATTATTGACAACGCTCGTTTCCCGTAGCTGTCCTGATAATGATTGACAACGTCTACAGTCTATGATCTTGATAAGTCTGCCCCTGCGCCTCTTGTACAGGACCGAAACTGAATTAAATATTGACCCTTCAGACGGAACAGTCTGGCCACCCGTGGACGTGTACTGTGTGGTAGCTGTGCTAGATATTGTTGACAACGTGGCACTTTCTGATGATGTTGGGCTTGGAGAAGTGCTGTCTGCTGCGCTGATGGTCGTGGTTGGAGAAACTGTGGTGGTTCTATTGGGACATTGCTGAGTTTGATTGAGAGCCTGAACTGAAGGTGTGCCACAGGTGAGTGTAATATTAGCAGTAACATTAGTTGTCAATGAAGACTGAGCTCGAATGTAAACTTTCCCTTTTTGTTGGCCAGTTACGACATAGTTGTTGAAAGTCACCATATTGGACTGTGACGTAAATAGTGACTGGTTATAAAACGACATTATCATCGTTTCTGCACGTAACATTAGCTGTCAACTGAGGATACTGGACGTCTGTGAAAACGATTTTGTCCGGCACATGTCGTAGCATTGACATCCGTCAACTGGACAGTGATGGCAAAGAAGGTGAGGGTGGAATCACATTCCGTTGTGATGAGACAATAACATCTTGTATTTTCCACAATTTTTCCCCACGATGACAGCGTTGCTTTCCAAATACACACTGACCTGTCTGCAAATCTGTGACGTCACTGCATATTTTACCTGTCACCTGACTAGCCAGGCACTGGTATTCCACAAATGAAAATGACGTCAGTGAGGGATAAATGGTGGGATCACAGTTTCCCAGGGAAGATGATACTGTCTTACCGGGAAAACTACAATACGATGCCCCAGAACATTTCTTGGCAATGTCCTGTAACTCGCCATCGTTTTGAAAGACACAGTCGACCTTATTTGGGTCACGGACGCAGCAGTTTGTATAAGGAGCAGTTCTGTTGCACCCGCTGTAGGTTAAAAAGAAAAAAAAAGATTGAAACAAAATTACTGAATATAATGAATGAACATTTCTGTACTAAATGATTGTCAAAGAAATTAGAACATGCAGAGATTTTAAAGTGTTTAAATATTGGAACAACGCTAGATATGACAACTTAATTATCCAACTACTTGCATGGAACAATTAGAATACAATGTATCTCGTCTGAAAGAAGTAAGTCCTGGGCGAACTTAAATTCTATATTATCAACATCTTTTTCCGTTGCGCGTCTCTCACAACATGGAGCTACTACTGCAGCTGGACCTCGTACAGGAAGCCTGTACCAAGCATTCACGTGCTCTTTCAAAAGTGGTGTCTATAGCAATTTGTTTTACATGATGAGGTTGCCAAAGTCCATGCACAGACTCATATTAGTCGCCTCGTATGACTTGACTGAGGAAGTAGTAGGAGAATTCGTGCTTTGTTTTACTGATACTTTGTAATAGAAGATAAGATACTACAGGCATATAACTAATATTGGATAATAGTTTAAGAACAGAGAATGATATCACACAGTGCAAGCGCGGAATGTCATGGGAAAATGCATAGAGAAAGCGCAAGGAGAAGTCACTGGTTAGTCTAAAGGTTTGGCAAGAAACAGCAGCCGCATTGATGGAGTAAGATATGTGGAGATTTGATTGCCAAGTTAATCGGCATCGGCATTGAAGAAGATAGGGCATGAAAGTAAAGAACTTTGTTGTCAGTAAGGTTTTCTATGTTGAATTTTATAAGTTACTAGCAATAACCCGTCAAACGTGACGGGTTTTTAATTATAGTGTGCTTTTCCGTTCCCGGATGAGCAGATAGAAGTACATTCTTAGAGTGTTTTTGGTTTTTTTCCATTATACAGTGTAATCAAACTGTTCATGAACACCGCCATTTGAACGCTTTTCTTTGTTGATTGTAACTATTTTTGGGAGAGTATATATAATAGAAACAATACAATTTTTCAACACGGTTGCATTCCACATCTGTGACCAACGTACACTCGTCGAGAATTATGTTATTTTAGATTCATTATAAAAGTTCTTTGATAACAACATTTCATGTGAAAGTGCGTGGATTGTTTTCAAAGAGTGTTCACTGATAATAAAAGGTTTTAACAAGTTTTCATGATTTGTACATCGGGTGAGGGCTCATGCACATCAATTTTTAAGCACTTTTTCTTTGTCGAGCGCTACTAATTTCGTGAAAGAATTTAAAAAAAAATAAAACCAAGGTATTTGTTTTAAATGAAAAACCTAAGGCAAGGCACAAGCGAAGACACAAAGTTACAACTGATCAGAGCATGTATATTCCCAGTAGCAACATACGGCTGCGAGACTTGGACACTCAATAAAACAGTTGCAAAAAAGATTACATCATTCGAAATGAAATGCTACAGAAGGATGTTGAGAATACCCTGGACAGAAAAAAAGACCAACAGAGAAGTACTGCACTCACTAAACGTACAGGAACATTGGCTCCTAAATACCATCGCAATAAGGAAGCTGAAATTTTTCGGTCATATAAAAAGACATAATAGCCTGGAAAAAACAGTGATGGAAGGTATAGTGCCTGGAAAAAGGGGAAGGGGTCGACCTAGACGACGGTGGACCCAGGACATCACAGAGAGTCTGATCTTGTCTTTGGCTGATGCAGGTCGACTTGCCCAGAATCGTGATGCGTTCAGAGCAGCTGTAATGGAGACAACGTTCTTGAAAGAATACGTCACATGATGATGATTTGTTTTAAATAACACCCACGCCGCGCAAGTTGCACACCGTGCGTTGCGCACTTTTTTTTCGGCGCGAGTTACTATTTTGAGTGAGACCGACCGACGTAACATACATCGGTAATTATGTTATTATAGTTGGGATGGGGTGGGATATGGTTTTTTGCACGTTGATTAAGAAATAAAAGCAAACGAGTTGAATGTTTGCCATTACCAGTTGTCATAAAATTAACCATGATACAACGTTAAAATATCTCCAATGATACAACGTAGGGATAAAAACTAATGCGTAAGCTACTAGAATACATGATCGCCCACGCCGCGGGTCATCACCCGCCATGGAAATTAAATTGTTAGACGTGAAGGCAAAACGTTACCCTTGGAACGGGATGAGAACGAAGATCAAAAGGAAAAAAATATGACTGAACGCGTGCTTGAAACTAGCAAGGCTAAAAGACGCAATTGGTGGGGAAAGGAGGAAAAGTCACGTCCCCAAGTTGACACAAGGTAAAGAAATCGACAAAAGGGACCTTAGCTATTATACGCAACAGTCATTTCTTGGACGCTTTTGCGATAACTTAGTCCGTTTATTTGAATTCAGCGGCAAACGCAGTATAGAAGATGCTAGAAATATTTCGAAAAAACCAACTAACCTTGAAAAGTAACTTTTTCTTAATAATGATGTTAGGAATATAAAACCTAGCTGGCCGGATGGCCCATCTTGAGCAGTGAAATAATATGCTTTCATTTATACAGACGGATAAATAATAAGAAAGATATTGACAAAAGACTGTGTTGTTCATATCAGCGAGCATCTGCATTGAAACAAAAAATGTCCCTAATTTTCAAAAAACTGTAGCCTTGAGACTCAAGTGCTAAAATCTAGTTGGAATGAAAGAGACGGGATGGGATGGTGAACTGTGGCTAAAAATAACTTTAAAGGCAAAATTGTGTAGGGGAAGGCGGAGTTGGTTCAAAAAACAAGTGTGTTTTTTTGTGAAACGCAAGTAGAGACAGACGGACCAACAGAAAATAATGCATACTTGACTGAGGTATGACTGAAATGACTTTTTGGTAGGAGGTTTGAATTTGAAAAGGAAAAAGGCGGTGATTGGCCATAGATGAATATATTATCGGCGCTCAGACGCGCATTTTTGCCATTCGTCATAAGTTGTCCTAGTAGACACAGTGAATTATTTAGTGGTGTAATTCCCAGAAGCTAATTGAAATATTTAGAGGGACGCCATACTAAAGGCAGCAGCTCAGCTGAGTTTTGCTAGCAATTAACTGTGTTCTATATTCATAATTCTGGTAAGACTGAAAGTATTTCTTTGTATATTTTAATATTTGTTTAATGTTTCGAGTGATTTGATACTGCCATATCAAAATTTATCCCTTACAACAAGTAAGGATTCGCTCTAGACCCCCCGCCCCAGTTCAGGGTCTAGAGACAAATAAAATACATAAACTCCAACAAGGATTATGAAAGACAGATCAAGTGTTGAGATCAGTGGAACATATCACCTATCCTATTCTATGGCAGGAAGCTAATGAACATATTTCAGAATAGGTAGTCTGGGAGAACTTATCCTATGTAAAACCAAATTGGTAAGATGTGTTGTATGGTCAAAGAGATCTGACCCGTCTATGTGGTGTTGTTGTTGTGTGTGGTGTTGTGTCCAGAAATGGTTTAGAGGATGGAATTCTGACACATGACCAATACTTTATTGCAGTTGAATAATACAAGAGTGGAGACCCGTGCAAGTTTATATTTTGTGCAAGGAGCACCTTATATGCCCCATTCACGGAGATGGTGGGGCGTGCCACCTGATGTTCCAGCAACCAGAACTACTCCATTTCAAGATTACGGAGTGTCCTGGCATGGCGGACCATTCACCCCAACTCAACTTATTTTTCCTAACACATGCAACTATATTCCCATCAAAATAAATGGGACAATGTGTGTAGTCGCCAATAGACAGGGAGGTTGAATGAGTCCACCCAAACAAGCACATCCATTTAATCGTTATCCCAGATAAATTAATAACTATAAACAGTAAGTAATATTAACTAGTCTTGTAAAATATACATATTATCACCCTTTGTCATTTATTATGCCATATATTCATTGCTGGTTTCATTCATAATTGCAAAAACCTTTCATATGTTTTCTGACCAAAATAAAAACCTTGGTTTCAGAACAAATTATACTTAAAGAAAATTGTTTATTATCAAAAATTTTACACATGCTCGAGTTAGTTCAGTGTGTTATAACATTTTATTAATCTTATTAGACTTATTAAATTTCTGTGTGTGTGTATGTAAACTAACCAATCAACACATTACTTATCAGTACCCTAGAATTTTAACGTAGCCACATTCATTAGTAAAAAAAGATATAGGTGTGAGAGTCGATAGTGGTAGCAAGAAGGGCCTTCTTGAAATTCACAGCTACATTTATCTCAGGGAGCCTTACACAGCTGACCTCATGCATCACACTAGTAATATCACAATCATATACAAATACCATCCAAACCCACTACATATATTTGGGGGCTCGTCCGGGGAATAATAATAGCCATATCAATAATATTAGGATCTCCTTGGTAGGAGAACCGTAAATTAGGCCGGATAACACAAAATATAGTTTAATTAAAATAGTGAAAAATAATAGTTGCGTGAATCTTCACAGCCAGTGGTTAATTAATTAGTTCATTAGCTAATTAAAATTACTTTAAGACTATAGTAATTAGAATTACTTTAGTGGTTGGAAATTTTATCTTGCTCATTGCTAAGTTGTTTAAAAAGTATGGCGGAGCTAGCCAAATTCAGATCAGCTGCTGTGTTAACGTCAAAGGATATGGGAATTTGGCCATGGTCAGGTTTTAATTCAATATGTAACGGCTGAATGTGATAAGTATATTGAACGGAGAAGGAAAGAAGATTACGAAAAAGAGGCCTGCTGGGCTGAAGAAACTTAGAAAAAGAGGCTGAATGAAAGAAGAGGTTTATAATTAGACAATGAGGCAGATGTTATAGAGGTGCAGAAAAATTGACTAACGGGGAAAAGAGGGGAGGCTTTTTTGATAGGATGAGTGAGGTTGGGCAGATTCGAGGCAGAGACAAGAAAAACGACAAGCATGTTGGAAGGCAGAAAGATAACAAGGCCATTGAACTGCCGAACTGAAAAGGGTGGGGCAGCAAGAAAAAAACCGACAAAAAGGGTTACGGGCAGTGGACTGACTGATAACTGAAAGGGAGTTGCAGAAGATAGAAGGTTGCAAAGGGAGCACGAATTACGACTAAAGGGAGCTGGAGAGCTTACAAGGCCAGGCTCCTGGAAATGGTGCCAGCCCTTTTGCCTCAGATGCTACGCCCAGTCTGGGAGCCTCAAACTCAGCTATGGGGTTTCATTTAGACCATTTTGTTGAAAAAGACGATGACATAGAGGGGTACCTAGGACGTTTTGAGTTATTAGCTACTACATATGGGTTAGAGAGAGAGAGAGGTGGAGTTTAAAGTTATCACAGGGACTGAGAGGTACTTCTTATGAAGTCTTCGCAAAATGAACAGAGAAGACCAAGACAATTATGACATGTTAAAGCAGGCTTTGTTATTGAGGTACGAAAAAAATGGTGAATTTTATCGTAAGAAATTTAGAAATGCCAAACTGTCGTCTGGGGAGACATACCACCAATTCTCTGCCAGACTGGAAACCTATTTGGAGAAATGGACTGCTCTGGGGAAGACCCAAGATCTTAAAGAGATGATCATGATTGAGCAATTGAGAGAGTCCATGGCTCCAGACATGAGAAAATTTCTCATGGAACAAGGTGCAGAGAAGTTGGGGGAGGTTTTAAATGTCGCTGAGAGGTATCAGGCAGCCCAGGCAGAGGTAAGTGGTGCTAAAAAGAAGCACATAGACAATTTTAAAGCTCCACAGCAATTTAATAAATTTGATAATAGAGAACAGGGAAATAAAGGTAGGACAAACTTTGAACGGCCAAGAAATGACTACCGAGACAGAAACTCACAGTTTAATGACCCCAGATCCAATGAAAGAAAACCGTTTAACCAAGGAAAAAGATGGTGTAAATGGTGCAAGAAAGATAACCATAACACCGAATTTTGTAGAAGGAAACCTTCAAACATTGCTGCAATGAAGTCGGGGACGCAAAGATTAAAGGTTAATCCTAATGGACACCAGGAACCTTATCACCCCCCAGTTTGTGAGGATGTTATTTGTAATGGGGTCACCATAAGGTGCCTTTATGATACAGATTTGGATTATGATTCAGTTGTGAAGTCTAGCCTAGTGGACCCAAGTCAGTATACCACAGAAACAGTGGAAATACAAGGGGCAACTAAGGACATACCACTCATGACACTTCCCATCGCAAGGATAACGGTGAAAACTCGCTATGTGGAAGGAGAAATCAGAGCAGCAGTGATAGATGAACCAATCTACCCTCTGATATTGGGGTGTAGATACGTCTTCTTGGGGAATCCCGAGAGACCTGTGATCATGGCGACAGTGCAGACCAGGTCACAGAAGAAGGAGGAAGAAGGTGAACGTATAAATGCTCATCCAGAGGAGATGAGGAAGGCGCAGGCTGAGGATAGGACACTCAAGCCATGTTTTAAAAAATTGCCCAAATGCCACACACCTCCGAGCAAGGGGGAATATTTTATGAAGGACAGATTGCTATATAGGAAGACAGGAACTAGATCCACTGGTCACGGACAGTTGGTTCTTCCCAAGGTATATAGGGCAAATTTAATAAGGAGCTTACATGTTGGAAAAGATGGGGACCATGAAAAAGTCGGTACCATCTGCCAAAAGGTTGCTCGCAAATACTATTGGCCCGACGTAAATGTCGATATTGAAAACTTTGTAGAAGCATGTGGCGTATTTCATGAGGGAACACCCACAAAGGGAAAATATGTGCAGGACCTAGAAACGCCACGGGGCAAAATTAGGCCTGGAAGGAAAACTAATTATACTCAGGTAGACAAAGTGGAATGGGAGCCCCCTTTTCACACCCAGTCTTCACTTGAATGGATTAACATGGCCACTATGCGACGAGTACAAAGAGTAAATTTTACCCAGAATAAGATGACAATCCCTCGGTCAGACTTATATAAACTGGAAGAACAGAAAAGAGAGCGAAGATCTCTCATAAGCAATCTAAAGTGGGGAGACAAACCCAAGAAAAAAATTGGTAGTGGTCGATTTGTGAGTGATGATTCTAGGAAGAAAAGTCCTCACTATAGTGCTTCTAGTGGAAGGGACCCGACGGGTTCCATGAAAAATAAGTATGATAAATTAAAGGTCCAGATGTAGCACTATTAAGGACCTGGACAGATGAGAAGGCGGAAGAGACTGTTACCTCATCTTATCAATACGTGAACGAACTGACCACTCGTTTGAAAGCTGGATGGAAACTGGCAAATGATAATTTGAAACAAGCCAGGAAGAAACATGCAGCATATTTTAACAGGAAGGCAAAGGACAGAGAACTAGCTGTGGGAGAGAAGGTGCTGCTTCTACTACCCGGTAGTCAGAATAAATTACACATTGGATGGCAAGGTCCATATACGGTTCTAGAGAAGGTGTCTAGAACAAACTATAAAATTGACAAAAAGGGGAAGGAGAAAGTTTATCATGTAAACATGTTAAAGAAGTATCTGGACAGACCACTCCAGGACAGCACCCCCTTACTGACCTTAGCTATCGCAACTCAAATGCAAAAAGAACCACTCACCTCACATGAATACCCATTACATCCTTGTGAAACAGCAGCACAGGTAAAAGTCAGTAAGCACCTGACTAAAAACCAGAGGGAGAGAGTTCAACAGGTTCTGGAGGAACATACAGATGTATTAACAGATAAACCAGGCCATACAAATTTACTACAGTATGACATGAAACTGGTAGACTCAAACCCAATCTGTATGAGAGCCTATTCTATTCCGTTCGCGAAGGAGAAGGCATTGAAGGAAGAAATAGATTATTTGTTGAAGGAGGGGATTATTTCACACAGTGAATCATCTTTTAGCTCTAGTGTCGTTTTGTTGAGAAAACCGTCTGGGGAACACAGACTGTGCATAGATTACAGGAAACTGAATGCTGTCACAGAAGGACAAGTGGATCCATTACCAGACACAAAACAGTTATTTTGCCAGATTGAACAAGGCAAAATACTTTTCAAAGGTGGATCTTAGTAAAGGCTATTACCAGATCCCAGTGAAGCCTGAAGTGAGACCTTATTTGGCTTTTAGCACTTCGGATGGACATTATGAATTCAACATGCTACCATTCGGACTGAAAAATGCTCCGAGTGTATTTTCAAGGATGATGCGCTTCTTCTTCTTCTTCTTGCGATCGCATCTTTGATGATTACACCGTCAGACGAGTTCTCATGATGAATTCGACTGTTGTTTGAAGTTCCTCTTTAACTCCATATAGCTTTGAGTTTAGTGTTGAGTCATTGGGCCAGTATATCTTTCTTAACTGGTCATACAGAGGACAGTCCTGTAAAACATGCTCAGCAGTTTGTTCGTTTAATCCACATGTGCACAGTGGTGAAGCAGACAATCGTAGCTTGTGCATGTGTTTATTCAGTTTGTTATGCCCTGTCCTGAGTCGAAAAATAGTTGTCTGTCCCTGCCGGTCGAGAGTGTGATAGTCGTCTTTGGGTTGGTTCTGTTCTCTTCTGATAGTCTGGATAGCTCTCTTTTTTCTCAAAGTATGTGACTTCATTATCTTCTTGTTCACATTCTCCTCCCTTTTTTGCAAGTTTATCTGCCTTTTCATTTCCGGGTACACCACAATGAGATGGTACCCACTGAAGTATGGTTCTCTTTTTGGCAGCTACCTTGTTTAGTTCATTTCTCAGATGCGGGAGTTTACCACCCTTGAGAGCTTGCAGGACAGACAGTGCATCTGTGAGGATGACTACCTGGTGGCAGTCAGAGTTGGTGTTATAAATCATATTTGCAGCTTGCTCTAGAGCTTGAACCTCAGCTGTATAGTTGGAACAGAATTTACCAGTGGGAATGTGCCTAGTCTCATAGTGGTTGTCAGGATATGAGATAAAGATACCGGCACCTCCATTCCTAACAGCATTAGTTGCTGATCCATCTGTATAGGCATGTATCCATGATTGATCGGGATAGCTTTCTTGGATCATACTCAATGTAGCAGTTCGTTTTTGCAGATCATTATACTCACATCCACTTGTGAGACCACTGACTGTTGTATTAATTTGGAGGGCACTGCTGGCCTGCTCCCATGGTACAGGGTATAGGGTGGGCTTCAGTGGTGTTGTCTTCATGGATAGGTCTTCTTGATGCTGTCTTATAAGTCTTTTCCCCCGATGCACAAAGCTGCTACGCTTTAGACGTCCCAATGCCAGATCATCTAGTCTTGCCTTCATTGGGTGCATTGGCATACTGTTGTACTTTTCCATCTGGATCATGGTTTTTGTGTCTCTTCTATGGGACAATGTCTGTAATCCAGCAACCTTCTGCATCTCTGTTATTGGTGTAGTTTTCATGGCTCCTGTAATGAGCCTGAGAGCTTGATTTTGCACCTTGTCCAAAGACTGCAGATGTGAGTTAGCAGCTGATGACCATGCTGCTGAGCTAAACTCTAAGTGTGGTCTTATTACTCCATTATAAATCTTCTTTAGATTTCGTTCATTTGCTCCCCAGTTGGTACCTGCTAATTTTCTGAGTATGCCTAGTCGTCTTCGGGCCTTTCCTTCTGCATTTTCAATATGCTTATTCCATGTAAGCCTTTGGTCAAATGTCACCCCAAGATAGGTGGGGTAGCTTTCTTCCTTGATCACGGTTGTCCCTAGGTGTATGTTAGCTGATTTGTCCTTGGGGGCGAGGGAGAACAGTGTTGTGGAGGTTTTGTCTGTGTTTATTGTGATAAGCCATTTCTCTGCCCATGACACTAGCATGTCTGCTGCCCGCTGCATTCTATAATTTGCTGTGGTGACATTTTCATCAGCGCACCAGAGTACTAGGTCATCTGCATATAAGGCAGCTTTAACTCCTGCAGGGAGATCTTTCACCAGGTCATTGATGTAAACAAGGAAGAGTGTTGGGGAAATTACTCCTCCTTGAGGTACCCCCTGATGGAGCAACACTTTTCTGCTCTGCAGACCGTCAAGAGTGACTCTAGTTCTCCTGTTATGCAAGTATGACTGGATCCATTTCATCATGTTGCCTTGGATTCCACTTCTCCTAAGTTTTGCAATGAGGCCATCTTTCCACACCTTGTCAAAGGCCTGCTTGAAGTCGACCCAGATCGTTAGGACCTTTTTCTTCTCCTGGAAGGCATCTTCTATTGCTTGAGACAAGTAAGTAACTTGGTCTTCTATACTGTAGCATTCTCTAAATCCAGCTTGTTCCGGCACCAGGATCTGCTCAGACTCTAAATACCATTTCAATCTGTGGTTGACTATTCGCTCCATAGTCTTCCCAACACAGCTTGTGAGACTGATTGGCCGGTAACTTGCAGCCTCGGTCTTACATTTCCCTTTCTTTAGTATGGGTATTGTGATGGCTTCTCTCCATACTTGGGGTACCGTTCCTTTCAACCAGCTGTGGTTGAATATCTCAAGCAGTTTTGTCTTTGCTGCTGAGCTCAGATTTACTAGCATTTCGTTGCTGATTTTGTCTGGGCCGGGTGACTTTTGAAACTTAAGCTTGGAAATAGCCTTCTGTAGTTCTCCTAGTGTGATGGGTTCCCTCACTGGGGCAGGAGTATCTGTCTGTCCCATGGTTGCCAGTATTTCTTTTCTTATCTCTCTCTGATGGTCTATGTTAATGGGTAAGTTGCCTTCCGAACTGTATCTTCTAGCAAACAAGTCTGCAGCTTGTTTTCCTCTGAAAAGTTTGCCACCTTCATCCAATGTGATAGTCTGCCTTGGTGAGGAATGCTCTTCATTTAGAGACTTGACTAATCTCCAAAGTTTCCTGCCGTCTTTCTCAAGGTTCAGCGATGCCGTTTTAGTTCTCCAGCTTTTCCGCTTTTCTTCTAGCTTTGTTCTCTGAAACTCTGCTACAGCCTTTTTCCATTTGTTGTGAGTTTCAAGTGAAGGCTGAGACTCTGCGTCCTTTCTAGCCTTGTCCATAGCTTCCTGACGTTCTTGGAGTGTGCTGGACCAGTATGGTATGTAGTTACGCCGGCATCCTTTGGGAATGGTTTCTTTTGCAGCTTGTAGTATGCATCTGTTGAAGTCTTTTACCACTTCATTAATGTCTCTGTTCTGTACCTTGAGGGTAGACAGCAGCGTGTTCACCTGATGCCTGAATAAACCCCAGTTGGCTTTTTTGTAGTTCCATCTTGTAATGGCTGGGCCTGTACTGAGAGTTGCACTCTGGACAGCAAGAAAGATTGGGCGATGGTCGTTTCCCCCTAGTTGGTCTCCTACTTCTCTACTAATAGATCCAGCTATATCTGGTGTGGAGAAGGCAAGATCTGGTGTTGAGGTTGTGTGCCATCCTCTGGAGTAGAAGGTAGGAGTATCTGTGGCATTATTGACTAGGATTAGGGAGTGATCATCTTGCCAAGTTTCAACCTCTTCACCTCTGTGATCCAGATGGTTATAGCCCCAGCTCTGGGAGTGGCTATTAAAGTCTCCAACTGCTATAAAGTTGGTGGCTGGTACCTGTATAGAGCTGAGACTCAGGGGTTTGTTGTTCGGATGATGCGCAAATTGTTGGATCCCCTGAATAACCCATGTATCACGAATTTCATGGATGATATTCTCGTCGCCACAGAGACATTTGAAGAACACATTGACGCTCTAAAAATGTTATTTAATAGGCTTAGGGAGGCGAACTTAACTGCTAGGCCAACAAAATGTTGTATTGGATGCAAAGAGTTGGAATTCTTGGGACACACTGTATATCAGGGTAACATGACCCCTGACCACAAGAACTTGGAAAAACTGCAGAGAGCACCTAGACCACAAACAAAAAAGGACGTGCGATCATTCGTGTCGTTATGCGGATTTTATCAAAAATATATCAAAGATTTTAACTCTATTTGTGCTCCTCTGACTGATCTGACTCGCAAGGGACTTCCAGATAAAATTATTTGGACTGCGCAAAGTGAATTAGCGTTCCAAGACTTAAAAGAAAAACTCACTAGCAAGCCTATTCTCAAACTGCCTGATTTGACACAGGACTTTGTCTTAAGAACCGATGCAAGTAATGTAGGACTCGGGGCGGCTTTGTTGCAATGATCATCTTCACCCGATGGGGAACTGAAACCAGTCGCTTATGCAAGCCGCAAATTGAATAAGGCGGAACAAGGATATTCCACAAGCGAAAAAGAATGTTTAGCGTTAATCTGGGCAATAAAGAAGTTTCAAATCTATCTGTATGGTAGGACTTTTGTGGTCGAGACGGATCATCAGCCTCTCGTATTCTTATCTCAGGCTAAGCATGAAAACGCAAGATTGCTGAGGTGGTCTTTATTGCTTCAACCTTATCAGTTTAGTATCCAATATATCCCAGGCAAATTGAATGTCGGTGCAGATTTCCTCAGTCGGCACCCCTGTGATCAAAATTAGAGTAATGGCAGGCGTGAGGAGAGATTTTATCTATGTGTATCACTGGTTTTGGAACTTGCCGTAGGCATGTTTTCAAGTGGGGAGATGTGTGATAAAATTAACCGTGATGCAACGTTAAAATATCTCCAAAGATAAAATGTAGGGATAAAAACTATTGCGTAAGCTACTAGAATACATGATCGCCCACGCCGCGGGTCACCACCCGCCATGGAAATTAACTTGCTAGACGTGAAGGCAAAACGTTTACCCTTGGAACGGGATGAGAACGGAGATCAAAAGGAAAAAAATATGACTGAACACGTGCTTGAAACTAGCAAGGCTAAAAAAGACGCAATTGGTGGGGCAAGGAAAAAAAATTCACGTCCCCAAGTTGACACAAGGTAAAGAAATCGACAAAAGGGACCTTAGCTATTATACGCAACAGTCATTTCTTGGACGCTTTTGCGATAACTTAGTCCGTTTATTTGAATGCAGTGACGAACGCATTACAAAAGATGCTCGAAAATATTTCAAAAAACCAACTAACCTTGAAAAGTAACTTTTTCTTAATAATAATGTTAGGAATATAAAACCTAGCTGGCCGGATGGCCCATCTTGAGCAGTGAAATAATATGCTTTCATTTATACAGACGGATAGATGATAAGAAAGATATTGACAAAAGACTGTGCTGTTCATATCAGCGAGCGACTGCATTGAAACAAAAAATGTCCCTAATTTTCAAAAACTGCGGCCTTGAGACTCAAGTGCTAAAATCTAGTTGGAATGAAAGAGAGGGGATGGGGTGGAGAATTGTGGCTAAAAATAACTTTAAAGGCAAAATTGTGTAGGGGAGGGCAGAGTTGGTTCAAAAAAACAAGTGTGTTTTTTTTGTGAAACGCAAGTAGAGACAGACGGACCAACAGACAATAATGCATACTTGACTGAGGTATGACTGAAATGACTTTTTGGTAGGAGGTTTGAATTTGAAAAGGAAAAAAGGCGGTGATTGGCCATAGATGAATATATTATCGGCGCTCAGACGCGCATTTTTGCCATTCTACATAAACTGTCCAGTAGTAGACACAGTAAATAATTCAGTGGTGTATTTCCCAGAAGCTAATTGAAATATTTAGAGGGACGCCATACTAAAGCCAGCAGCTCAGCTGAGTTTTGCTAGCAGATAACTGTGTTCTATATTCATAATTCTGGTAAGACTGAAATTATTTCTTTGTATATTTTAATATGTATTTAATGTTTCGAGTGATTTGATACTGCCATATCAAAATCTATCCCTTACAACAAGTAAGGATTCGCTCTAGACCCCCCGCCCCAGTTCAGGGTCTAGAGACAAACAAAATACATAAACTCCAGCAAGGATTATGAAGGGCGGATCAAGTATTGAGATCAGTGGAACATATCACCTATCCTATTCTATGGCAGGAAGCTAATGAACATATTTCAGAATATGTAGTCTGGGGAAACTTATCCTATGTGAAACCAAATTGGTAAGATGTGTTGTATGGTCAAAGAGATCTGACCCGTCTATGTGGTGTTGTTGTGTGTAGTGTTGTGTCCAGAAATGGTTTAGAGGATGGAATTCTGACACATGACCAATACTTTTATTGCAGAACTGTCAGTTTTTATTTGGCACCAATGTGGTGTCAAATGAGGTGTTGAATAATACAAGAGTGGACCCGTGCAGTTTATATTTTGGCAGAGCAGCCTTATATTGCCCCCAAGCACGGAGAGGTGGGGCCACCAGATTCCAGCACCAGAACTACTCATTCAAGATACGTGAGCGTCTGGCCTGCTGGAAATTCACCAACTCAACTTATTTTCTAACACATCAACTATAGTCCCATCAATAAAATGGACAATGTGTAGTATCCATAGACAGGGAGTGATGAGGCCACCCCAACAGCACATCCATTTAATCGTTCTCCCAGATAAATTATAACTATAAACAGTAGTAATAGTAACTAGTCTTGTAAAAATACATATGTACACACCTTTCATTTATTATGCCATATATTCATGCATTTCATTCATAATTGCAAAACCTTTCATATGTTCTGACCAAAATAAAACCTTGGTTCAGAACAAATAAACTTAAAGAAAATTTATTATCAAAAATTTTACACAGCTCGAGTTAGTTCAGTGTGTTATAACATTTCATTAATATTATTAGACTTATTAAATATCTGTGTGTGTGTATGTAAACTACCACAACACATTACATATCAGTACCCTAGAATTTTAACGTAGCCACATTCATTAGTAAAAAAAGATAGGTGTGAGGTCGTAGTGGTAGCAAGAAGGGCCTTCTGAAAATTCACAGCTACATTTATCTCAGGAGCCTTCACAGCTGACCTCATGCATCACACTAAGTAATATCACAATCATACAATACCATCAAATCCACTACACCATTTAACATAGCGAGGCTCAGTTTTCCCTTAACACATTCGTGTATTACTACATCACATAGCCAGCCCCTGTTTTCCTTTAACACTCGTGTATTACTACTTCACACAGCGAGGCCTTGTTTTCCCTTAACACATAAGTGTATTTCTACTTCACACAGCAAGGACCTGTTTTTCCGTTAACACATTCGTGTATAACTACTACACACAGCAAGGACCTGTTTTCCCACATTCGTGTATTACTAATTCACAGAGCGAGGCCGTGTCTTCTTGTTCTATAGTCTATACCCCGGGTTCCCGACCCCCAAGAGGGTCGCAAAGTGTTTTCTGGGAAGTCGCCGCGGTTATTTTTAGTTGCAATTATTTTTATAGGAAACTTCACCACGAAGGTTTTCAACACTTATTTATTTCAATATGGCTACACTGCAATATTCTACTTGTGGTTGCAACACTGATTTTTGATAAATTAAAGGAAGTGACTTAAGGCGGATACTTAAAAAATATTAAAAGCCCGCCGTGTTCATACATATTAAACATCTGACATTATTTTAATTATTTGCTATGGCGGGCCTTTAATATTTTGTCAAATTTCCGTCGCGGTGGAACTTGATTCACTCAATGAAAATAAAATATACTCGTACAAATGCAATGTTATCATTAGAATAAAATTCTGTGTTACAAATAGTAAACTGAAAAAAATATTCACTGTGATGCAAAATTCAATATCAAAATTCATTTTTAATCGGTGTCTCGATTTTTGAATAACAAACTGTCGAATACGGACCGTCGAATAAAGGTGCGTTGCTTTCTTAACGCAGTTGAAGATCACCCCGTCTGTTTTGCTGACGCCGCCATCTTTGCAATGATGTAATTCAATAATGTCCGCGATGGGCCGTCTGATGCAAACTGGCGCGAACTTAGTTAGCCAATAGTTAACAACTTTTAGTTGGCGCCATGATGGAAATCAGCCACGCGCTGTCGAGCGAGGGTTAGCTACTGCTTGCACTTTCTAAAATCTAAAGAGCGTCAGTAGGTCGTCATCAGTCCGTGCAGTCGGCTTTCTGCATCGCTATTATTGTTTCCCGACGGAAAACAATTTATTTGGCTAATTATTTATTTTTTTATTGTTATATTGTTAGTATTAATAGGTATATTATTTTAATAAAATAGTGAGCCAAGTGACTAACGCTAAACATTATTAAACATTTATTTAAAAAAAGATTATTACTGTTCTGTCTCCAGGACTTGCCCATAAAGTGGTTTAGAACTATACTTTTATTCAGGCATTCTACTGTGTTAGTTTCCCTTGGGGTTCCTCCTCCACAGGTCCTCTTGACGTTGTGAGCGTCGTGTCTTTCTTCTCGCTGTGCTGCCTTGGCGCTTTTGTACTGCCGCATTCTTGGGGTTGTGTTGGGGTCCCCTTTTATACTTTTTTACTGATAAATTGGGATGTTACTTAACGTTCTCGATTTGATAAAAATTGGTTATATGTTCTTTTTCGTTCTCGGCTTGATGTGGATTATGCTGGAAGATGCTGGCATGACGATTAAAATTGATAAAATTCCCGAAACACGAATAAATAATAAAAATACAAAAAGAAATTTTTTTTTCCGCGAAAAATAATTAATTTTTATTTATATTTTCAGAAATCTGTACCCGTGGAGAAAAAACGTAAATATTCAGAAGACTTTCTAAAATTTGGTTTTACCACCATGATCAGCAATAGCATAGAGAAGACACAATTCGTTTTGTGCAATGTTGCTCTAGCTGCTGAATCAATGAAACCTTCAAAACTCAAACGTCACTTAGAGACAAAGCATTCAGAACATACTAAAAAGGATTTGGAGTTCTTTCGACGCCATGAAATTGGTCTCAGACGTCAGAGACTTGATCCTACAGGAAGTTTTCAGCAACAGAGCACAGCAGCAGTGCAAGCATCATATGAAGTCGCATTGGACATTGCCTAACAAAAAAACAAAAACCTTACACGATTGGAGAAACAAACGCTCATCAAACCCTGCATCTTGAAGATGGTGAAGTTAATTCTTGGGGAAGCCAGTGAGACACAGATGCGACAAATGTCTCTGTCTAATAACACTATTCAGAGGCGCATTTCAGATATGTCCGTAGACGTGAAAGAACACGTTTTGAATGAAATCAAAGTTTCTCCATTGTTTTCTATTCAAGTTGATAAATCAACGGACTAAGTTCATGTTCTCAGCTGCTTGTCTTGATGTGACGGTATTGCCTCCCCTGCTTTGCAGTAGTGGTCCAACAGTGGCCAAAACTCAAGAGTATCTAATATGGGCTTCAAAGGTATCTACCTTCGCAGAAGATTACTCTTGGCAGAGATGTAGATAGAAGGGTGATGACACTTCTATTACAAAGGGAGTCTTTACAAGATGTTCAGAGTAAGCGAGAACAATACTGCTTTGGCTGAGTATGTTAACTCTGTAATTCTGCCGACGCTTTTGTGAAGGATTTAAGCACTTACTACTTTCAGCTCGTTTAAGCCTCCACCCCTGATTTACTCAGTGGAATTCTATTATTCTAGTATAGCTCTGTTTAGAGTATGTGTAGTAATTTGACTGAGACAAACATGCAGTAACTTTAAAATGATTAAATCGAAGTTAAATTTGTAACATTACAAATAAAAAAATTTAATAATCACTTTAGGTTTTAACAGTTGGAAAATAATTTGAATAGTTATGGATCAAGAAAAGTTATCATCGCAGTCTTTAGGGAATGTGAGATGTTACAAGAAGTTCAAGTGCCAGCATATATTTGAACTTAGCTGCCAATGATGGTTTCTGCTCCTTCTTATGGGTTGGTTCTTTTCACTCTGCTCACACTCGTCTCTGATCAAGGTTGTCGGGGGTAGCTCGTTTCCCAGAAATGTCAAGGAGAGTCTACCAATTGGGTCCTTCGTCTTAAAGCTTAGGCCACTGTTCCCTTCTTGTTCCAGAGATAGTACGTTCTGCTGGTACCACCAATAACTATGGTAAAAGAATAGAACGAAACGCTCTTCTGAGAATGGCGTTGTCCACCCCATAGTTATGGGTTCCTATCTTGCCGTACCACCATCTCAATTAATCAGACTTTACCCTCGATGAGAATTGAATTTAATCCCTCGGGATAAACTTTCTTTACATTTAAATAGAATAGCTTTCATAATTACTTTATATTTAAATGAAAAGGTTAATAATACAGATAGAGTCTGTTTACATATACATCTCTACTGATTGAAAAGTGTTCACAATATAAATTGAATATGTTTTCATTTATGTTTTACACTGATTGAAAAGTTTGAAACTTCCATTACTTTAAAATGAAAATTTTCACATAGACATTTACACTGGTTTAAACTTGAAAATTTACATTAATTTTAAAGTGAATATGTGTATAGGGACATTTACACTGCTTTGAAAATGTAATTATTATACTTAGAATGTACATCATTTCTTTCATCGTTCCCTCCCCTCTCCGTAGGGAACCTGGAACTACTTTATGCTTTTAGTTCTCTTTACGAAACTATCAATAAAGCAATCACCAGCCCGTGCAGTGGTTGTTAATGAATCATCATTCTATACGCTGAGGTTGCCAGTCTCGAATGACTGACATGCACAAGCGAGTTTCACATATTAAAATTTACATGGTTATATATATATATACTGAAGCACATTAAAAACGCACCAACTGTATAATCCAGGAACAGAGTGTGAAATGTAAATATAAGTGTTTACAAGTTTACATATTTGGAATCTTTATTTATTTTCCTATGAATCCATGCTGGTCATTAATTTGTACATTTGATTATTATGAAATTCATTGCATTCTGTGCAGGCAAGGGAGAAAAACAAAAATGCAACCAATAAAAAAATTCATTCACACTATCCTCAGTATCTGGTATGTCCACCATGTGCTTGCAAACAAGCTTGGCAACGGCTCCGCATGAAACGCACAAGTCTTTGAAGGAAATTCCGGGGAATCAAGTCCCATTCACGTGTAAGAGCAGCTTCGAGCTGTTGCAGATTAGCTGGAGAACCTTGCCTGTAGACTCTGCGTCCAAGCTCGTCCCACAGACGTTCTATAGGGGACATGTCTGTTGATAGGGCAGGCCAATCAATCGTCACAATGTTCTGCTGCTGTAGATATTGCTGTGTAACGCATGCGGTGTGCGCACGTGCGTTATCCTGCTGGAGAAGCTGCAAGTCTGGATAATTTGTGAACGCAGGAGCAACCAACGCATCCAGAACCTCATCTCGATGTGTCACAGCATTAACATTTCCACGGAAGACGTGAAGAGGCAAGCGATGGTGAAAACTGAATCCTCCCCAAATGTGAATACTGCCACCTCCAAATCGGTTGTGCTGACGAACACAGCAATCTGCAAAGCGCTTTCCACACCGTCGCCAAATCCGCATACGTCCATCAGCAAAGGATATGTTGAATCTGGTCTTGTCTGTGAATAGGACAGCATTCCACTGCAGTCTAGTCCATCTGACATGTTGCTCTGCCCATCGCAGGCGCTGCTGACGATGTCTGTGAGTCAAGTTTGGCCCAACATAAGGTTATCTTGCAGTAAGGCCTGTATCTCTGAGTCGTCGTATGACTGTCATTCGAGAGACTTGCCACGTCTACCCACTATTGCTCTTGCTGTTTGACTTGCCGGGAGAGAACGATTCTTTAGGTGACTCAGCACAATATGACGATCTTGCGCAGGGGTAGTAACTCGTGGTTGGCCACTCCGAAGTCTATCCCGGGCACTGCCAGTGGTTCCGTAACGTTCATTGAGACGTACAATAGTGCTGTGGTGGCAATTCATCCTTCTGGCAATGGCCCGCGAGCTCATTCCGGTCTCCAACATACCAATGGCTCGTTGGCGGTCATTTTCAGATAGTCGTGGCATTTCAAGCACATGTACTGGGTGTTTTGTCTCAACGGCCTTTTTATACCGAGTATACTGCCACAACGCGTACACATTTTCAGGGTCATAGCTGTTGGGAATCGTGTTTCACGTGTAACTTTCATTGTTTTCATGTAGTCTGTACACAAACCCATGGGTTGAATCATGCACTTTCCATTCCAGCAGCCATTCGCTCTCTACCTCATGACAAACACGGGGAAAATCCATTCCCACACTTTTTTTCCCAGCTTCACGGCATCAGTATATATAATAGTCGTGCGTTTTTAATGTGCTTCAGTATATATATATATATATATATATATATATATATATATATATGTGTGTGTGTGTGTGTGTGTATATGCTAGTTCAGATGTTAGTAATAAATATGAAATGTAAATCACAACTTAAGTCAATCCTGACTCACAGACTTTTTGCTCAGATGAATAAAAGAGACTTGAATCGGCCTCTTATACGCATCTGGGGTGTCCTTAATTTAATAAGTTCCCTCTCTGACTTCGTGTGTGGTCCTTCAGTTTCCTCAGTACCAGTTTCCTT
The DNA here is from genome assembly GCA_024509875.1 of Oreohelix idahoensis. Lineage (NCBI taxonomy): Eukaryota > Metazoa > Mollusca > Gastropoda > Stylommatophora > Oreohelicidae > Oreohelix > Oreohelix idahoensis. The sequence goes on along the minus strand of JAMPIV010022396.1, from coordinate 18,534 downwards.
TTTTAAAATGTTAGAGATTTCCTGTGCTATATTGTAAGACCTGATAAATACTCTAATAAAAGGTGTCCGGTATATTAAGAAGGAATTCTGAATTCTAATTCTTCACTGTAGTAGTCTCGTGTCTTGGCGAGCGATTTATCAAGTGAAATAGCTTGAGAAAATGATCAGATTATATTCCCTGCCTTCCCACGCCTTCGTTTGTTATCAGCTATAAAAAAAACTCCAATCATATTCAAACAGGCGGGTTATGGGATAATTTCAAAATATTCCGACATCGGATAATTTTGAACGTAAGGCAGAGGTCAACTCTCCCATATATAGTAATAAGATGTCCAATGCCCTTGTGTACAAACTTACAGACAGATCGGTAAACTCATACAACAGCGTGTTCAAAATGTAACCATCATTACTTTTTCAGAAAGTACTCTTGTCATAACAAGTAGGACAGAAACGCTTATGTCATACGTTTCCGTCGCGTACACGAGATCTTGTGCTAATCTTAGCCAAGCTGTGCCACTCCCTTGCGACTGTGAGTAATTATCTCAGTAAATCTGGGTAGTGACAAGCAAATGCGATTATTATCACCTACAGGGAGTGCCAAGCGATTCGACAATAGTCAAATATCTGCTAATTAGTGTGGCGTGAGGTTTTATTTGGTTCTTGGATCAGTATAGTACTGACAATTACAGAAATAGAATTTATGCAGAAAATGGTGAAGTCCCAGTGTCTGAGAGAACTACTGGTATCACAAACTAGTTACGGCTGTGAATGATCGGATCTCGAAAAATTAGTAGAGAGGAGACCGACATAACTTGCCACCTCCGCTGTGTAACTAACTGTGATATTAAGACAAGGAAACAGATTTTACTTAACAATGATAAAATTGACAAGTCTTCAAATACAATTTCCTTATTATTTATTTAGTATATACACTATCTACTCTTGTGCTGAAGGGTGAATGTTGAAAAATGGAATGTAATGAATTTGTAAGTTTACATATGATTTACAAATATTTATATTTATATGGATATGTAAATATATTACAACAAGTTTTCCAATTATAGGAACAAAAATTATATCAGCTGTGCTGTTATTCAATTATAGTACATGTATCCGCTGTGCTGTTAATTAAGTATATAACATTTATCAGCTATGCTGTTAATCTTGTCTCTTTCTACGCTAAATCTCTTTTTCGTCACTGACAGTTAATTTGCTCACATTTGCCGACGGAAATGGTACTAATGTGTACTCATCTCTCAAAACGTTCTGTTCTCCTTAGTTTGATTGACACACCACCTGCTGTGGATCGTTCCTTTAGCCCACCCAAGACTGAGGGGGACTAAAGATGTAGCTCAGGTACAATCTCTGTGCTCCTGCGAAGTTTCAGGCAGCTGGATTGACTCGACATACGTCCTCAGGATTGATGACACGAATAAAACCTGTAACAAGTAAAAATAGGGGCTAATTTCGGTCCTCAAGCCCACCTATTTCTAATGTGGGTGAAATGAGCGTGTCTCAGGTGTCTGCATGTAGGAGGAATGACAACATGGCTCAGTATGATTTAGCAATAGCGAGACAAGACAGGTGTCTACTTGCAAAACATTCTTTCTGATAAACTAATACATGGATACATTCAATAATATAAATTCAATACATGAATACATTCAATACATGAATACATCCCATAATATAAATTCAATACATGAATACATCCAATAATATATACACCTAGGTGTGATACAACCATTTCCTTCCCCCTATAATATACCAGGCCCTCTCTGACAAGTGCTATACTAGCTGGTAACATATAACCATAACAAGGACTGTTTTGGTTATATTGCAGTTGGTCTGAGATAATAGATTGAAGTTATAGGAGACAATAGGTTGAGTCCTAACAAGGACTGTTTTGGTTATATTTCAGTTGGTCTGAGATAATAGATTGAAGTTATAGGAGACAATAGGTTGAAGTATGAGTCCTATTAGTCTTCGTCTTCATCAATCATATCAGGAAATACAATCATTATCCTAATTTCCCCAAGATACAATCAGTAACCTGATACATTCATATTGAACCAAAATATATAAAATATATACAGGGCTAGGTAGTATAAATGACACACAACCAATACAAACATTATATATCTGCTGCAGGCCTATTTGCCTACAAATAGTAAATTATATTTACCCTCCAAGATTTAAACAGGCCAAGTTTTGACTCGACTTAGTGAAGCAGGCTGCAGGTCAATGCACTCAGGTAAGCAATAAATCAAAGTTGACAGCTTCTCCTCTTCAGTCGGTCGGTATCTCTGGCTTCGTGTCGGTGATGTGTGATTATGCATAAAATCCGCCCGATTATATAGGCAGGTGAAGTAACTTCTACAGCTTAAAGAAAGCGTTTGGTTGGTTCCTGGTGGGGCAAGCTGATTGGCTGTCTGCAGTTTGGTCTCATGCCTCGTACAGGCTAATTTTATTCCGTTTTTTTCCGCCATATTGCGTGAACAAGATGGCCGCGACCCACATCCGAAAAAAAACAGGGCTTAAGTTTTTTCCTGGCGTAACTTCTTGTAATTTATTCTGGCTCAGCGACTGGTGAACGGTGCTCGTTGATTGGTTGGACTCTCGACATTGGGATTTAACAAAGTAGTGGGTTTAAACAACTCGTTTCACGACAATTAGCAGAAAAACAACGAAGAAAGAAAGAAAAGTGCGATAAATGATAGCACATAATAAAAATCAGTACCACAAATGTATCGATACTGCCGGAGAGAAACAAAGATCGATAGGGCCGCCCCGTTTTGTCACAGATGACATCAAAGAACAGGTCCTGTTTTGTAGTGCACTTGAAACTACTACAAAAGTCGAAGATATTATGGAGAAGATAAATACCTTTTTAGAAACTGGAGGACTACATTTGGAAAAACGTCTGTGGGGTTTGTACAGATGGAACACCAGCTTTGCTAGGGTGAAAGTCGGGCTTTCAGACAAAAGTGAAAGAACTTGCTCCCTAAGCAAAGGGCATTTACTGCATGATTCACCAATATGCTCTTGCCAGTAAGACTCTTCCAGCTCCTCTGCAAGAGGTACTTGATTCTCTGATCAAAATTGTGAATTACATCAAATCTGGAGCCCTCAACACTCGTCTGTTTAAAGAACTCTGTAAAGACATGAATTCTGATCACGAGGTTCTTCTTTTCTACACTGCTGTACGCTGGTTGTCGAAAGGAAATGTAGTCAATCGTGTCTTTGAGTTGAAAGATGAAATCAATTTGTTCCTGGAAGTGCAAGGGAAACATGACCTTGTGGCTTACTTTAATGATGAACCTTGGAAGACAAGAGTTGCTCACTTAGCAGACATTTTAGACCAGCTAAATAAGCTGAACGTGAAACTGCAGGGAAAGGAAACACACATTATCCAATTTCAAGACAATCTTCAGGCATTTGTATCCAAGCTGCAAAACTGGCGTCGGAAAGTAAATCTTGGAAACATTGCCATGTTTGAAAAACTCTGCAGTGTGGTAGAGGAATCTGAAGGTGAACTGGATGAGAATCTGAAGGAGGAGATTACTGGGCACCTTGAATCCCTTGAAAAGGAATTTCAGCGGTACTTCTCTGAGCTTACAGAAGAAGAAGCTGCACTGGTACGAAACCCATTCTCTGCCTTCCTGAATGTAGCCAGCATTCCCGATGAAGTACAAGATGAATTCTTGGATCTGCGGAACGATTCCTTGGCACGTAATTTGTTTTATGAAAAATTGGTGACTCAGTTCTGGTGTTCTATGTATCAGTCATATCCAAATGTCACCATGCTTGCCTTTCGAGTTTTACTTCCATTTGCCTCTACGTATCTCTGCGAGAGTGGATTTTCAACGCTTCTTCATATCAAAACAAAGGCAAGAAACAGACTGAATGTTGAAGATGACATGAGGTTGGCTTTAACAAACACTCAGCCGCGAATTTTGAAGCTGGTTGCCCAGATGCAAGTACAACCATCGAATTAAATTTTAGGTTAATTAAATATTAGGTTAGAATTATATTCTGAAAAATCTATTTTTAATGTATCATTTTTTCTTTACCTTTTCAGAAAGTAAATAAATAAAGTAAATAAATAAAACAATAAATACAAAAAAATAATTCTGTATACTGTCGTAGATTTGTGATAGGTGATTAAGACTTAGTTTGGTCCCTTCTGAATAGACATAGACCCTATTACCCTATTGAAAATGCCTAAAAGTAGAAACTTGGGAAACACTGGTCTATACAATAAAAGTAGAACTACTCACTTCTGTCAGCACCGCTTTCTGCCTGAGGAGTTAATTTATGCAAAGCACAAAGGCCAGCTCCTATTAAAAGTAGCACCCCCAGAGAGAAGAATTCAGTACAAATGCATATAGGCTTGCGGGGTGCAACAGGTAAACGCTGAAATAAGAAATATCTTTCGTAAATGAGAATATGGCATTTAAAATTCAGACATAAGCATTAATAGACATAATGTTGATATACATTTCTTAATCGATTCGTGTGTAGGTTAGTATGTAGATATATGGATAGAAGATACAGACAGACAGACCGGCAGATAGGTAGACAGAAAGACATAGACAGACAGGCAGACAGACAGGTAGGTAGGTAGGGTAGGTAGGTAGGCAGGCAGGCAGAAAGACAGACAGACAGACAGACAACGAACGAACGAACGAACGAACGAACTTTATTTTCGAAAGGTTAAGAATTGGGCGCGCAGGCCCGTCTAACATTCTGCCCTTCCACTCTCATTTATCTTGCATATTATATCCTTTCATTCCCAAATGATACTTTAAGCATTAATTTAAAGGCATGCAACATTATAAAGTTAACATAACAGCATTCATTTACAGTATGCAATCATAATAAAAAATGAGTAGGTTTTTTTTTTAAACAAACAAGATAGTAATTGGAGAAAAAAAGTAATAACAAAATAAAATAAATAAAACAATAAATTTAAAAAAGTAATTCTGTATACTGTCGTAGATTTGTGATAGGTGATTAAGACTTAGTTTGGTTCCTTCCGAATAGACATAGACATAAGTGATAGCTCAGTGGGAGGTGATAAAATAGAAATAGATTTTCACGGGTGAGATGGAAGAACTATATTAGATTCTGTCTCTGACACTCGAGAAGCTTCTCTCAGTCAGCCTATCATCTACAACAGAGTTAGATTAGTCAGACAAATCTAATATAATATATAGTAGTATATATATACCTCCCATACACACACACATAAGTGACTACAATAGACACACAGACGTGAACCTATGACAATGAAAATATAGATAATTTGGAACGAGCTGACCAACACACTGATTACGTTTATACTTACTTACTTACTTAGTCGTTCCCCTTCTACCGTGAGGTGTAGAGGTTTGGAAGAGAGAGCGCCAGACTATCCTATCGGCTGTCTTCCTCCTGGCCTGGTTCCATTCTAGTCCTCGGTCCTTCAAAGATTGTCTAATGTTGTCCTCCCAGCGGACTCTGGGTCGTCCTCGGGGTCTGGATCCTTGGCTCTTTGTTTCCCATGCTTGTCGTGGTATCCGATCTTCTCCCATTCTGCAGACATGGCCAAACCATCTTAATTGGGACTGTTCTACTTGGGTCTGCAGGGGGTAGGATTTAAGGCGTTGACGTATCGTCTGGTTGCGTACCATGTCTCTTCTTGTTACTTCAACCACCTTCCTCAGATATCTCATTTCTGAGGTTTGGATCTGGCTTTTATGGGTTGTAGTCATTGCCCATGACTCGCATCCATATGTCAAGACTGGGACATAGGTGGAGCGGTATACAGCCATCTTCGTTTTCTTACCAACCTCTCTCTTGCTGAGGAATCTTCGATTTATGGCCTGAAAAAGTCTCCCAGATGCTGCTTTTCGAGTGGCCAACTCTTCTTTGATGCCCCCCTTTCGGTCTATAATAGCTCCGAGGTATTTAAAGTGGTCGACCTGCTCCAGGACCTATTCTCTCAGCTTAATCTGATGTCTTCTTTCTTCTCGTGATATCACCATGGATTTTGTTTTAGAGCTGCTTATGACCATCCCTCTCTTCTCCAGCTCTTCCTTCCAGACTTGCAGGTTGGATTGGAGATGTGCCTCTGATTTAGCAATCAGGACCACATCATCAGCAAATGCCAGCTCTGAAATAAAGACCTGTCTCATCTTCCAGTACCCCACTGAATACTGGAGATAGAGGCAGCACCACGACTTTGGAATTCTAGAGCTTTAAGCGCCAGCTCATGCTGTCGTCGCTGCTCATTTTCTCTTTTCTTGTGCTGTCTCTCCTTCTCTCTTTCCTCCCTCTGTCTCTTCTACTCTCTTTCTTCATGCTGCGCCCTGCGAGCTTCCATTTCTGCCTCAATTTTCTTTTGTTCTAAAGCTTCGGCTGCTTCTTCCTTCCTCCTAGCTTCTGCTTCTTTCTTCTCCGCTGCTTTTTCCTTCTGCTCCGCATCATATCTCTCAAGTTCGTCCCTGACGAAAGCTTTCGCTTCGTCGCCATCCAGTCCCTCTTCCATTGCTTCCTGTCTGAGCATCTGCCTCAGTTCCGCCCTCTCGGCCATAATAAAACAGTGACTGAGACTACTCAAGGAAGAAAAGAAGAAAAAGAATACACTGGTTCCTACCACTTGCGAGAAAATACCAAAACAAAAGATGATATACTTTAACCTGGGATACCTCCTCCTATGATATAGTGTCTAACTATCGCTGCTATTAATCAGCAATTAAGCACCTAATGCAGACGACTACGCCAATTAAATGGTAGTTAAGATTAATCACTGAAAAACAAGTTGCTACAGTGGAAACAAAATAATTATTGCAAATATTTAAAGAGAAAAAAAAAATCCCTTTATTTTCAAGTCCACTACAAGTTCACCCCTGAAGACAGTTAGAGTAAGGGAGGCAATTAACAAGACGAAATTGTCTGAACGCACTCCTTAGCTTAGCTCAAACACCTACTTCTTCAGAACCCTGTGACTGTTACACAATCACAAACTTTACCAGCGTTTAGTATTCCAAAATCAATAATTAACATATATTCCGACAAAATCGACCTGTAACTCAAACGTATATACTCAAAATGCTGTGGAAAAACAATTATTAGTTGTGTGGTCAGCACGCCCATAAACAGATCGTTGGTCTAGGGGAATAGTTATTTTTTTAAAGATACACAATACCACGAGACAATCACACTCTTACTCTATTTCAGAATAAAGAAAGAAATTGAACAGACGAGCTGATATATTTATCGTACTCGTCTTCCTATTTTACGTTCAAAAAAATCCTACGGACGAGACCACATTTGTCATAGATTTGTGATAGGTGATTAAGACTTAGTTTGGTCCCTTCTGAATAGACATAGACATAAGTGATAGCTCAGTGGCAGGTGATAAAGTAGAAATAGATTTTCACGGGTGAGATGGAGGAACTATATTAGATTCTGTCTCTGACACTCGAGAAGCTTCTCTCAATCAGCCTATCATCTACAACAGAGTTAGATTAGTCAGACAAATCTAATATAATATATAGTAGTATATATATACCTCCCATACACACACACATAAGTGACTACAATAGACACACAGACGGGAACCTATGACCATGAAAATATAGATAATTTGGAACGAGCTGACCAACACACTGAGTACGTTTATGTGAAGTTTAATTATCATAATAGACTTCCATCACAACATATAAAATTACATCGAACATATACAAATAGTCATAAAGTCAATGAATTGCTACAAGAATGATAGACCCATTGGTATGATCCTTTCCCTCGATGTATAGCACACAGTCCTGTTAGAAGAAAAGTGATAGCCCCAAAGAGTCACGGATACATATGATTTAGTCTAAGATTTCCCTTTACAGGTATGAACAGACTTGGATACTCATATCTATCCTAAGGAAAAATTTTGTTAGCCACAACACTTGCATAAAGAAATTTAAAACAGCAAAAAATGGGTGCCAAAATACAACAATAAAAGAATCGCTCAGTCCTGCATTCACTCTATTCAGTCAGCCGTGATCACTAGCTTTCGTTCGTATTTACAGCTTTGGTAGCAACTTCTGGACAAACAATTTTTAGGACATGCACATACAGAATCTCCAGGGTTAGACATTGGCCAAAGGAACCCCAGCTCCAAAAAGATAGGTTGAATTCGCTTCTTCAGGGAACGTTTCCTTGGTATTTCTTATTTAGGGATATCTGGTTCTGTCACATTAAAACTGTCCAGGCACAAACGTTAACAGCGAGCAAAGTGTCAATAGCTTAGATTTCTAGTAACTAGGAATGTCAGGTAACTGCTTTCTCTCAGTATAGGATTTTATTTGGTCACACCACATACTAGTCACAACTCCGTCGGAATGTTTATTGCTTGTAATATTTTACTTGCCACAAGGGCTGAAATGTACTTGAGGTTTCTCTCAGGAAGAATTAAATCTGGCGCGATAGGCCCGTTACTTTATTTAAATCTTAAAGTTTATGGAATGGGTACTCTGTCGTTCTGGATGCCAATGCAATGCCAGACAGGTTTTACTTTATACACCCACGATATTAAAAATAAAATGTTTATGTTCTTCACAGATACTACCCAGTACTCAACGCTGGCAAAGTTGGGTCACCCCAGTTTCACTGAATAAAGAGAAAACAACATATAAAATACTTATACATACTATTCCCTCGGTTATAACTTACATTATAAACTGCAAGCGTAGCGCTTGTCTTATCATTTAAATCTCCCGTGAAATAAGTTATATTCACAAAATCAGTCATCATGAATTAGAAATACATACGTATTTCGTCAATACTCAATGATGAATCAGTGCAGTTATAAGTTAGTTAAAATATTCTCGACTGATTATTCGCAGTTTAATTTAATTCATTTACAGCTGCATGAGTTTAAGCTAGAAATTATAATATATTCTGCTTTCCACTGTAACATGTCGACTAGCGAATATAACAGAATTAATATTAATTTCTTCTGCACAGAAATCTAACTAGTAAAATGAAAATAAGCGATTTATCACTAGATCACTCACAAAATACTAGATATATATATTTACCTCCACACATAACTACAGATTAAACCACGAACTAGAATCCTTCAATATAATGGTAGTCTAGAACTCGGCAAAATGTTGCCAAGAAACTCAGAACTTTGCAATATAAAAGATATTTCCTAGCACGAGAGATCTGTCTACTGCAGACCTAGGAGTATGAATGACTAGTCTAAAACTCTCGCGGGTAGATATATCTTAAACAGACAAAGGAACCCACGTTATTTCGCAAACCCCCCGTCTCCCCCTCTTATCTCCTAACACTTAACTAAGACGCAGGCCATAACTGCCACAATGCGTCTTTGACACCTCCGTCTAACTATTCTCAGTCCTGAGCGATGCAGATGGCAGTTTCCACACCTCATGCCGAGAACTTTAACCGTAGAGCGCCCTGTCAGATGAAAATGTTAGACGATATGTCTGCCATCCCATGTCTATCGAGACGGATTTCGCAGTTATTCGTCTAGTGCAGTGACTGACACATTATGTCATAAAATGCGTTTCTAGTATGAGAAAAGAAACGGTAAAGTCAGAATGGGAAAATATATTTTGTCGCAAACGAATGAATGCGAAAAACAGGAAAAGGATAAAACAGCGATAATAAAGTAGAGGACACGGGTAGAAAAGAAAAGAATATAGAAAATTTATTGATCATATATCTCTTTGCGACATATACCGACACTCACTCATGCGGTAAAACCGTCTACAATTAATCTGTATTTAGATAGATAGATAGGTAAACAGACAGACAGGCAAGCAGGCAGGCAGACAGACAGACAGACAGACATATCTATAGATAGAGATAGAGAGAGAGAGAGAGAAAACTAGAGAGAAACCGCTATACGTGTTACATTATGAAGTGCAAAATACTATACAACCAAACTCAGAAAAGCTACAACGGTTGTCTTACCGTTACCATCATTCCACGCTCTCTGAATCTGTAAATACGCTTTTTCCATTCATCATACTTGGTGTCTGCCAACTTCATGTATCTCACTGTGACATATTCTAACATACTTCCCATTGTGACACCTTCTAACATAAGTAAGAAAAAATACAACAACACAAATCAACACAATACATATAAATTTGATTTAGCAACGTTCAGTTTAGTGTTTCAAATCAATAATTTGCTAAGCAACAAGCTGTACATCGTCACCCACATTCAATAACCTGCTGGTACACTACTGCCGTTATTAATTACTTTCCAGCTCTCCTTGGAGCAAAAGACGTCAACAAATACACTCGAGGCCTTTATGGCCTGTGTCATCCGTTGAAGATCTTTTCAAGTCTTCTTTACCCATTTCATGCCTGTCACTGGTTCTCGTTTCTTTGTGTTTGTGGGTCTCTCTGTTTCTTGAATCCTGAGGATTCAGCGCCATCATCTGGTTTTCTCAATGTGTGTCCTTTCCAAAGCCCCGTGTCGTCTCCTAACATCGTGTGGTACCTGTGGTTCTTTGCTGCAGTTCCACATTTGTGATCCTGTCATACCATGTCAACCATTTTGCCCTGAGCAAGCACACATTTATGAAAGTCTGGATATTTTCTGTTAATTTAATATTGTTCTCCACGTTTCACAGCCACACAGTAGGACTGTCTTGACATGTGAGATCAAGATTCTCACTTTTGTGTTAGACTTGAAAGCACTGCCTTAGCCTGGCATTTTTCCGGTTTTTTTTTTTTTCGGAATAAAATTTTGAGATGATGATGTTCGCAGAACACGATGTTATACCAAAAGTGTCTATGCCTTTGAGTCTCCATCTCTCCCTCTCTCTCTTCACTCTCTCTGTGTCTCCCTATCTATCTATCTATCTATCTATCTATCTATCTATCTATCTATCTATCTATCTATCTATCTATCTATCTATCTATCTATCTATCTATCTGTCTATCTGTCTATCTGTCTGTCTGTCTGTCTGCCTGCCTGCCTGCCTGCCTGCCTGCCTGCCTGCCTGCCTACCTACCTACCTACCTACCTACCTACCTACATACATACATACATACATACATACATACATACATACATATCAGAATCTTTATTCTCCATAAAATACATTAATATGTACAGACATGATGTAATAGATACAACATGGCAAATAGGAGAATCATTAGAATTTACATAAAGTGTTGAAGACGTCTCAAGTAGTTATATGTGGGTGTTTTTACATCGAACCTTCGTTTTACACATACATAAAAAAATTTTAAGCTTTCTAAAAGACATTGGCATATAATGATATGGTATACCCTGCCAAAAATGAGAATTATTGAAATTTACAAAATGTGTGAGGAATACCATTCAAGTAGAGCAATATGGTTGTTTTTACATGGAGGTTTTATCAGAATTTTGTTTGCCATAAAAAAAAAACCTTGACCGCTAGTGGAGTGAGATATTAAATATAGCATCAAATACAATAGTCGTATGGTATAGTATACAGAGGAGCACAATTGAGTTTAGACTGTGTGGAAAACATCCCAGCAATTCAAAATGGGTGTTTTTTACATCGAAGTTTCCATATTCTGTAAGAACCTATAATTGCACTAATACTGACATATTTACATAAAACCTTTGCTTCAAATTTCCGCAACCCTAGCGACATTAATCCACTCACACACTTTGCATGCACATGACCCAAACTACCAATTATCAGTACGATTACATGCGTACGGTAGCCTAGTTCGTTAATTTCTGCAGTCAATGGATAGTACTTATCAAATTTATGTTGGTATACATACATACATACCTACCTACCTACCTACCTACCTACCTACCTACCTACCTACCTACCTACCTACCTACCTACCTACCTACCTACCTACCTACCTACCTACCTACCTACCTACCTACCTACCTACCTACCTACCTACCAACCTACCTACCTACCTACCTACCTACCTACCTACCTACCTACCTACCTACCTACCTACCTACCTACCTACCTACCTACCTACCTACCTACCTACCTACCTACCTACCTACCTACCTACCTACCTACCTACCTACCTACATACATACATACATACATACATACATACATACATACATACATACATACATACATACATACATACATACATACATACATACATACATACATACATACATACATACATACATACATACATACATACATACATACATACATACATACATACATACATACATACATACATACATACATACATACATACATACATACATACATACATACATACATACATACATACATACATACATACATACATACATACATACATACATACATACATACATACATACATACATACATACATACATACATACATACATACATACATACATACATACATACATACATACATACATACATACATACATACATACATACATACATACATACATACATACATACATACATACATACATACATACATACATACATACATACATACATATCAGAATCTTTATTCTCCATAAAATACATTGATATGTACTGACATGATATAATAAGATACAACATGGCATATTAGGAGAATCATTAGAATTTGCATACAGTGTTGAAGACGTCTCAAGTAGTTCTATGTGGGTGTTTTTATATCGAATCTGTGTGTTACACATACACAACAATCTTTAAGCTTTCTAAAAGACATTGGAATATAATGATATGATATGATACAACCTGCCAAAAATGAGTATTATTGAAATTAACAAAATGTGTGTGGAATACCATTCAAGTAGAGCAATATGGGCGTTTTTACATAGGGGTTTGATCAGAATCTTTGTTTGCCATAAAATGCTTTGACAGTTAGTGGAGTTAGTCGCTGTGCAGTGATTACGAAAGACATGTTCCACCAAAAATACTCTGTTTTCAATGCTAACACCATTTCCTTTCAGCAATGAAACAGTGAATATAACAACGGCTTGTTGTTTAATGCTGCACACGGGATTGTGGAACACAGAATGTCATGACGTAAATTTGCATCATTCGTGACGTAATTTTAAAATATTTTTTCACATTCACTGCACAGCAACTTTATAAACACCCTATATATATATATATATATATATATATATATATATATATATATATATATATATAGATATATATATATATATATATATAATTTTTTATACACACAGTAAAGAACAAAATGCAGACTAGAAAAACTGTTTGATTAAAATTAGATTTAAAAAGAAAAAATAACAGTTGCAAGTTAACATCTTCCCGCCAAATCCGATGAGATCAAAAACACAAAAGTTTAGCAGGTTGAAAGTTTTAGGGCTGTCGGGAACATTAACATCTCTTATTTATTTTTTTTTGGTGAGGGTGGGGGAAATATACGGTAGCATTTAGCTGGGTAAAGCAAGGGTTAGGCCCTGTCTCCTGTTGAGAAGCGGCACATGAATGGAATGATGTTTTAAGTATTGATTAATTAAAACCCACTTTTTCTTAAAAAATATGGGGGGTGTTAAGAGATTTATAAATGTACACATAAAAAGGGGGGGGGGGGAGGGGGGGGGGGCGGGGGGGGGGGGGGCCTTGGTTTTTCTGACGAAGTGTGACACGGGGTGAGAGGGGTTTAAAAATGGCAAGAATTGCGTGAAATCACATGTGGACAAACCCCCATTGACATTTTCACTTCTGCAACTGCATCACCTGCTTTGCCAGATCTCAACACAATCTACTATCATTTTCAGACTTTAATGTACCGACATGATCAATGTGACAACTTTACCGTAAAACATTTATGGCATCGAGGAATACACGGAGATTAGGTAGCGCACACACTGGGGAAACCCTGTATTACAAGGCAGTTGTTGTTCTGAAACCCTCCAGAGTGAGGCTGGTAGAGGGAGGAACCGAAGAAATCACACGGAGAAGAGAACTGAAAGACAGATATGAAAGGAGTGAGGAAGACGTGGAGGATACATTGAGCGGATGGCATAGGACAGGGAAGACTTGGCATGAATGGTTGACGATCTATGCTCCTTGGGGGGGGGGGGGGGGGGGGGGGGGGGGAGCTGACGGGTCATGAACGAATGAACTAATTTATCACATCGATTTTGGTTGCCTGTTGTTTTTCAGGTGAAAATAAACAAACAACACTCCAATGTAGTTATCTTCCCTCCACATCTCGTGGAACAAAACACAACGCAATAAAAAATTGTTTCAGAAAAAAAACTGCTTCGAACAGACTGCCTGAAAGGGTTTTTTACATTCAGACCTTTTTTTTCCCCTAACACTAACACTTGCGGTTTTAGGCTTAGGTAACCTAGGATTCTGGCAAGGCCATGCGCTTTGGTGGGGAAGGGGAGGGGGGGGGGGGGGGGGGGGGTGGGTGGGGGGGGGGCATTGCGCACAAAAAATTACCAGGGTGAGCCATTAATTTTCATTTTTTGCAAGATACCCTAAAATGTCAAGGACGCCATTTTTTTACACGTCTTAATCATTTTTCTTTTTCTTTTTTGCTTTATTAGTTACAGGTTATTAATCCCTTATTGTCACAAATTTTCCTGATGACTAATTCCCCTACCTGGTAGATTGGAAGACGTGGTGGTCTAATGGAATGACCAGCGACGACGAAACGTCTTGATTTAACTCAAGCACAGAAGAGTTTGTGGAATATTCGACAAAAGGGATGACTTTATGTAGGAACGCTCATGGACATGACCAGGATTTATCGAGGAACGCCTCATGACACTAATCTAAAAGATTTATCGCGGAACGCTCATGACACTCACCGGGATTTATTGAGAGGAACGCTCATGACACCAGGATTTTATCGCGGAACGCTCATGACACAAGGATTTATCGCGGAACGTTCATAGACAATACCAGGATCTTTAGCCGAGAAGAACGCTCACGACACCAGGATGTATAGAGGGAACGCTCATGACACTAGAATTTATCGAGGATACGCTCATGACATCCTGGGGATATCGAGGAAAACGCTCATGACACCAGGTTATTCGACGGACCTCAACTTATTCGGCGTTCACCTCATTAGTTTCTTTTTGTGGGATGAACTGGGCCAATTCGTGTCCTCGACAGCTGGGGTAATACATTAATCCAACAGTGTAATAGGGATTATTATATTCATGGAATAAATTGTCAAGGGATAGCAACAGACCTATGAGAGGTTTTTTTTAGTACCAATGGGGTAAAGAGTGGAGAGACGTGGTCCACAGAGTGAGAGAGTAGTGTGTTATGATTTTCTGTTGCTAGTAACTATTGTTATTTTTTTTTTTTTGTGGTTGATGTTGTTTACTTGACTTGGTCTTATAGTTTGTACCATTTCTGGTATTCTATCAACTATTGCTAACCTTCAACCTTTTGGGGTTAATATGTGTTTGATTCTTTGTTTTCAACTTATAACGGTGAAGGCGCCCCCCAGGTTTCTTTACTTCTTTCTATCTGTAAATGATTTTTCTTGATATCTTGGTTAATTAATGTTATAAAACAGTTTTAGTGATAATAAATCAACAAGAAACATAACTTTGTGTGTTAGTCAGACCCATACCCATTTATCCTTCGTATCTCACGTCTGTGTGTGTCTTGTTACATAATTGTGGTGTGTGTTGAGGTAACCTATTCTTTCATTAGATAGGGAGGTTAAGACTGTCGTCCTAACAAAAGCCACAGTTGTACGGATAGGCCTGGAAATGAGAAACACCTACTCACTCCAGAGACATATCTTTCCCTCAATCTTTCACCTGTGAAACCTATTTCAATACATTATCGTTGTATCAGTCAACCATTAACTCTTTACCTATATTGGGCCCAATGAACCCATAAACCATAATTGGGAAGACAAAAAGAGCAAATGCTGGTCAGTTTGGATATCGTGGAATGGAAAGAAATCAACTTAAGAATTAATAAATTGTACTCCAGACAGGAAGATTGTGGAGAGACATGATACCCTAACACGCTACTAGGCATGGTAACTTGAAAAAAATAATATAAGTGTTTTCATCTGTCATTGCCGTGGTGTATTTCATTCACACTTACCATTACATATTAATTCTACATGTTTTAAGCACAAAAGTAAAGGCTCTTACGGCCCACCGTGTATGCATGTCGATATTGGCGAGGACTTGTTTAACGGGGGCTTCGCAAAGTTTCACGCCTGCATTCTATGTATTTCAAGCTGTCATCTTATCTGACTAAAGCACGACTCAAAGTTATGGCAGTCACTTCAATAGCCTCATCAAATACATTTCTCTCTTTTTCGTTTTGATCCGTTCGCTTCTTATAGAGCAGTGAACCACCATTGTAGATGGTACCTTGTAAGAAGCCCTTAATGAAAGGCATGTATGTGGGCTTTTGCAGCTTCAGTTTCTGTAGCTATTTCTTTTGTATGATGAGGTTCCCAGCCCAAACGTCATAATTTTCCTTGTTCGCTCCTTTATGGAGCATGGAACCAACCACTGGAGCTGGTCTTCCCAGCAAGAAGCTTGCACCAAGCGCTACTCAAAAATTCTTGCAGCAGTGGTTTTGTAGCCAATTTGTTTTACCATTATTAGGCTGCAAGAATCTTGTGCACCCTCACATTAGTTGCCCCGCCTAATGCACAACCCTCATAACAGTAGTGGGACCAAAGAACGCATCAAAAGTGATGAATGCAGTTTAGCATAGCTTGAACTGCTTGCGTCAGGGTCAGCGAACCAGAGCTGACCAAGACCCTACTCCACCTCCAAGTGGTGGCCATAGCCATGGAAACAGGCTGCATCACTGCAGTCATGGCTGTGAGCGACGGTAGGGATCGAAGAGGAAGGCACTAACCCGGTCCCAAAAATGCCATGTCGAAAACGGATGTGCCGGGCCGAAAGGTTTCAGATATCGCAGACTTTTCTGTAAACGGCGACACAACGTAACAAACGTCTGTTCATGACGAACGCAGAAGAAGAAGATGCAGAAGAAAACGAGAAGAATATATCAGTTAGCCTTTTATGAAAACGTGCTGAATGAATTGTGAACTGAGAGGCCGAGTCACAAGAATTTCGATTCCGTCTTACCGAAGACAACGCTGTGGGCAGTCTTTGGTTGATGATAATTTCTTAGACGATGTATTGCGTGCCGTAATCAAACAAGCCAGGCATTTTTTTTTTTTAAATCCCAGTGCAATAAAAAGAAATGTGACTTCCAGTTTGACAATTCGTAAGGTGAAGGGTTGTCTGCGTGTGCCCAAAAGATCCTTTTGAAAAATAGTTATAAAAAACAAACATCTTTTTGAGAACTTACCGGAATAGATATAGGTTTCAGAAATTGTGTTAAAAATCAACTATTTTATAAAAACACTTTTACACAAATATCAAAGAACAGTTTATTTTTTTTTAATCGGCGTAAACTCCAGGAAGTGTGCGCCAGCGTCAATTATGTTAATCTGATGCAATGGTCCCTACGTCGTGGTTCATAAACAATTCAAGACCGCGCAAAACTGTGTACTTGGTGCCCTATCATCTAATGATCAACTGGAAGATTTGATTTCTATTCATTCCTTCATTTCCTTGTTCAATCCTTACAAAGCAATGAGAATTACTACTCACGTCTGACTGACCCCCTTCCCACCCATGCAGAAACCTGATTCATAGCTTCTCATGCTGTAGTTGTTTTCGGCATGTTTTCTGTATCAGTTTATATTTACAACTTTACGTTATTATTATTTCTACTAATCTATTATTTATAACGGGGTTAGGTTATTATTAATTTACATAATGAAAATTATAAAATTGGGGACAGTACATTGTCGTAATTTTTATCTGAGCAAGAGTTCTGATGGATATTGGTCCTTTAGAGTGTAGAAGAATGATAGTGAAGGCTCTGTGAGAAATAAGGATTTAGGAAAGTGAGGTAGTAGATTTCACAAGGGCTGGGGGAAGAGTAAGGACAGTCTTCTCTTATTACGAACAATATTTGTCTCTCAAAAACTATTCCTACCACTCTTCTGAACAAACAGTTTGTTTGTCAGTTCCAGTCGCTCATGCGCACCACACCGATATGGTGATTCTTCTGACGCGGCAACGTACATGAATACACACTACGCTACATACAACTGATAAACAAATATGGGAAAATGTTTGGTTTTAGCGCGGCCAAGGCACTGACACCAATGCTAATAAAGTTTTTAATACTTTTATTATCATTAAAATTCAGAGTTACAAGTAAGTAAAGATCAATGTTACAGTCAGGAATAATCATGGGTTACAAAACGCAAAATAAATGGGGTGGTTTTGAGGAGAAGTATCCACATAAAACCTTTATTCTTAATAAAACATAACTTACCTTTTCCAAATATCTACCGCTTTTTTTTTAATCATCATTCTAGACCCTCCTCAATTCCACAACCCCCATTAAAACAAAACAAAACCCCCCTTTTTAACCTACCACCTTTTACCCTTACCCTACTTTTACACCCATAAACAAACCTACCCCCAAAAACTTGAGAATTTTTTCATGACCTAACCCCACATCCACTTTCTCCC